>CAJHZI010000598.1:0-162500 GCA_905160935.1 Enchytraeus crypticus
GATACAATAGGTACTGACAGATACAATAGGTACTGACTGATACAATAGATACTGACTGATACTATTTTATTTTGTTTGATACAATTTTATTAGCTATTGAGTTAGCTATTGTGTTTCCGACGTCCACCAGAATTTCAGTGCTTATTCTTACCAATACATGATAATAATATCATGATATATGTATGCTATATATATATATATATATATAATATATATATATATAATATATATATATATACATGTATATATAGATACATTATATATATATACATATATATATATATATAGCATACATATATATATATATATATATAGCATACATATATATATATAGATATATATATATATATATATATATATATATATATATATATATATATCATACATATATGTATAGATATATAATGTTTCATTTTCCACGATAGACAAATAATATTTACCAGTAGCAACAGCTGTAGCAACAGTAGCAGTAGGAGTACAAATAGCAGTAGCAGCAGAAATAGCAGAGTAGAAGTAGCAACAGTAGTAGCAGTAGTAGCAACATCAGTAGCAGAAGTAGCAGTAGAAGTAGCAGCAGCAGTTGTAGCATTATAATAATAATAATAATAATACCAAATTGTGTATTAATTCCATGTTGTCATGAATAACGAGAAGACTTTAATTTTTGTTACAGTGCGGCTTCTTCCGCAGACATCGTGGGGCTGAAATTCTCGAAGAAGATAGAGAGGAAACTCTGGGAGAAGAGAATGACGTCATAGATGACGTAGGCAATGACGCAGCAGAAAATGACTCAGCGATTGCGGCAGAAAAGCGTTCCCTAGAGAAGAGTACTTATGATATACCGGACGAGCAACATGGCGGTGATAATGGGGATGTAAATGACTTGACAGCCTATTAGTCAATGCCAATCAACCGTCTACTCTTCGTAATCAGTTTCCTCTTCGTTGCGCAAAAATTTCCTCCATCAAATTCCAGAATTGCCACTTTGTGGCTGGAGCCAGTGGCGATGTCGGTAAGATATTTGACCGCGGATCAGTATGTGCTGTTTTCAAATCCTGGGCTCTCCCGTCACTGACATCACTTTGGAGTGAGGAAACCGACGTTAACACTAGCTTTACCAGCTTTTTTATTATGCAGATTGCTATCCATTAATTTACCTTACTTGATTTTTATTGTCAATGCAGCGCCTTATATCTTATACTCCTTATGCATTAGGCAGCGCTTTATCGGTATAATCTTTATTTGAAGATTGCGTAATTGATGTATTCTGAAGCTGTCAATCACTCGTTCGCTCCTCCCCTTCGATCTACTGTACGTACGATTCATTTGAAATATCTCTTACGCTAACCGATTTATTCAAGGAGGAGGGTCCAAAGAAAGGGGTTAGGGAATAACTGACATTCCGTGATGATAGAAATCTACTAAAGTCCTCTTGAGATTGATAGTACAATGATTATTTATTATGTTTCAAATCAAACTGTGCCTCTCGAAAACAATCTCCGTATATGTATTTAATTTAGTGTCCCAGAAAATTGTCTGGATCAACCAATAGATATAATTTAGGCCTTCATATGGACGTGCACTGTAATTGCTCTCGATTACGTGTCATACGTTGGTTTCTCTGGTTATTTGTCACAAAGTTTGGATAAAGTTGCAGGATCGTTGTCTTTCTTGTCTGAAACTGTTTATGCCTACATGTCGTCTACTTCAGATCATATACGAAAGACCATATACGTGGACTGGCTTCCAGTCTCCGAACAAATAAAATTCTCATACATTTCTTGGCTTTCAAAGGTTTAAATTATGGTAAACCATCCTAGCTATCTGATCTTTTATCAATATATCAACCCTCTCGTAGTCTTCGCTCCTCTAGTCATTACCTTCTCATTGTACCAAACATTAAATCGGACACGAGCAGACCCTCTTTTATGTTTTCTGCTCCGACAATATGGAACTGTCTGCCGCAAGACCTTCGATAGTGTAATTTCATTGGTACTTTCTTGGCCAGCTAAAAATCCGTCTCTTTCCACCATAGGTCTAAATTTTGACCCGCTTGCCTTAGATCTTGGTCTTGCACTGTTTTGATCTCGCTTTCTCTTGCGGTCTCTGTATACTCAGTCGCCATCGATTGGTGCTTTGGCGACTCTTTGTGTAGAGTCGTCCCTGACATTGACTTATGTCGAGGAACCGGACGTTAATTTTTATAGATTAAATAGGAACCAGACGTTAAATTCTTATTGATTGATTGATTGAACTTTAAAGAAGCAGTTCAATGCTCCCACTAATAGCTTTTGTTTTGTATTTGTAAATATTTATTTGTCTAATGCTTTCATACTAGACATAGCAGCGTTAGTAAACTTGCACCATTGATTTTCAAATATAACTCAACCGCAAGATAAACATTCGAATAGTCGTTTGGAATACTTTAACTTGACTGCAACATCTTATTACATGTATTTACTGCGTTATGTAGATCTACTCAGTTGCATATATAGTATATACTATATATATATATATTTATATATATATATATATAATGTATATATATATACATTATACATATATACATGTATATATATACACACATTATATATATATATATATACATGTATATCTATAGACATTTTTACTAGTTTAAATATTAATTTAAATGCAATTGTTGCTTAGCTTATTATGACTATTGAACTCTTTCTGTAAAGTAGTCTCGAAGACCGAGTTCGGCCATGACACTGCTATATAAGTTTTCGTTGTTAATAATTTATATATATATATGTATAAATTTATATATTAGTATTATTGAAAATGACAATATTTTCTAGGCTGATTCTAGTTATTATCCCAAATGATTTTAGTTAAACTGGAATTTAAGGCAAGATGTAATGTTTATAATTATTGTTATTGAGTTATTATGTTTTTCTACCCATGTTATGTCCGGGTTGATTGAAGAATAGACCAACCAGTGACTGCACATGGCGTAGAAGGCGACCAAAGCAATTAGAGCCAAACCTACGTCAGAAAGGGCATTGGGTTGGTGAGCGCCATGGCTCCAGAAATTGCTACAAAATTTTCTGAAACTAATGGAGGAGATGTTGATAATGGTATAAGATAGAGAGGAGTGAAGAAGGTCCATTCGTATCCCGACCCTAATGAAATTGGGATAAAGGGAAGAAGATGATGATTTTTTAGTTTGTAAGATTTTAAAAAAGCATTATGGCGTAACAGTTGCTGCAATATCCAGCCATTTGCTTACTACTGATAGCACCCGAAACTTTTAACGTGGATTAGAAGAGAATCAAATTTACTCTAACAGAATTTAACCATACAACATTTAAACATGCAGAAGATGTGAAAATGGACACAAAAGCCCGTCGGCATTAATATGTGTTGCTTTGGCGCCTGTTTGTGTAGAGTCTGCAATATACGTCTCTGACAATGCCTTATGGTGAGGAATCGGACGTTAAATTGATTGATTGATTGATTGATTGATGTGCCCAACCATCTATAAATAAAATCATACTCAATTCAAACTTTATATAGCATTAAGATAATCAACGCAAGCCTAATATAAACTCATATAAATGTATAACCCTCCAATATATCAAATACATACAGATAAATACATTATGCATAAAACATAAAGAAGACAAATTCTAAACACACTTGCACATGCAACGACTTAAATATTTAACTGCGAAGCCTATTAGAAGGTCAATACGGGGTTTAATATTAGTGATATAGTTTGTAATTTCACTGTAAAATTTCACTATATAAATATATTTCACTATATAAATTAGTTAAAAATTGCTATTCCATTAGCTAATGGAATAGCAATTTTTAACTAATTTATCATGAACGTATTCAGGAAGCATTCTAAAATCTATGTACATGTATCTCTCTCTTAGTATATAGCGTATATACTATGGTATATGATGCCTCCACTCTTCTCTGTCTTCAGCTTTCCTCTTCATGTCCACATATGAGTGGGTCTTTAAATCACCTAACATAATCTCGACCTACCTCTGCCTCTATTTCCTTCCATTCTGCCTTCTATAACATCTTTTAATAGACTTCCCTCCTCAGCATGTGTCCTATCCAGCTCTTTTTCCTAATTCTTAATGCATTTATAATGAATCTATGCCTGACACAATTTAATTTGGCGCCGTCTCTTCTAAACTTCGGAGTAATAACGTTGTTAGTAACATCAGTCTTACAGAAATTAATTAAAAATACTGATAACTATGTTTTATCTAAAAGCAACATAGGCTTGAGATATTTGTAGTGATATAATCCAGAAATTATCTGTAGTATCAACATAATTTAACAAATTACTCAGAAACAATGTGCAGTAAAAAAGTGTAAAATATCCAGTGTCATTCTCACTCGATTATCACACGAGAAATTTGCAATTTTTATTAATTTAATATTTTAAAGTAATTAAAAGTCTTAAACATGAAGCATGTACATATACATAGATGTAGGTGTCAAGTTGAGGAGCAATATATCATGAGTAGCAGCTGCATGGTTTGCTATAAGTTAAACATCCTGCGGCATTCATACAATCAAGTAGGCCTGTCTGCCATTGGGCCGTGGCCCATGCTGTAAGATATCCTAGCCTCTTAGCTCTCGGAACCTTATCTTTCCTCTCCCGTTGTTTTCCAGGATTCCAAGCATACGTGCAGAATGCAACCAGATATTTAGAAGGTATAGGGGGGGGGGGTCGGCTTTCCTGGACCTGAAAAGAGCATACCCTCCCGCCTTTCCAAACTTTAGAGTTTAGGGGACAACTGGATATCATCATCATCATCGTCATTATTATTATTAATTATAATCATCAGAATAATCATCATCGTCATCATCATCGTCATCATCATCATCATCATTGTGATTATCATAATAGCCATAAGCATCTACCCTTTATTTCCAGTTTAACTAGGGTCGTGATACGAATAGAGCCTCTCCACTCCACTCCTATCCATCCTATACCATATCATCAGTCAATCCCCTATTTTCCATTCGTTTTATAAAATTAGGAAAAAACTAGAAAGAACTTAAATTGTAATATTAATTTAAATGAATAGAGAATTGTTGATTCAGTTGAATATTATATATTAGTTCAATATTAGTTTAATATTAGTTTATTAGTTCAATATTATATTTGTCCATTCATCTCCCCAAATGGAATTCGACAAACTAGTTACAGCTCAAGACTGGTGCGCGAAAACAATGCGATGAGCTTTTCATTTCTGATGGAGGATAAAAGACAAGAAAAGTTTAACGTCTGACTCAGTACCACATGTGGCTAACACGTGTGCAGTTACTTCAAACTCTAAATTTAATTGCAGACTGTTTGTCCAAATTAGCGCGCGTGTTAATAGCATTTAATCTGCACCATATATGATCTTAACTTAAGATTGCAAGTTCTTTTCCATTCGAATTTGTCATTGGCAGGGCCTTTAGGACGTTAAGACATTTGTTGAATCCTTGACTAATATCCATTGTGTTGGTTTTACCTTATAGCCAGTTTTGTGTCAGATTGTCTCCATGAGTTGCATTGAATTCTAGTGAATGGAAACCTTGAGCGTATATGTATTAGCCTACTCAGGTTATTCTAGCATTATCTAGGTAGCTGCTAAGCAAATCTTGGAATGGATTTATTATACAGAGCTAATAATAAACAGTTAGAGTAATTCAATATAAAAATAATTGTCAAATTGCACTTTCATGATTGGTTAATAAAGCAAACTGTGGGTTATTATTTTAAAGAGGCAATTCAGGAGTCAGAAGAATCACATCTGACTGATAAATTGAGAATTCACTGTAGTCAATATCGTGGCACTACAAGATACTTTACTGCGATATTATTTAGTATTTCTTGCAAAATTAATTTCTCCGAGCAAATTGCGAGGGGTACCAGCTCCAACCGGGCGGCTGGTCTGAAGCTATAGCCTTATTTCAATCGTTTAAATGTCGTATTAAACTTGATGAAAATATACAAATAAAATTAACCATCAACCGAACCAGTGAATCAGTTGGTTAACAAAAAGCGAGAACGTCCACATCAAATGCTAGCTCGTCGTCGCTATGCATTTGGGAAAAGAAATTAACGCAATATACTGCCTCAGTCTTCCATATTGAGCATCAGAGCAGCAGAATGGCAGCAGCTGCTATGGTTGCTGCAGCAGAGCAGCTGCTGATGAGTATGATGGAACAGCAGTTGGGTTAAATTCCTGTTGTAAAATGATCACAAATAGCGCACAGTTGCGGGATGTTTCTCACAATACTCAGTATTTTACTGTTCTGGGGTGTAGGCTGATGTGCAGGGGAGGGGAGGGGGTGAGAGAACGGTTTGAGGCTTTGAGACGTCAGGTGGCGGAGTTTCTTCTTCTTTTGCCTGGAAATTAATCTTTCCCTTTAAACATCGCCGAAGCCGCACGTATAGGCTAGAGTTGATAATAGAGATGCCTTCAAAGTTCTACCAGTATACGTTGCTTAAAACAATGTTGCAGCAGAAGAACCGATGAGATGATTTTAATATTTTGTCGTTATTTGCAGAGTCTAGATATTTGACTACTTGAAGCATAACTATTGAGTTGTCATCAATAAAACATAATTTAAATGAATGTCATGAGCTGCTTTTGTGGTAAAATAGAAAATAATTTGTGCTATGAACGCGAAAATGAATTTTTTACGGATTTGTAGTATCTTAACTGATGTTCAGTACATCGTGAAAGATTAATTTCTAGCTCCAATAACTTTTAGTTTAGAGGGAACCGTAGCGCAGTATCGTGTGTTATGTTTTATGCTGGTAGTGGAGTATCCATTACCAGCCTGCTTGAATGTGTGGAGGCATCAGCTACTAGTCCATACACAGCCTACTGGCTTCTAGAATTGCATTGCCTGAGTAGAGATTTACTTACATATCTCTCTCTCTCTCTCTCTCTCTCTGCTTGTCTTTTTCTATGCCGCTCTCTCGCTATAGATCTCTCTTTCTCCTTGTCTTCTTCTATGTCTCTCGCTTTCTCTCTCTTGTCTGTATGTCTGTCTGTCTGCCGGTCTCTCTCTGTATCTCCCCTCTCTCTCTCTCTCCCTTTCTCTCTCTTTCTTTCTGATAGGTTAAATTTGTCGTCTAACATTTAATCAGTTTATAAACCATTAATATAATACACTAGATTTTTTAGTGTTTGTTTAAGTTATCTAATTATTTTTTCTCTTACTTTATCTAACTATCCGTACTTCACTTACTTTATTTATTCCCCGTGTTGTGTCCGGATTGCTTGAAAAATAGACCTACCGTTAAATATGCACGTGTCGTAGAAGGCGACATAAAAACTAGATCCAAACCAACGTCAGAAAGGGCATTCGGTTGTTGAGCGCCTAGGCTCCAGAAATTGCTACACAAACTTAAACGAATGAATCAAGGCTATTCGTAACCCGACCCTAGTTAAACTGGGATTTAAGGAAAGATAATGATGATGATAACGACTTTATCTAACTACCCTCTTCTCTTTCTCCTCCTTCTTCGCTCTCTTTTTCTCTCTTAATCCCTCTCACACGTATTCACATTGTTTTCTCATACATGCACATGTTTTCTCGATGCCTCTCTCTCTCTCTCTCTCTCTCTATCTCTCTCTCTATGTCGTTCTCTCGCACATACTATCTCTCTCTCTCTCTCTTAAAGTTAAAGAGATACACACGATTAGACACACACGCGCGCTCGCACACACAAGCACACGCACACACACATCCATCCACACACACATACACACTATTATCTTTTACACAGGCGCTACGGCTCAGCTATCCACATCTCACTCGAGCATCGGGCTTCAGTGGAATACAGACTCCGGTGTCGTTCCATCTCTCCTGGCGAGTCCTTAGACTTCCTTGCTTCTAACGGATACATCCATTTCCTTAGCTGATAGCTCGTTCTATAGACTCGTTTCTATATTTTAATTCACTAATATTTTATTTTAGTTTTCGTTAATCGTCGAGCACAAGACCAACAAGATGGCTCAGGTAATGCCTTCCAACACGCTGGACGCGATCAAGAAGAAGATGATCTCGATGAAGCTGGACAAAGATGCAGCCTATGTGAGAGCGGAGCAGCTGGAACACACCGTCGCGGAGCAGAAGGCGCTAAATGAGCAGGTAGGAGCCACCGGAGTTTATTCTGATGTCTATGAGCACTTTGTGACGTTTTAGTGGTTTAGTCTCGTGTTGGAAGTTTTTAAAAGTCTAAGTATCATAAGTATGACTTTAAGCTTCAAGTATCAAAGTGGTCAGAAATCTTAATGAGTTGATGAGACGAAGCTTATGCCATATGGTTAAGACCGAACGAATACCGTAATCATCTAGGAAGTATGCGACATGGTTTAAAATTTAAGATATGTGGAAAGAAAGTGGATATCATTCAGATAACTAAGGAGGCTAACAAATGATTGAGCCGGTGGCACATTAACCTCTCGGTAAAGTCCAGAAGTTCAATATTTATCAAAAGATATCATCAGCTGATACTCAACTAATTAATTAATAAAGGTTAATTTTATTAATTAAGGTTAATTAATTAGTAAGGTTAATTAGCCTTCGAAATACTGGTAATGGAGACTTAGTAACATTTCTAAGGTGTAATTTAACGTCTCTAATTATCCAATTGATCTTCTTCCAATTTATCGATCTTCTCTAATTAATCAAATACTTTTTTAAATAGAGCTTTTTCACACAAACGAGCTTGAAGCTCCTCTCGTATATGTCGCCTAATCGTTAAGCATTTCTCACACTGGTTCCTTAGTTTAAATAATATCAAAGTTATTGACATTATATAAATACGTTATTTTGAATTAAACCACCTGTTTTTAACGCATATACTCTTTGTGGTATTAGTAGTATTATTATACTATATTCATATACTATTTACCACATATACTTTTAAACTCAAATACTATAGTGGTCGACTGTGATGGAGCCAATGGCTTAAGGTCACTAATTTATTGAAACTTAAAATCATTTAAAATCTTTATCTAAATTTACAATTAGTTTAACTTCTTCTAAATGCTGGAATTATATTGAAGATCCGTGCATTTACAATAAATATGATTACTCGTGCCACCAACGTGAAAGTTTTATTCATAATCAAATATAAGGACAACCTTTAAACAAATCGTGTGGCTCCAAGTTCAGCGTGCAATTGAACGAATGATTATGAATAATTGATTAAATTATTCAGCGATATTGATTGATTGATTGATTTCATATGATTTTTATTGATTGACCTGTAAGTTTATAAGTTATTTGATTGATGGATTGATTGACATATTACATTTTAATTTATTGCTTGATTATTTTAAAAGACTGGTTGATTGCTTAAATTGATTGTTTCAATTATCGGACGGTTTAAGGATGACTGATTGAATGACTGGCTGATTGACTGATTGATTGATTTATTGACTGGTTGATTTATTAATTGATTGTTTCAATTATCGAAAGTTTACGGATGACAGATTGATTGACTGACTGATTAATTGAATGATTGACTGATTGATAGCAAGAGGTGGAGATTCAGAACCTACAGAAGACCATTCAGCAGATGGAAGGAGAGTTGGATGAGGCTCAGACAGCTCTCGCCGAGGCAACCACAAAGCTTGAAAACACTGAAAAACAACTCACCAAGGTTCAGTGCCATTTATATTTAACTTCAAGCTTTATTCATCACCATCTAGCTTTAAATCCCAGTTGAGCTAGGATCGGGATACGAATCTATTTTGAAGTTTTTCCATTGATTTAAATTTTGTAGCAATTTCTGGAGCCTAGGCGCTCATCAACTAAATGCCCTTTCTACCGTTGGAACATCTAGCCTAATTTGGTAGTTCAATTGTTCATTTTTACTTTGTTATACTCTATGTTACAATTTTCAAATTAGATTATTCTAAAACAGCTTTTGAAGTCCTAATGCACGATATAAGCTTAGGTTTCTGAATTTCATTAAGATCTAATCTAAAACACAGCTTTCTGAAGAGCCAAGTGTTGGTCTTTATATTTATGTGTTATGATTGATTGAGAGTTTGATCGATTGAATGATGATTGATTGATTGACTCTTTGACTGAACAAACATATTTTGATCGATCGATTGATTAATTGGCTGATTGGCTCTTTAATTGAGCAGACATGTCTGGATCGATTGATGGACTGATTGGTTATCTGCTTGATTGAGCAGACATGTCTGGATCGATTGATTGATTGATTAGCTGTTTGATTGAGCAGACATGTTTTGATCGATTGATTGATTGACTAGCTGTTTGATTGAGCAGACATGTTTTGATCGATTGATTGATGGATTGATTGAGCAGACATGTTTTGATCGATTGATTGATGGATTGATTGATTGATTGAGCAGATGTGCTTTGATCGATTGATGGTTTGTTTGATTGATTGATCTACGGATTGATTGATTGATTGAGCAGACAGAAGATGACGTCGGAGGCTTGTCGAGGAGGATAAAGCTGATGGAGGAAGACTTCGAACAAACTGCTCAGAGACTCGTCGTCGCTACTGCAAAGCTGGAAGAGGCGTCCAAGTCAGCTGAGGAGAGCGAGAGGTTGATAATATATATATATATATATATATATATGTGTGTGTGTGTGTGTGTGTGTGTGTTTAATATTAATTATAATTTGATAATTTAACAAACTGTTATTTAATAATTTATCAACGCAATCTTTAACTAGATCTATTTACAATTATTTTGTCAACGATAATATCGACTTATTTAGCACTAACTTGTAGTAAAAACTAGCTATTAGTAAATATTATAATAATATATCACAGATAAAAAGGCATTGATTGATTGATTGACTAATTGATTATTTGATTGATTGATCGATCAACTGACTGACTGATTATTGATTTATTGATTGACTTCTTTATTGATTAATTGATTGATTGATCGATAAACTGATTGACTGATTTATTGATTGATTGACTGATTAATCGATTGATTGATCGATCAAATGATTGACTGATTATTGATTGATTGACTGACTGATTGACTGATTGATTGATTAAGGAACCGTAAAGCTCTTGAGAGCCGCAGTTTGTCAGCTGATGATAGACTCACTTTCCTGGAGACTCAGCTCAAAGAGGCCAAGTTCATCTCTGAAGACGCCGACCGTAAATTCGACGAGGTAACATATTGCGTTATAAAGTAAACACGCATTACAGTGAAATGATCAACTATGTTGATATCTATCACTTTCAATATCACATGTTTAAACCGTTAGGCAATTTATTACGTTTTCCGTATAACCAGTCCAGGGAATGTCCGAGATTTTACTCTCAGATCAGCGCGGCTGGGATTCGAAACCACGAGAGTTCAATTCACCTCAGGATCTGTCATTTAAAACTTCATGACGTTACCCCTACGCTATCGAGACATTAATAGCGTAGTTTACTACGAACTATATGTATAAGCGAACAACAACAACAGGTGCAGTGCTGTTATTTTCCATGCTAAGATCGAGCAGAATGGCACAAGAGCCAAACCGCAGAGAAATGAGGATTAGATTTTCATTAAGTGGTAGAAATTCAGAATCCTTGGAAGAGGACACATCCAATCGAGATGTAAAAACGTAGTGGCTCATTCAATAATGCCTAGAAGGGGTTGTGACTATTTGCGACTATACATAATAGCAGCACCGGAGAGTTATTTATAACTAGTCTCTGCGTGTCACAGTTGTTTAGGTGTACCCATGTGAGGGGGTTTAAAGCCAAGGGGCTTTCTTAAACCACCTCCCACTTAGGTAGGTTTAGAAAAAAAGAGTTTTGTAAAACACTTAAACTGCCTATTGGAAGCTATTTTGTTGGGGTTCTAATACCTATTGAATAAGTAGATCACAAGATAAGCAAAAAGGCTAATAATGCTTATAGGTGTCGTCATAAAAGATCTTTTTATTTCGATTTATAATATGTGCTCTGAGGAAGGCAACGGGAAACCACCTCAGAAGCCATATTTTTCCCATGCTACAGCCTACATAAGGTATGGATAAGGCATAGACTTTGTGAAGGGATTAACTTGATCTAAGGAGTGCTCTTATGGAACAAGAAAACAGACTTTGAGTATGAATATGTACCTTGAACCTGCTACTTGACAGTGCACTGAAGAAGAAGAAGAATATGTGTTAAACCAATAGCTGCTATCTTTGTAAGTCATCAAAAACAAAGCAACAGGCTGGCAGGTTAGAGGACATTCCTATGCAGGTCCCTACAATAATTCTAGGAAGATTTAACCCCCTACCCTGCAGAAAATAATGGATATGGTTTAATATTTCGCTTCTGATGTGGCTGTTATTTTTTAGGCTGCCAGAAAGCTGGCTATTGCAGAGGTTGACTTAACAAGAACCGAGCAACGCCTTGACACATCAGAAAGGTAACTACAGCATTCGTCATTATCTCTAACCTTAATAAGGCGTAAGAATTGTTTACTTCTTGCATTGTAAATTAGAAATTCACACGTTAAATAACATAAACCAAATATTGTAAAATTCTACATTATGTTTTATGAACTCGAAGAATGTTTTAATTATTTGTTGGACACTACTGTATATATATCCGAAATATTTATTTAACCTCAAGTTGGACGCTTACGTTTGATTTCGAAGATATGGAACTCTTTTGTATATGACTGTTACTTTACTGCTGCTTAATCTTTGTGTCGATAACTCGAGTTAGTAAAGTCGTATGGAAGAGAGCTTGGTGCTTCTGAACCTTGATGTTAAACACACAGAAAAGGACAGTTTAGATTCCGGACACGATGTGTCTCATAATAACTTATTAAATCTAAACCTACTTAATACACAAGCTAGTCAGATTTGTGAAACGTTTATATATTCGTCAAATTTAAGCACTATAAATTAACCTACACTAAAACAAGTAAATACCTAATTTATCATCATCATCTTCCCTTGAATCCAAGTTTTACTATGGTACGGACTTTTGTAGCAATTTCTGGAGTCTAGGCTCTCACCAACCGAATGTCCTTTCTGACGTTGGTTTGAATATTAGTGCCTTGTCGCCATTTACGACATGTGAGTTCACGGTTGCTCTATTCTTCTACAACCCAGACACAACACGGATAACATGGATAATTAATTAATTAAGTAAATGACTAATTTAATTCACCTAATTAATAAATAAAATAAAATAAATTACTGTTCGCAGCAAGATCGGTGAACTTGAGGAGGAACTGAAGGTGGTGGGTACCAACATGAAGGCCCTTGAGATTGCAGAGCAAGAGGTGGGTGATACTGTTTGGCATAACATAACGTAACAGCATGTAGAGTGCTACTGTCATCCACGACGATATCGCGCACTACTGAAACAAATCCAAGCCTGTGAGCTTGAATAAGGTCCAAAACGGTGCAAATTCTAAAATCCAGAAAACCAGATAAAAGATAAATGGAATAAAATCTTCAATGGCAATCTCTAGTACATAAAATATGATGCATTATTGAAGCAGTACAACTAAAATACTTTAACTAAGTTCGACCGGTAGACCCGAATGCTATGGGACCTATCGGTGACAAAGAGCTTGAGATGATATATACAGTATATATGGGCTAATGTTGAATCAGTGCGATATGTTTAACTTTTACTTCCACAGCTAGTTACTGACTGTTGATTGATGTCAATTTAAATTGTTGCTTTAAGGTTTAATTTTAATTTCAGTTCTCCGTACAATTGAAAATACTTTTTATGTTACTAAGTTTTTTGCTGATAGATTAAATGATTGATTTATTGAGCAAATGAATGGTTGATAGTTGAATTTTTATTGATTTATTAATCGGCTGATAAATGTAAATGATTGACTTGTTGATTTATTCATACTTTGCCTATTTTATTTATTGATTAATGAATTGATTTATGGATGGATTGATAGATGGATTGATTGGTGCTCGGAAAAACTGACTGATTGAGCAATCCATTGATTTATGTTAATTTGTTTGACTGACTGATTTTTTTATTGTGTCTGTTAGAATAATTAACTGATTGATTTATGAACGAATGACCTGATTGATTACTTGATATATTGATTGATTAGTTGATTGATTGATTTTCTCCAGGCCTCACAGAGGGAAGATAGCTATGAGGAGACGATTAGAGACCTCTCTCTGCGCCTACAAGAGGTAGCTTTCATTTGTCATAATTCAGTCATTTAGATCGCTCTATAATTCATCTATTCATTCACTATTCATTCGTCTATTTATTCGCTTATTCATTCGCCTCTCATTCATTCATTCTCTCATTTCTAATTGCCGCCTATTACTTAGTTATTTTTCAGTGAATAAAATTGGAGACTTGGCATAATCGAATCTGTCTTTTACATATTTCACAGTGAATCAGATTTTTGTAAATACAGTTTGCTAACATAGAGCATAACTTTTCTATCATTTCGAAATTTAAAAATTAAATGGGAGACCTACAGCTTTGGATCTCGTTATAATTTTCTTCTTAGCGATTTAAACCTCTCGCAATCAACTTTCCGACGGCAATACTGATGTAGCTGATGGGAAGAAAGAAGAGGAAAATGTCTTCCTGACTATTATATTTTGGTATATGGTTGGTGTGAGTAAAAATATTTAAGTTCTGTTAAAACTTATTTTGCGGACATGTAATTGGACAGAGAATTGTTGATCAGATGGCATGACTCTTTCTATTAGTGCACTGCCTACTGGCAGGTCCATGATATATAATGACTTCACGCTTCTCTGTCTTCAGGCTTTCATCTTCCTTTCTACATATGAGTGGGTCTTTCATTCATCTAACATACCTAATCTAGGCCTACCTCTGCCTCTTTTCCTTCCATTCTGCCTTCTACGACCTCTTTTAGTAGACTTTCCTTTCTTAGAATGTGTCCTATCCAACTCTTCTTCCTATTTCATAATACATTATCCACTGTCTATTTTTACCAACTCTCTCGAGAACGTCCTCATTTGTAAACCTTTGAGTCCAGCTAATCCTTTTCATTCTCCTCCAAATCCACAGTTCCAATGCCTTGACTAAATATTAATTGTTTATTATTCTCAGGCCGAGGACAGAGCAGTAGAGTCTGAGAGATCAGTGTCCAAGCTACAGAAAGAAGTGGACAGATTGGAAGGTACGTAGTCTATGCCGTAAAATATTCTTTACATTACAGATCGACTAGCTATTCGACCGCGGATCAGTATGTGCGGGGTTCAAATCCTGGGCTCGCCCGTCACTGACGTCGCTTTCGAAGAAGGAAACTGACGTCAACATTAGCTTTACAAGCTTTTACTATGGAGATCTTATTTGATTGAGAAATATTTGAGAAAATTATGCTTCTTATTTAAAGTACTGCTAATTTTAAACATCATCATCATGATTATATTCTCTTGATTCTCAGTTTAACTAGGATGCCAATAGGACTTCTTTTCCATTCGTTTTAGAAATTTTGTAGCAATTTCTGGAGCCTAGGTGCTCACCAACGGAATGCCGTTTCTGATGTTGGAGAAATTAATTCTAATATTGCTTTTAATTTTAAACTTTATTTCATAGCCAAACATTTATTTATTTCGATATTTGTTGAAAATATATATTCCAATGAAACCGCTAAATATTTTTTCATTATTTATCGATTGATTGATTGCTCGATCGATTGATCAATTGATCGATTGATCGATTGATTGATTTATTGATTAACTGACTGACTAATTGATTGATTGATCGATCGAATGATTGACTAATTGATTGATCGATTGATTGATTGATTTGCAGACGAACTGCTGCTGGAAAAGGAGAAGTACAAGCTTATCAGCGAGGAACTGGATGGAACTTTCTCAGAGCTCGCAGGATTCTAATCAGCCCCTGTTTACAAACATTTGGGGGCAAATTCGCCCCCTTCAGTGCACTTCACATCTCATTCATGCCCCGCCAAATCATCGGGGGATAAATATTGGGGCCAGACGACGAAATAGGGCTTAAAGTTAACTCTGCCATGTTAGAAAACATTTAATCTGAACGAACACAACTAATGAAGTAAATAGTAAAATGTTTTATTACTACACGAGCATCAATTGATGAATTTCAGGCAATAAAATCGCGAATCAATAAAATGCAGATTAGATTATAAAATTTCATAGGAAATATTATGAATAGCCTGAAAGCAATGTAAATAAATGCATAAATTTATGGAAAATAAAAACCTTTACATAAATATATCAAAGGTAACGTATTACATACAAATATGCTGAATCTTATTCTTTAAATATTTTATAAATGGTGTTGTGAATATACTATGTTCGGAAAATTACAAAATAATTAAAAGCATTTATATTACAAATAATTATAGGAGGTATGCTTTGAATTGAAAGAACTGAATATTTACGCCTTTTACTAAACAGTATGTACACTATTTACATAAACAGCTTCTAGCATAACAAATAAACAACTTACATAAGTTTCTTTGACAGTTACTAAGCTCACTGGCGAACATTGAAAAAGAGTCAATAATTTGCAATATGTTAGATGACTATCACCAACAATAGTCTCTGAAGTGGCTTGTCATATCTTCAGCAGGCTAAAACAAATTGATAATTCTACTCTAAATGTTGGTATAGAACATTATTTTACAGTAGCACAACAGTTAGGCATTCGAAATTCAAATCAGTAGATTCACGTTCGAAATCAAACTCGCAAGTGACTTGGTCCATCAAAATAATGAAGCTCTCTCTCTCATCCTCTCTCTCTTTTTCTTTCTCTCTTAATGCACTGCCAACTGGCAGGCCCATGGTATATAGCGCCTCCACTCTCATCCGTCTTCCGTTTTCATCCTTATGTCCATATACGAGTGCATCTTTAAATCATCTAACTTTCCTAATCTCGGTCTGCCTGTGTTTCTTTTTCTTTCCATAATGAAGCAATGCTACATATATTCGTAATTTTCAAATAGCAGAGAACGCCTCCGAATTACTCTATAGGTCCTATAGTATACTAGTATTTTAACTAATTTAACTCCGAAGGTTATGCGTATAATATTTGCTATAGGCCAATGATGCTTTAAAGTATTATTATACTAAAAATGAGCTCAACTATACGACTATTTTCCTTAAAAAAATTAGAAATCGCTGCAATAAATTTTAACATACCAAATGATCAAAATACAAGTTCTAAATAGTATGTACATAACTTGCAAACAAAAGCTACATCTTAAGAAGAATAATCAATCAAAAATAAAATTGAGATAATTAAAATGTTTCTCAATAAAGCATGTAACCAATCCTAGAGTCGCTCATTCCGGCACTTGTTTTTTAATTTACCATCATACTATGTAAATCACCAATCAATCAATAAATTTCTTCGTTTAATCTATTGTTTACGTAATGATTTAATCAGTGACTTAATCACTGAATTTATAACGCTTTAATCGACAATTCAATCAAAGATTTAATCACTGATTAAATAATCAATTTATTCATTTTAATCAGAGATTCATGATTTAACATAGTATGATACTCGTATAAACGACCTATCTGTCAATTAGCAAATTAAGTCCTGACACTTTCCATAATCGTTTCTATTAGTTCTAAAATTCCGCAACTTCTTACTAAAACACCACTAGATCAACGTCCGTTTTCTCCTAAATGAAGAAAAACATAATCAGAGTCCACTCCACTAGCTCAGTCGATTGAATCCCTCGTGATTAGACACCCGGGACGTCCGGCGACTGCTCGGATTCTCCGCCTCCACTTGACGCACGGCGTCCTGGATAGTCTGATTGTTCAACCCATCGGCGCCCTTGTGGGTGATCTCCCACAGGTAGTGGAGCACGGCGGGTTTGGGCCCGTCGCTTACGTTCAGTACCCCGGCCCCGTTCTTATCGGCCGCTCCGTCACTCTCTGAAGAAATATTAATTGATTCATGATTGAGATTGATGATGACGATGATGATGATTATGATGGTGATGGTGGCGGTGGTGATGATGATTATGATGATGAGGATGAAGATGATGATGATAACGATGATGATTACTATTATATTATTAATTTATTATTGATATTATTCTTGATATGTGCGTATATTTTCTATCTGCGTGGACTGATTACTTTAAAATGGAAATAAACGAATATATACATACATTCATATATATATATATATATATATATATATTATATATATATATATATATATATATATATATATATATATATATATATATATTATATATATACATAATTAAATGTAGTCAGAATAAAGCAATACAATTATAATAATTAATAAAGAAGAAAAATTATTAGTAAGTAAACGAACTTGCGGCGATGGTAACAGCGTCGCTGACAGTGGCTGCCTGATTGAAGAATCTCGGGGAGGCCTTTCGGAAAATTGTAGCGACCCCTTTCTACAAATACAATCCATTACGTTACAATAAGTGAAGAATGGCGATATAATATACAATGCGATACAATACAATACGCTATAATAAGTAAAGGATGATTATATATGTATTATATACAGTGCGATATAGTGCAATGCAATACAATATTATGCAATATATGTAATAGAAGGAAGCAATAGATAGAACATTGCAGGAGAAAAGATTTAGAGGCAGACCAAGACATTGGATGTTGGATGATTTTGTAATAAATTCTTCTGTATAAAATAGAAGCCGAGGATAGAATTGGTTGGAAGATTTTTATGCCATGGACCTGCCGTTAGGCCGCGCACTAGGAGAAGAAGATATGCAATAAGTGAAGGATGGTCATATAAGTGTGTTATACAATGCGGTATATGTCAATGCAATGATATACACTGGAACGTAATGCAGTGAAATTTAACACAATACCATAGTATAGAAGAAGTTCAATGTATAACGCAAGTATCTCTTGACATTAACGTCACCTTTTTTACACGCAGAAGTGTTTAGCTGAACTACTATATAAGAGAAAAGCAAACCTGCATTCCACAGATAAAAACTTTGATTCCTTTCTTGTTGAAATCTTCCAACAGTTCACGAACTCCCTGATGAATAATAACAAATGTTTTAAATGTGAGTTTTTGTAGAGTTTGTAATTATGGCAAATTCAAACATTGTACATGGGACTAATTCCCGACAGAGCTGATCGGAGTGTAAAGTCTCGGAGAATCATAGGATCGGTAACATGGATAGGTGCTTAGTGGTTAAACATGATGTATTAAAAGTGATAGATATAATCACGGATGATCTTTTCACTATAACGTGTCTAATTTTGAATTTGGCGTATTAAAGGTACTACTTGGCTTTCAACCGTGCTAAATACACGTACACATTGCAAAAGTGTAATAAATATTACAAAAATTGCATGTGTTAAAAACATATTAACTACATAATTAAAATTGTATAATTATTACAAACATATAACACACATGTTTCTTATATTTGCAAACAAGTCTTATTTTACTATGGTTACATATATTCCAATAAGTACAAGCATTACCAATACTACGAATAAAAATCAAATTACAGGCAATACAGTCGTAGCAGTAATGTGAACCTGTTGATTTACTGTATTTACTAAACCTTCCAAGCATTAATATAATGTAATATTGAAAACCTAAATCAAAATCATTGCTTAGACCATCAGAATTTAGTATATTAGTGAAAATGTCATCAATTACACAAAACAAATTAATAAATTACGGATATTGCAATTACATAAAAGTCCACACAGAAATTCGTTGTCTCATTCAGAAAATAGGCTATTTCTCGAGGATAACACTGAGAGAAAACAGGTCGTAGAATTCCATGATGTTGATGATGACGACGACGACGATGATGATGATGATAATGATGATGATGATGATGATAATGATGCTAATGATGATGATAATGATGATGGTGATGATGATAATGCTGCTGATGATGATGATAATGATGATGATGATAATGATGCTGATGATGATGATAATGATGATGATGATAATGATGCTGATGATGATGATGATGATGCTGATGATGATGATGATGATGATGATGATGTGATGATGATGATGATGATGATGAGATGATGATGATGATGATGATATGAGATGATGATGATGATGATATGATGTGATGATGATGAGATGATGATATGATGATGCTGATGATGATGATGATGATGATGATGATGATGATGATGATCTGATGATGATTATGTTGATGATTATGATGATGATTATGATGATTATGATGATTATGATGATGATGATTATGATGATGATGATGACTTACCTGCACTGTGGTGGTATCAATGACTGAGACATGTGAGAAGTCCAACACCACGTACTTAGCTCCACTCACTTTATCGTCCAGAATGAATGCAACAAATAAAAACTCACATAATTAACATTACATCATATGTATTGATGGATTTAACGTAATATAACATAACGACAATCTATGATCCAATTTAAACAATGATCTGACGTGTTTATATAAACTGTTATAAAACTAAGTTTAACGTCAGTTTCAGAACCACGTATGAGCTGTAAGAGATATTCCCTGAAATTGACTTGTGGCGAGGAATCGGAATTAATTTTTTATTGATTGATTGATATTCGGCCGGGTTTCGAATATAAATTATAGCATTTTGCTAATTATGCAAGCAAGCCACTGACCGCTACATAATCCTGGCACGAAATCGATACAATAAATATACACTAGGCAGAAAAGAAACCTTTGGTGCAGTAGTTGAATATCTTGTCCTTGATGTACTCCACTGCTGGGTACATGAGTCCCGTGTCAATGGTCACGATGATCACTTTCATCTTCTCTCTCTGTAATGGGACGATCAGTAAAGTTAGTCTGCAGTTCATTGAAGCAGTTAAGTAAATAATTTGTAATTATAATCAAAGAAGGACCTTTAATATTGATATGCTTGAGCTAAGTAGTCCACGGATTGAGGTTTTAGTTGAATTGGTGAAATTAAAAATGTTGAGAAAGAGATGAAAGAGCTTTTCAATGAATGATTACAGGATTTCTCCAGTAAAATCCACAACAACTGTAGAACAGCAGAACTCACGGTGATAAACTGAATTCTATTACCGCACAGCTCTGGAAAGAGAACTTAAATAAGTAAATAAATCATAATCATCATCATCGTCTTTCCTTTAATCCCAGTTTAACCAGAGTCTACGACACATGCATATCTGCACGGTTGGTCTATTTTCCCAGCAACCCGGACACAACATAGGGAAATTATAAATAATAAATAAACTAAATAAATAAACAATAAATTATGAAAATACTCACATCAATCTCATCTTCTGGTTCATGTATCTAAAATATAAGAATTCAACAGAATAACTATTACAAGGAGTCAGAATAACGAGTGCAATGATTATTACTATTTCATTTACATATTACATATAATCACAATTGAGGAATGCTAATTGATATTATTATTGCTAATTGATGTGTTTGTGTTTATCGAGAAATTTTAAAAAAAATTAGAACTCGTAATGAATCGGAATAGCTAGTACAATAATATATCAATTATTTGAAAAAAGAAAATAGCATTAAGTATCATAAGTACTTTGAACGCATAATTAGAGCAATTGAACTATGTTGAATTATAAAATTTTTTCAAGCCATCGAAATACTTTCAGTATCCAGCTAGCAATAAAATTACTTTGAAAGTGTCGAAATTAGAGTACCACTACGAAGGTATAATAAAGTCTATTCCTTTTTATTTCCATCACTAATCTGACAAACCGCAGACTGTAACAATATGACAGATAACGTCAGATAACATAACAATGTAGCAGATACAGGCAGAAATGTAACATAAAATCCAAACATGAGATGGAAGAATCATAAGATAACATATGAAAATTGATTGGCCAAGGCAAACCTAACATACTTTAAGAGTTCTAAGTCATATAGTGCTAAGCATTGCTAAACAGAAACAGAACACAATGTAAGCAGTTAAAATGTTAGATTAGGAGAGCTTTGGAAAGGTAAGTTTATAGTTAATGAGTTAATAATAGGTTTTTAAGAAGAATCGTAATTAAAAGTGCTACATTAACGAAACCTTTAGAAAAAATTTACTCTAACTAAAATCAACTTAAAAGATCGGGCAGCGGGGGTAGTACAGATATGAGAAAGATGCATATTTCGTTAAAACAGACATTCTGATAAACACCTTTATGTTTTGAAATGAAAATCACTCATAAATATGTAATGCAAAATATAAATCAATATAACCAAGGTTCGAGAGATCATTTGTGTCGAATTTACCTATAATTACTAGACAGCCTTAATATGTGAAGTCTAAATTAAAATTTGTTTTCATTGCTCTTGTGTGCATAGTCATCTTTAAGAGAAGTAAAGAGCTTCTGACAATAACGATAAACACATGAGAATATATCAAGTAAAAAGCTGTAGAATTAGGTACAAACCCTAATAGTAGGTCTGACAACAGGGTAGAGCAGCATCAGCAGTGACAGTCCGCTACCGATCAACACTCCCCACTGAAACGTTCAGTACAGGTACAGTAAAAAGTGTACTAATAATATACAGTTTGGCGTACAATAAAACGTGTGATAATAACGTACAGTTTCCGTACGGCGTACCATAAAAAGTATTATAATAACATACGCTCCCGTATACAATAAAAAGTGTGACAATAATGTAAAGTATCGCGTACAATAAAATCTGTACTAATGATGTAGATAATGGCACTAAGAAATGTGATAATAACCTACAATAGGGCGAAAGATAAAGCTAAACTAATGGTATACTATTACCAATTATAATAAGAATTAATAACAAGAGTCGTCCACCATAATTCAGAATAACAATCTGGTAAGTTAATTAATATTTTCCATTACACTTTCATTTAAATCCAAAGTTCAAATACCAGTGTGTACTTTGAAGAACATGTTGTAAAGATAACTTTATAATTATTTATTTAGTTACTTAATTATTTAATTATTCTTACCTCAATGCTGAGCACAAACGAGAGAACGAATGTGACGATCCACGGCAGTAAATCGATCTCTGAAATATAAATACAGTGAGAATAATATAACTTGTAACTGATGTCAAAGTTTATAAGATATATATGTTTAGAAGTTTACAAAGTTTATAAGGTCAATAAGATACCGTTTATTTAGTTTTATCGGTAGCGACGAATACAAACATAGATTTTGGCCTGACGTCTCGAAGAGAAGCCCTTTGCGATGCTGACCTTGACATTAAACCCACATTGGCAGACAGATTTTTAGTCTTTAAAATGAAACAAAGATTTTTACATCTAATTAAAAAAGCACTTACTCTAATTCGATTTATATTATAAAATGTACGAGTATAAAATATAGGAGCATGTAGGATGCTAAAATGTAGTAGCATAAAAATAGGAGTATAAAATATGGGAGTATAAATAATATAGGACTATAAAATGTAGGGGTATAAAATACATGAATATGTAAAAGTTCACACTTAGACACAAAAATAGAAAGATAAAGTGAGTTATACTTCTGGTCTTCCAGAAGATCCAGACTTTGTGGAAGGTGATGGGGTCTATGACCGCCATGATAATGACGACAGCTAGAGCAGCCTCAGGTATGTAGTAGAAGAGAGGTGTGAGAAACTGAAGGGCGATCAGTATGATGGCACCTTCATGCACATACACACATATAAATTATCATAATCATCATCATCCTCATCATCGTCATCATCATCATCATCATCATAATCATCATCGTCATCATCATCTTCCCTTGAATCCCTTTTAGCTGGGATCGGAATATGAATAGATCTAAATTTTTCTGTTCCTTTTAAACAATTTCGTAGCAATTTCTGGATCCTAGATGCTCACCAACCGAACGCCCTTTCCGACTTCGGTTTGGATCTTAGTGCTTAGTCGCCTTTTACGACACCTGCAGTCTACGGTTGGTGTATTCTTCTCCAACCAGTGAAAACACGAGTAAACAACTACATACAGCATCTTAAAGATAAAAGTTAATGCCAAGTTTACCGTCAGTTTCCTGTCTCAAAATCTTGTCAGTAAACTGGGCGAGCACAGGATTTGAATACTGTACCTACTGGTTCGCAGTCGGAGAACTTACCAACAAGCCACATATAAATAAATGACCATGCATACATCCATGCACATACACATTCGTGCATTTAACTAGAAAATCACGTCTTTTGTGGACAGTGCGCTGCAACATTTATGCGAAAATTGGATGTTTTACTGGAAAGCATGAATTTATCTTTGGAATATCAATCCATGTCAGCTAAAGAAAAACTTAAAAAATAGAATAAATCAATTTAGACATAGAGAGGGAGAGAGCGAGAGAGAGAGAGAAAGAGAGAGAGAGAGAGGGAGAGAGCGAGAGAGAGAGTGAAAGAGAGAGAGAGAAAGAGAGAGAGAGAGAGAGAGAGAGTGAGAGAGAGAGAAAGAGTGAGAGAGAGAGAGAGAGTGAGAGTGAGAGAGAAAGAGAGAGTGACAGAGAGAGAGAGAGAATGAGAGAGAGAGAGGATATAGAGAATCAATGCGCATTTGTACGAGAGCGGGTGTGTGCTAATTTAGGAGTATCAGATTTTCGCCGAAAATATACAGATTAACTGAAATAAGTTTCAATGAAATCGGCAAATCGGACATAATCAGTCAATTAAATCATCTTACCTGACACAATCGATCGATCAATTAAATCATCTTACCTGACACAATCGATCAATCAATTAAATCATCTTACCTGACACAATCGATCAATCAATTAAATCATCTTACCTGACACAATCGCCCCCGCAGGTGTTTTGGAACCACTGCCAGCGTTCACAGCCGTTCTATGGAACATTGTCAAAAGTAGTCCTAGTATTATATATACTATATATATATATATATATATATATATATATATATATATATATATATATATATATACTATATATATAATGTATATTATACAATACTATTGTCTCTCTCTCTCTCTCTTAGTGCATTGCCTACTGGCAGGTCCTTGGTACATAACGCCTCCACTCTTCTCTTTCTGCCGCCTTCCTCTTCATTTCCACATATGAGTGGGTCTTTAAATCATCTAACATACCTAATCTCGGCCTGCCCCTGCCTCTTTTTCCGTCCATTCTACCTTCTATGACCTCTTTTAATAGACCTTCACCCCTTAGAATGTGTCCTATCCATCTCTTCTTCCTATTTCTTAATACATTTATCAACTGTCTATCTGTGGCAACTCTCTCCAGGACTTCCTCATTTGTAACCTTTTGAGTCCACCTAATCCTCTCCATTCTTCTCCAAATCCACATTTCCAATGCCTCCAGTTTCCTAATATCTTCCTTCCTTAAGGTCCATGTCTCACATCCATACAATAGCGTGGTCCACACCAAAGTTTTCACTATCATTATCTTTGTGTCTTTCTTTAGACTTTTTGTTAGAGAAAGACACAAAGATAAAGATAGTGAAAACTTTTGTTTGGACCACGCTATTGTATGGATGTGAGACATGCAATATCTAATATATTATCTCGGTGAATAATATCTAATACTATTGTATTAGATATTATTCCCCGTATTTTGTTCGGTTTGGTTGAAGAATAGATTAACGTTGACTGCACGTTTCGTAGGAGGAGACTAAAGCACTAAGATCCTAACTAACGTGATAAAGGGCATTCGGTTGGTGAGAGCCTAGGCTCCAGAAATTGCTACAAAATTTTCTAAAACGAATGGAAGAGAAATATGGGATTGGCGGATGATATGATGTGGGTCAAAGAGGAGCGGAGAGGGTCTATTCTTGTCTCGAGCCTGGTTAAACTGGGATTAAAGGGAAGATGATGATGATGATGCTGATGATGATAATGATGATGATGATGATGACATTACGGCAACAAAATCAATACTCTTATGCAATACTGCTATACAATACTTCACACTTCGGTTACATATCATGGAGAAGGGGGGAGGGGGGAGGGGGGAGGGGTGTGCAATTGAAGTAAAAATGGAGCCTAAACTGTTCTCACATATTAGCCTTTCTTTTATCGGGGTTTTAACTCTAACCACAATACTAGTAATTAAACAAATTATTTCCACTAAAAAGAAGTCTATGCTGACTAGCTTTGTATGTTTAGCAAATAATTTCCAGCGTGTTATAGAGTCAGAATACGCACAGCTTCATCGTAAAAATACTGCAATATGAAAGTCATATTGATATGACATTTTTCTGACAACCAGGAGGCCATGCATTCGATACTCACCCGGGTCCTTTCTGTTTGGTTCTCTGTTCTATGTGATAGATGTATTGAATACTGGCTGGAGCCAGTGGTGTCGACGGTAAGATACTCGACCGCGGATCAGTATGTGCGGGTTCAAATCCTGGGCTCGACCGCGACTAACATCGCTTTCAAGTAACGAAACTGACGTTAACCTTAGCTTTACCAGCTTTAGCTTTAAAATGAAACGTAAACTAAATACAATCTCTCAATAAACTGAATTTAATATTAAATATTGTGAATATAAATTTAATAAATTTTCTAAATTAAATAAAAAATATTATTAATATTTAATATTGTGAATATAAATTTAATAAATTTCTAAATTAAATAAAAAATATTATTAATATTTAGTATTGTGAAATGCAGGTAGCTGAGATTTACCTGGAGAAAGAAGCACAGACTGGGTACCCCTGAATGAAGGAGCCCAGGAGATTGCAGATCCCTGTACAGTGAATAGAAAATATACGGTTAGAATAGTGAAATTATGAAAAAGTGGGATGTTGTGTAAATAAACGAAACTTAGATTTAAATTTTTTTATCCTGAAATGATATCGTTGGAGTAGAGGTTGGTTGCCGGTCAATGATTAGATTCATTAGAAAACGATTAATAGAATCAAATCAATCGAATCATCAATCAAATCAACCAAATCATCAAATCAAATCATCAAATCAAATCATCAAATCAAATCATAGTCAAATCATCAAATCAATTTGTCAATTAAATAATCAATCGATCTCCAAACTGTCTATCGGTATCAATTGAATGAATTCCAGTAAACGGTATGAAACGATTACGAATTTTGAACACAACTGAATGATAAATTTGAGTAAAAGTAATAGATAAACAATGTTAACTGGCCCGATTATTATTTAAAAGAAAGTAGGAATAATTTGAATTAGTTTAATTATGGAATACATTTTCACATCCTGAAGATTTTGGACTGTTCTTTATTTAACATTAAGATACGTAGTTTAAATTAAATAACGATAGCTGAATTTCAATCTAGATATAATTTGTTCTAACGCTTTCAATTCACAATTTTCTTTTTCGTTTTATTATCTAACTTTACTTTAAGTGCTTCACTTTATTTTGATTTCATGCTTTATTTTGCTACTAAAATAGTCAAAAAGCACAACATAGAGAACATTCATTATCCTGCTAATAACCTTAATTACATAGTAAACATGTGTACAGTATATCCTAAACATTTTACAAATAATGGCAGATTTTATTTAGATGGATGTAGCTGAGCCGGTGGCATGTTGTTCAACGGCGGATCTACAGGTGCAGGGCTCAAATCCGGTCCCTTCTCCATTACTGCTCTGTAGAGCAGTAAACTGACGTTAAACGTGACTTTTGATTTTTCATAGTATTATTATTATTATTAAAACTATAATTTATAAATAAAAGTTGAACATACCGAATGGGAGCAGCTCCTGATTAGCCACGGCTTTATAGTTAAATTTTCTCGCTGAAATAATCAGTAAAACATCACAGTAAATGTTTTTGCGGGGTTACGAAAGTATTCATTGCCCATTGACCTTAAAGTGATGTAATACATTTAAATCGGCGCTTTACCTATATACCACCTAAGTGAATGTGATTGAGCGAATCATTTATTTATTAATCGATTGATTGATTGATTGTTTCATTCACCGATGGATGGATTGATTGATTAACTGACTGATTGCTTGCTTGCTTGATTGATTGATTAATTTATTGAATGATTTATTTGTTGTTTGCATGATTGATTGATGGCTTGCTTGCTTGATTTATTGATTTATTGATTTATTGATTGATTGCTTGATTATTTTTGATTGATTTATGGATTGATTGTTTGCTTGCTTAATATATTGAATGATCGATTGATTGATTTATTGATTGATTGTTTGCCTGATTGATTAAATGATTGATTATTGCTTGATTGATTGAATGATTGATTGATTGATTACTTGTTTGTTTGATTAATTTATTGAATGAGTGATAGATTGTTTGTTTGATTGCTTGTTTGATTGCTTGTTTAATTGATTGTACCAATAGGTCTCCTCACCGTAGACTTTGACGATCGACATGGTCTCTATGAGTCCTAGAACTGGAACGATTATAATCCCCACGGACATCTCCTGGATAAACAAAACAAAACAGTGGAAAAACTTCTAAACATGTCTGCAGATTTCACTAAAGGCCCAAGAATTAGAGGACAAAAATTATAAAGATAAAAACAGAAAAAATCAGTTCAAATTTCATCCGTAATAAAATTCAATATGGCAACAACAACAACAAATAATATTTTACATCTGTTTCTTCATCCAAGGATGATATTAGAATCGTAACACAATTCAATTTGAACTTACGGAGGCCAGGTCACTGATGGTAAGTGTGACGTTTTTGTTGGGATCATAGACGGTGAAGTTGGGGGTGCGGAAAGGTGGGATACCCTTCGGCATGAACCCGGTCAGAGAAAAGGGTCGATGTCCATTCTCGAGGAAGATATAGGCGACGACAGAGGCCAGCACCAGTACGATAATGTTGCGACCTAATTCAATGCACAGACAGGAAATTTTGTCTAGTAATAAATAAATAAATCAATCAATAAAAATTAAAAAATGATAAAACAATAAAATCATATCCCGACCCTGGTTAAACTGGATTTAAGGGAAGATGATGATGATGTTGATGATGATGATGATGAATACAATAAAATAGTTATGATATTGAATACTAAAATATTAAATTAATAAAATAAAATAATATAATAAATAATTTTGTCAAGTAACAAATTAATTGAAGGTACAATGGAAGGAAAAAAGGTAGGGGCAGGCCGAGATTAGGTATGTTAGATGTTTTGAAGACCCATTCATATGTGAACATGAAGAGGAAAGCGGAAAACAGAGAAGATTGGACACGTTATATATCATGGATCTGCCAGTAGGCTTTGCACTAAGAGAGAGAGAGGGAGAATAAATTAATAAATACAAAAATTAAAATATTAATAATATTATTTTCTTCAGTGCACAGTAAAAAATACTTAAATTGCAAACTGTTCTATATTCAACAAAGCTTTTGAATTAGGAAGAATGAGAGACAGAAAAATAAAATTGTTGTTGTTGCGTTGATTACCTGTTCCAATGAACCACAATCCTTTCTTTACGATCTTCAGTCTCCACGGTAGATCCCTAAGTTTCCTCTTCCATTTCATTTCTTTAAGTTTCTAAATACAGTAATCTTTTTGTTTAATTGAAATGTTGGCTATATGTTGAACATTAATCGCTAATAATCTCTAATTAGCATACTTAGGTTACGCAGTAATTTGCTAGCTCAGTAGTCCTTTTATAAATATGAAATAAAGTTAGATAGGTAGGTTATAGTATGTTTAACGTCAAGGTCCAAAGCACAAGACTTCTCTTTACGTCAACTGAAAACAATAGAGCTGAAATTATATTAATTAATTAAATAAAATAAAAGAAATTATTCAAATAGATTAAGCTAAACTTTAATTAAATTAATTTTAAGTGAGATATTAAGATTAAGGCAGGTAGTAGTGTGTTTAACGTTAACGTTCAGAAGCACATGGCTTCTCTTCAAGACTACTAGAGACACTCGAGCTACCGTCACAAAATTAAGTTCATAAAGTTAAATTAAACTAAGCTAAATATTAGCTTCTAATATGAGTTAGCTTCTAGTTAACTAAAAGTTAGCCTCTAATAACTATGGAGTTTAAGTTGGTACAGCGCTAATGCAATATAAAATGCAGTATCAAGTTATTCATAAAAGAATTGAGCATGGTTAAAAGTGGTACTTTGAGAGAGATAATAGGTTTGTTAAAACTGTGTTATAATAAGTGCATAAGTAATTACGTAACTTGATAATGATAGGCACTATATAATGCTAAATAAACTGGATGTGTACGTATTTAGTGTATCTAGAAGCGACAGACATGAATTACTTATTGACTTACAAAAAACATACAAAATTCTTACCCGAAAGAGGACTATGAAGAAAATGCAGATTACGCCGAGAAGGAAGTCCCAAAGTCTGCACAAATTATAACATACTGCTTTTATTTGAGAGCGTATTCTTGTCAATTTATATTTTACACTAATTTAATTTCTGATTTCATATATTTGCAATTTTTATTTACTTTGAATATATTTATTTTTAGTTTTTTATTGATTGGTTGACTGATTAATTTATTACCAATGCTCTGTCCGGGATACTGACGAGTAAACCAATCATAGACTGCACGTGTCGTAAAAGGCGACGAAGCACTAAGATCCATACCAACGTCACAAAGGGCATTCGGTTGGTGAGCGTCTGGGCTCCAGAAATTGCTTCAAATATTCTAACCCCGAAACTAGTTAAATTTGGATACAAGGGAAGATTGTGGTGCTGATGAATGAATGATTGATTGACTGACTGACTGGTTGTTTAATGTATTTATTTATAGTATTTGTAAGTTGCCATGTTACTTCTACTAGGCATGGCAACATACATGTACATGCCGGCCGACACTACATGTAGGCCTATAGGCGTATTTATTTCACACCTCTTCTTCTAGATTATAAACAACGCTATTAATATGAATGTAACCATCGATAATTAGAATTATCTGCTGTGCAAAGTAAAGCTTTACAGAAATTTTAAAGACTACTAGTCGTATATTCTATTTGCATAAACTGGTGTCCTTTAATCCTTGATTACGACACAACTCAGTTAGTCTAAAGAACGGTGTATGCCAGTTAAACGTTGATTTCATCACCGTAAGATCACTGGTAGGTGCAAGACTATCTGCCCTGGATTCAAACTTTGCACCTATTGACTAGTAGTCGTATATCTTAGAGACTTAACCACTTGATAATTTTCTTCGTGCCATGAAATGGTAGATATTAGAGCAATTTCTTCCTGTAATCTATTTATTATCCTAGTAATATATGCATAATACATTACAGTTGTCGTAGGTTTTAGGCAAAAACTTCAGTGTTACTTCTGTCTTCTTCTTTCTTAGTTTAGCGCGGCGGTCTGCTCGATAGAGCACCTTAGTGCTCACTCTTATGGCTGTTGTAAGCAAACTTTATTTTCTGTTTGATGCTAAATATGTTGATTCACATTTTGAAAAGTTGATTTATCTGCATTACCAGTTATTTGTCAATGTTTGATGACTTTTTAAAATAAAACATATGTGCTATTAGAGCAGAAATAACGGCAATTATCGATTTACCGAATTCAAAACAACCCTAACCCGAATTCCGTTAATATACCCATAATTTCATTCTAATTAAACCATAATCATAACCCTTACCTATCCATATCCCTAAACCTAAATTTGACCTATAACTTTTAAAAAGCAAAAAATGTGTTAACAAAATTAAATTAATAATATGGCGATAGCTTGGCCGTTGTTTCCGATCTAGGGCCATGTAGAAATATAGTCATGACCTCTATTTATTTTTATTTTGAATGTAGCACAGAAAAAGAAAATATCAGTGTATTTTCATTGGCTGGAGCCAGTGGCGACATCGGTAAGATAATATAATCGACCGCGGATCAGTATGTGCGGAGTTCAAATCCTGGGCTCGCCCGTCACTGACAACGCTTTCGAGTGAGGAAACTGACGTTAACATTAGGTTTATCAGCTTTTACTGTCAGGTACCTCGTCTCTGGAATTTTGCGGACTGTCCAGGCCAGCTGAGGCATGAACTCGCCGGGAACTCCCTTCAGGCCGAACCATTTCTATACAACAACAACAACAACAACTACAATCCAACTCACATCAATTACAACATCGAGCTCCATGCAACCAAAACCAATCTGAGCGGAGAAAAACAGAAAGGTCCAGAAGCGGTACAAAATTAAATATCGAGAAAACAAGTTCAGTAGTTCAAATACTAGCAGAAGATCCGCTGTCGTAGGACGGCATTATAAAAATTAATTATACAGATAAATTATATAAATGCATTATGCATATAAATTATATAAATACATTATAAAAATTAATTGCAAAATAAGTTATACAAATCATCATCATATTCCCTTAAATACCAGTCTAACCAGGGTTGGGAAGGGTTGGGATACGAATGGACTGCTCGATCTTCTCATTTCAGCTTTGAGTAAAAATATCCTGAAAGCTTTGGAAGGTTATTTTAAATTCGAGCCGCTGTCATAAGTGCTCTATCAACGGCAACCATTACTAACAACCATGACGAAGAAGAACGAAAAAATTAAAGCAACAACAACGATAGAAAGCAATTAAGAAAGGAAACTTTGTAAACACATGTTGCTGTCATGTGTGCAACCATACTACAATATATTTATTTTAAATTAACAATTAATAGGGTACCTACCTTAAGTTGAGTGAAGCCAATGGTAAATGAGCAGGCCACTGTGAAGGCTTTCATTACAGCGAATGGTATCAGATCAATCAATTTCCCTGCGAATAATATAAGACACAAATTACTTATTTGATATCCTTTGCGAATTTCAATTCATTATTAAAATCGTCTGCATCAGGTAAGCGATTCGGCGACAACACGTGCAAACTACGAAACCTTTTATCTTTTGCAAAATTGATTAACAAAGAGTAACGGTTTGTTGAAACATAATGTTTAAGATATTAGCAGAAAAAGTAAAACTTTAGCTTATTATTAAAGCCATCGACAATAGACAGTTCATTAGTTCGAGAATTTTCTTCGACTATGTGATCCAAATATAGCAAGAAAACTATTCCTCCGTGTAGACTATGTCCTATTTTCTGATAGTTAGATTGTTCGCCTCGGACGTTAGTGGTCTAGATTCAAAGCCCTGATCAGTCAATAACCAAAGGGTATTAAATTTTAATCACGTAGCAGAGCTTGCAACCATTTGGCGCTATCAACAGCAAAGATAAGGTTAATCATGGAGAATATTCATTTTAGGATGTGCGTCTGTCAAGTGCTTAAATAAATGGAAAAATTAAAATTGAAAATTTCAGAAACTTTTAATGACTTGACTCAATAAAATAAATCTGACATCGTGTTTATTCTCAGATGTCACTAATATTCGACATCTTCGTCTGTTGATCGCAACAGACCTTTAACACGTCACTGACATGCATCACAGACAGGAAACTAACGTTAAATTAGGTTTGAGACTTCAATTTTCGGACTTTAATTCGTAGCGCTCACCTAGACTAAGGAGGTACATTCCTAGCTGCACAATGCCAGTGAAGAAGCCCAACAGTATGGCCCTGGTGGGGTCACCCGGTACAATGCCCTTCCCGTAGTTAGCGGTCAGCAGGGACTGGATTGCTGTGGGTCCGCAGGCGACGTCCTTGGACGTCCCGAGCACAACGTAAATAAAGCATCCGAGAATAGAGGAGTAGAGTCCGTACTGAAGTTACAATACATACAGGCACTAGATCAATCAATCAATATGAATTTAACGTCCGGTTTCCCGCCATGGTGCAATGTCAGGGACGTCACTTGCAGACTCTACATAAACAGGCGCAAAAGCACCACACGATGACGACTGAGTACACATAGACCACAGATTTGAACCATAGACCTACTGGCGTGCAGTTTGGCATCTCACGGATCAGGCTTGCGGCTGATTCGTGATGTCCTTGGCTAGCGGCTAGCCGCTTATGCTAGCGGCTTAGCTAACATCTTAGATATTATAAACATAAATTTATTATATATACTAAATTTTAAAGGTACGAAATGGTACATTACGGCGTGGAGTTCAAGAAATGAGAATAGATCGTGGGAGTGTTGCACGTGCTTCGTAAAAGTCAACTACTATAGTTATACGCGGAATTGTAACTTAGTAAGACTATCAGAAACGTTAGCTTGCACAAAGCGAATAGCAACTGTAAGGTTGTAATTGAGAGTCACAGGGTCAGCACTCGATTGCTACGTAGACACCTGGGCTGGTAGAATGAATCCTGTTCAACAGATAATGTCAGCATAATTATCAAACTAGAAAATCGAAATCGTCCGTAACTATAATCAAAACAAACCCTGACTTGAGGTAATAGCATACAGTGTGTTGCACTATTAGCGGGAATTGATACCTGGGCTGGGAGCTGAGCGATCTTGGCATAAGCTATGGCCTGAGGAATGAGCGTCATCCCTACGGTCACCCCGGCAATGATGTCTCCCTGTAATTCTGCAGTTCTGTGCAAAGTTGAAAACACAATAAAACCTACACTGGCACTGTAGCGCATTCGTAGCACGATATTTTACAGTGCAGCGATATGTTACTATTATACCAGCCAACTACAAATTCTATGCAACCAAAGCTTTGAAGGGATTTTTCGAAGAAAAACGTAAAATTGCACTGTATCAGTTTGAACGCGAAATTTTACGAATCATAAAGTTTTCAATGTGGCTTTTGCTGAAATCTGCTAATGCGTTTGCACTTAAAATAGAAAGGTCATTGGTTGCTGCGACAAAGCCAAAAATTAGACCCCAAGTCACAGAAATCCTGGAGATGTTCCATTGTGTAACCAAAGAAACGAGAGAAATACTTGTTTCTTTGGTTACACACGCGACACACAGTTGATCAGACGAGCATGAATATTAGAGGGAGAATGAGAGAGAGAAAGAGAGAGAGAGAGAGAGAGAAAGAGAGAGAGAAAGAGAGAGAGAGAAAGAGAGAGATAGATAAATAGTGAGATGGGATGGAAAGAGAGAGAGAGAGAGAGAGAGAAAGAGAGAGATAGATAAATAGTGAGATGGGATGGAAAGAGAGAGAGAGAGAGAGAGAGAGAGAGAGGGAGAGAGAGAGAGAGAGAGAGAAAGAGAAAGAGAAAGAAAAAAGAGATAGCTGGGGTGTCATTATTGAAAAATTTGCTAGAAACAATTTATAGATTGGCTTGTTATATGCTAACCACAATAACAAGACAAAATGATGTTCTCATTTATGCGGACATGTCTCATACATGTACAAATCAGTCTCTTATCACTGAAAGAACACAGCAAAATTATTATGAAACTTGGGGAAAATTAAATACTAATTAATCGTTACCAGCCCTAATTCTAACCGATATCTTGGCGCCCACTCAAGTATGGGAAAGATATTTTTCACTTTTTCCAGTGAGCAACACTTCTTGGCCTTCTTCTTGACGTCCACTTTCTTGAGAGTTCTCTTGACCAGATAGGCTTCTTCCTGAAGGATCTCCTTGAACCTTCCACAGTTGTACCTCGTCTCAGCACAGCAGCTGTAGCGAGCTTCCGCCTCGTCGTCCGAGTCATCTCTTTCCGCCTCGTCCATCGCGTCTCTTTCCACTGCGTTGATGACAACAACAACACGATTAAAGTATTACCATCGTGAAAGTAATTTCTATCAAGTACGATGAAAAAACAACAACAATATGATTAAAGTGCAACCATAGTGCAGGCAAATTCTGTCAAGTACGGTGATAACAACAACAAAAGGAACATGATTAAAGTGCTACCATCGTACAGGTAATTTCAATCAAGTACGGCGATAACAACAACAATAATAACAGTTCTACCGTTCTACGTCGACTCACCTTGAATTATGGTGATAGTACCAAAGCACAACAACCACAACAACAACAACACCACAATTAAAGTGCTACCGTCGTATTTGACATTCCTATAGTGTTAAGAGTAGAATAGAAATATACACAATTAAATTTCTGTCTTTCTTCATGGCATTCTTTTACGCTGTGTTAAACAGTGTGGTAAACAATGACAACAACATAAACTCAATTAAAGAATTACAAATGTTAATGACAGCTCTTTTAACTCCTGTAAAAATCCAATACTCCTTCCATTCTGCGTGTTCAATCGAAATCTATCTAGTAAATTATGAGTTAGAAGCACATAGCTACATAACATAACATAGCATAACATAACATAGCATAACATAGCATAACGTAACATATCATAACATAACACTACATAACTACACTGACCGTAATCGCAGGGATCATCTCCGGCCTCGTAGACTTTATCAGCATCAGCTCTTGGTCTCATCCACACCAGGTCACCTGGACCCTGCACCAGGGCTTTGCCAGTTTCCGTGTTGTTAAATATGACAGAGTTCCTTCGGCCCCCATGCTGAGCTTCGACCAGCTGATTCTCATTGTTATTGTTGTAGGCAGTTAGCTTGGGTAGATCGTCGTCAGGGACGTATCCAGGATTCGACAGCATGTCGACGCTGTAGTCGTGGTTTATCTTGTATGCAAAAAACTGCGGCCTACTTCAAGAGCACGAAAGATGACTGAGTTTGATTTAATAGTGTGGTCAGTCAAATAAATCTACATTTATTATGCTATTTTAGGCCTATATAAAATATCATACGTTCAGGACTTCTGTGAATTATCAACAATGGACAAAGATATTAGGCCTATCCGTATTTTGTATGCATTATTATGACATTATCAGCATTATTATCAGCATTATTATCAGCATTATTACTAGCATTAATATTAGCAGTTGTCGTTTGTTTTCCCCATAGCATCGAAACATTACGGAACATTCCTAATTATAGATCAATAACTAAGTTCTTTATAAATATGTTTTATTTCAAATTCGTTTCATTGGCTCCTGTCATATGTATCACTTTACGATGGTAAAAGTGGGACTTCAGTGATTTGATAGACATGCTTAGAAGGAAAATAAATGTAACTTTAAATACAACTAATTCAGTGAAAATGTTGAATGTTTTCAACACAACGTCTCTACAGTCTCTTACCTATAACTCTTTAAAGGTTGCATTGGTTGCATTTTTTGCAGCCGTTTGGCAACTTTTGTTGCATTTGTTGCACATTTTTGCAACCTTTTGCACTAAATTCAAACAGTTGCATTTGTTACACAGTATGCTAAACTAATTAGTTTTTCTACTAAATTCACTTTTCTGCTATACCCCTACATCAGAACTAGATCGCGGGTCTAGCATAGGACTACATATTCCTAATCATGATTAATTACTAAGTAGCCCTTAGAATAGCTTTTCTGGCGGTGCCACTAAAATCATTTCAGTCAAAAAGGTTTCGAGATCAATACTCTGTCAAGTCAGATGCAGATGTTAATAAGTTTTTCTATAATATCACAGAAAACTCCATCATCTTATGTATAACATGTGTATTTAACACGACAACTTATCAAATATGTAGCGGGTTACAGACTTTCTGTTCTACTTTAAACAAGAAAAGAACTTAAAATCAACTTATCAATCAGCAATAAACAGGAATGAAAATTTTCGTCAAATGTCTTTAAGCAATAATTACTAGTTAAGAATTAATTAGAAGTATAATTTTCGAAATTTATGATTCAATATTTTAAACTTACTGTGATTGTATTACAAATTTAGTTTGTAATGATTGATTTGCACTCTAGTAGCTTCATTGAATACAGGAATGACGTAAAATTTAGGCAGGTAGGTTGTAGTGTGTTTAACGTCAAGGTTCAGAAGCACAAGGCTTCTCTTCAAGACGACTCGACACACTCGAGCTACCGTCACAAAGATAAAGGTAACAGTAATTTATTGATAAGTCACTGGTATGTAACTAACCATGCAGTAGCTAGAACTGCTATGTACCAATTTAGTTATATGTTATATGGGGTTAAATCGATCTATAAGCTCAGTATATCTACAATATATATATATATATATATATATATATATATATATATATATATATATATATATATATATATATGTATATGTATATGTATATATTTAAGTCACTTGCAGAACATTTTGACTTCTCACTAGGTTAAAGGTTCTGACTAAACTGAAGAGTTTTCTAGAAGTTTCGCAAAGGTCATACGCGACGAAAGAAAAGGGCGCCTGATTGTAAAGCGGGTCTGGCTTTACGCATTGTTCCAGTTGCAACCAGAAATTATCTAACGAATTACACCGGGTGGAGACAGGACATGAAATATATTTATAGAGTTATGGGAGCTGATATACCCCTGGTTTAATTTCGAATTTCTCATCCTTTCGATTAATGTTGTTTAAAGGCTTAAACCAAGTTTAACGTCAGTTTATTGCTTGAATAGCAAGCTAGTGACCAGGAGAACTTTGGATTTTAACCCTACAATTACTGATCCGCTGTATAACAACTTGTCAACAATCCACCGGCTAAGTCATGACACTATAAGTTTGTAGAACTGGCCATGCCTTTAGGTTCCTCAGGATATCTTTGAAATAACTTCTTTAACTATTTGTAAAATATGCGAGCAAAATAAAAATTTGTTTGAATTTTAAAATGGTAAACAATTTTCTAATCTATTTGTTCATATATTTGTCGTCTATAAGTCTATTTGTCGTCTATGTCGTATATAAGTTGTCGTTTTGAAAAGCTAAACTGATAAAACTACATAAAACTATCATATCAAGTGCCAATCTTATTATTTATTTTATGAACAGGAAGTGATGAGATTGAATTGCCTATAAAGTTGGTGATATTAGGTTCCATCCCAATTTGAAAGTTTATTAAAGAACACCTGCGTTTCACTGCAAAACTTCAGATCTTCGCTAATCTTTAATTGGACGCGGCTATACTAACGAAGGGGGTTAAGCTGTTAGCTGGACTTAACTGGAAGAAAGGTGACGTGAAAATGACATTGTACTAAATACAAACAAAGGAATTGTATACGATATTTTATCAATGGTAATTAAATAGGGGCCTATTGGGTTAAGATTGTCTTTCTATCATCTGCTTGGTCACCTCTTTACAACACTCGCGCTAACTGTTGTCTAGTCTGCAACATCCGAATACAACTAATTTTAAATATACTAATAGAACGCGTAAATAACGAAATTACAACTATTTCTATAGGCCTATATAATAATTTCTAGAAGAGTAAATTGCAAATTAAATTTGGATTATGCAGTAGGCCTATAAAGTTAAAAAATTACAGAAACATAATAGAGAAAAGATCACCTTTGCGTATATCTATCACTTTTAATTAATACCATAAGTTTAACCATTAGGCCGTTTAATCACTTACCATTTTATCAGTCCTGTGAATGTCTGATATTTACTCTCTGATCGGCTCTACTGGGAATTGTTCTCAGAACTTAAGGAATAGTCATTAAATATTTCACGCTATAACTAACGCACTTACACATTAATCTATTTAGACTTGCCTTATTATCTCGTACTTCATAAAACAATATTTATTATAAAAAAATTTAAAATTGATAATTACACTGTCAAAATGCTATATTAGTATTTAACTTTAATTACACATTTCCATATAAAGCTCTACAGTCTAATGTGACAACTTTATGATAAAATTTTCCCTACAGTTTAATTGGGACATTGGACTTCTTGCTGTAGGTACGTGAACTTTGACTGTAATTGCACTTACGGTAAATTTAGCTCAATAGGTTTGTTTGTATTGTAATGTGTCACTCCGGGATTGAAATGTAAGTAATATTTACATTGGAAATTAAATTCTTCATTTCAAATAATCTTATTTACAATGGATGACCTCATGACCCGTCCTTTATTGAAATTTACTGTCGAAGAATTGAAACGTATACTTAATAAGATTCGCAGGAGCGAAGAGAGAGTCTACAGGAGCCATGTGTGCCACATGGTGCCATAGGTGCTACAGGTGCTATAGGAATTACAGGTGCCACATGTGCTACAGGTGCTACAGGTGTTACAGGTGCTACATGTGTTACAGGTGCCACATGTATTACAGGTGATAAAGATGCTACAGGTGTTAAAGGTGTTAAAGGTGTTACAGGTGTTACAGGTGCTACAGATGCTACAGGTGCTACAGGTGTTACATGTGCTACAGATGTTACAGGTGCAACAGGTGCTACAGGTGCTACATGTGTTACAGGTGCTACATGTGTTACAGGTGCAACATGTGCTACAGGTGCTACAGGTGTTACAGGTGCTACATGTGTTACAGGTGCCACATGTATTACAGGTGCTAAAGATGCTACAGGTGTTAAAGGTGCTACAGGTATTACAGGTGCTACAGGTGCCACTTGTGCTACAGATGCTACAGGAGCTACAGGTGCTACATGTGCTACGGGTGCCACAGATGGTATAGATGCTACTGGTGCTACAGATGCTACAGGGTTCTGTAAAAAGATAAGGTTAACGTCAGTTTTCTCACTCGAAAGCGATGTCAGTGACGGTTGAGCCCAGGAATTTAACTCCTCACATACTGATCCGCGGTCGAGTATCTTACGGACTTACCGAATGCTAACGAAGTTAACGAAATGACGAATGATAACAAAATTACGACATTCAGGCCACACACCCTGTTGCGTAATAAAGGCTTCCAATGTTACATATGACCTTTCCAAGCAACATCAACCATAAATAACAGAATTAAAGCCATCGATATCCTAAAATATCCGCTCACCCTAACAGTAACTCTTGTCACAACCCGAACCCTAACCCTTATCGTAACCCTAGAAGCGTGCTGGTCAGTTGAAAATTGATAAAACACCTTTTAATTTGTAAATATTTGACTCCATATCAAGTCGCTATGATTCATCTAATTTTACCGGGAATTTCGGTAAACAATTGCTATCTCTCATTAGTAAATAGTCACACAAATCTCAAATCTATGCCTAAATTCACAATCTTCCGCAGTCAGCAATTCAAGGTTGACAGAAATATTTGCCATTAAAGATAAGCTACTGGCTCAAGTTGGATAAGAAGTTGGTCAGAGATTTTGCACCTTTGTCTTTCATCCCGTGCTCTAGATATATCTGCATAGATCCGTGGTCACGCTTGGGTGAGGACATTCATTCAAACACTTAACAGATCAAGCGACGAGCGGCGGCGAAGTGATATGCTTAGTTAGAAACCTAATCTCTAACAGTATCAAGCCCTTGATCTGGCCTACGTGTCTGTCATAACAGGCTTGTGGATGTGTTTTAAAACAATCTGTGCCGGGACATCACGACGTACAGCAGCTGCTAAGTGCGCAAGATTTAAGCTTTGTTTAAGTAATGCCAGTGTTTTGAAGAAATAAACTTCATGTAGTGCATAAAAATCTTCTCAAGAGAGATCTACATTTAATACATTTCGTCGTTATCACGTAAACAAACCCTTCACTCATGTATATATATTGGGCCTGATTTTTCTGGTCGTAATCTAGATTTCAGACATTTTACTTTTGGATTAATAATAATTCTTAAATTGTGTTACATTTATAAAAAGTGAATTTTGAACAGTCAGCTAGAGTCCGAAAGAAACGTAGTTATAATCATGAATTTACTCGTGAATTTATTTGAAAATTAGAAGGAAAGTTTTACTCATTAGTTTGCTCGTTTAATTGCTCTTGAGTTTCTTGTGATTGCAGAGAAATAACAGTTAATTCACTATGGCTCTAAATATTTGTAGGCTGTATTTATTGAAAAACAAACGTAGGGCCTATATTTCCTTTTTAGTTCATTTAAGTAAATGTTATAGATGCTTCATAGTGGAATGCTGTCCTTGTGAATATCTCTCACTTTCTTTGCCACACACTAACATTTGTAGACCGCTTAGTTTAATATCCATTTGCCGATCCCGTCTATCTGAGATTTACTCTAGGTTAATTCTCCCCCGGGAATCCATCACACATTTCAGATTCCTTATCTGATATCGTCAAATGGATTTAGAGAACTGTGTTTATTTATTTGTATTATGGTTTAAAAATCTGATTGAAATATTTAAATTCAAATATTTCTTTCATTCATAAAATAAAAAGTCGCATTTTATTTGGTTATTTCAGACAATTAGGCCCACTGAACGCGTTATCTTAATGCAATACAACAGATTATGAGATTATATGCACTTGCCGGCGTACACCGGTTTGTTTTAAGATATCAATCTGGTTTAAACCAGGCTGACCGGATCTAACTAAACCGCATTAAAGTGTGAGCTTATTGACAACTATTCTGAAAAACTCTTCGCAGATGCGACACCTATTAAAACGAACAAAGAAAAATTCGCTTAACTTTTATTCCTAAACCAGAACAGATTGTATAGTTTTAACGCCTGAAAGCACTACCAACGTCGAGCTGATCCTGAACGTAAATTGATTAATTAAAACGATCGATTAGCACTAACTATATCAACTAAATTAATATTATTGCATTAAAAAAATCTAGTCCGTAATTTTTCAGCTATGCGTATGAACTTTGGGTTTGAGAGAAGTAAGCCTATACTGAAAAATCTTATAAGTAGATCTACATTGAAAAATCTTGTTACGACGTCGAAGTGGACGCCAATTTTCTCTTCCGTTCTGTCTGGAACTGCAAATATTTTAATACACATTGCGTGATATTTTAATTTTTTTTAGTAAAACCAATAAATTGGGCTTAAAATAAAAACACGATGTGCACTGTTTTGGCGTTATCTACCATTAATATTCTAAATAAATGGGTTGAGCCAGTGGCCTGTTGGCGAGTTGTTCGACTGCGGATCAGTAGGTGCATGGTTCAAGTTCAAAGCTCTCCTCGTCACTAGCATGCCCTTTGAGCAGGAAACTGACGTTAAACTTGGCTTTAGTCTTTCAGATAAAATACAATCGACTAATACCTTGTTAAATTCGAAGGAAATCAAAAACCTACGTAACAATGGTTGCATTCATTTCGTGTGATTGAATTATTTTCAGTACTGAGGAAGGCAGACCCCATGTAGCCCAGAAATGAAATTTTCTCGAGCTAAAGGCTGAGTGGAGCCGATACACTCTTGTGATTGTGATCAACGTATCATATGTCTGCAGTTATGACTAATTGTAGAAAAGAATGTAACTATGCTTCAAACCTCCTGTTAGAAAGTAAGCTAGAGAAAACGAAAAATAACAAAAGATAGAAGATAATGAGAGGGACTGAATTAAGCGCTATAAATTTACTTAATTTTCTTACAACGGTATTATATTTCTAACAGTATTCGCGTAATACTCAACTAACTATTGATGCTCAATTTCTTTAGCTAAAAGTTAAAATATATAGAAATTTCCACATTATTGGTAGTTAATTAAGCTTAACGATACTGTATGTGTTCAATATGGTTGTAAAGGGATAAACGGCATAAAGGGTTCGAACCATTTGAGAAATTGTAGGTCTACACTACGGCATAATATCTAAGATACCTTCAGGCTTGATAGAGGTATTGTGGTTTCGATAGAAGCAAAAGTGGACCTGCCATTTGGCATACAACTCGAGATGTAACTCAACCAACTGTTGACTTTACAGTAACAACGAACACTCCTAAAAAACACTCTAAAGTTCAAGATTTTAGCTAGAAATTTCTCTTATGTTTATTATTTGCTAGCAAAAGATAATTAAGTTCAATGTCAAAGTAAACTGTCGTCTATTTATAGATCTATGAAACACATTTAACCGGTATAGATAAAATGTTGAACTGGACTCGAAGCAACGTAAGCTGTATAAAACTACGTCATCTTGTGGTGACAATGTTATCGACAATATCGGTAAAAAACCTGCTCGAGTCATCAAGTTATTGCGTATAATCCTAAAACATACTGGCAGTTGAAGCAAACAATAAAACACAAAATATGACGATTTATACAAAACACAACACGTTACTAGAGAGGGGCGATAAGATCATAGGCTTCAGAATACTAAAGAACTAATGTTGGAAAAATAATGATTTAATACTAAAATTTGATAACACTTGTGTTTTTCTCAAACCATCATCAACTGGGGATTTTTCAAAGATTTGACTTATAAGATTTGATTTATCTTGTAAAGACATACTTGTATGTCTTGAAAACTCTCTAGTAACGTAATATACATGTATATTAATTACACTTTCTTCACAAAAGGCAAGAATTTAGCAAATAAAAACCATTCTAAGACGATCATACCAAAGTGGTACGCGTTAATTTGCGTTAGAGACGCGTAAATGTAGCGAAACTAAATATTGTAAAAATATTACAAAACATAATATTACACCAGTACAAAGTATGGAAATGCGATGTTACAAAATACGACTAAGAGGGTCGTTGTAATTATCCTAAACGCGTTATCATTGTATAGCAATGTATGAAAAGAACATGCAAAGACAAAACATTTCTATATACATGTAGTTTAGCCAAATGCACGAACCACTATCAGTGCAGATCCAGAGATGACTACAGTTAGAGTCAGCTGAATAAAAGATCCTGATACTTACTCTGCATTATTACGCACAGTTTGGTGGATGGAGCCAGTGGCGAAGTCGGTAAGTTACTCGACCGCGGATCAGTATGTGTGGGGTTCAAATCCTGGGCTCACCCGTCACTGACAGCACTTTCAAGTGAGGAAACTGACGCTAACATTAGCCATACCAGCTTTATCATTAGACTTAGTAAAGATCCACCGATGCACAATTTATCCTCTAAAGAGAAGACCACTTTAAAATTTTCTAAAATGAATGGAGGAGATTTTGATATGGTATGGGACAAAGAGGAGTGGAGAAGGTTCATTCGTATCCCGACCCTAGTTAGACTGTGATTAAAACGAAGACGATGATGACGATGATGTTGAAAGAGAAGAGCACTGATCACAACACGTCAGTTACACAGCCAGATCTCTATGATTACAAATATCTGCTGCAATCTAAACATAATAATGCGATGTTATTATGATATTACAAATACACAACCAATAAAACAATAACATTTCTACAGAAACAAAGACAAAAATAAAACGTATAATATACGTTTATCGAATTATAAATATAACAAGACCATTGCATTTCAAGGCGTTAGCGTAAATGAAGCGAAACGCGAGTAAAAAATTTAATATCAATGTAAAAAATATAACAATACAAACTATAAACAGGCACGATTAACTGGAATCATCTTCAGCAATTGACATCCTCGTCACTGACAAGCTATTCAAACAAGAAACTGACGTTAAACTGGGCCATAGACTTACATCTGAGGTGTTCTCAAGTAAAAGCTATAGCATTGAGAGCAAACAGATGGGATATAATAAATAATAATAAAGGTTTAACGTCCATTTCCTCATACGAGGATGATGTCAGGGACGTTAATATGAGTCAGAGTCGTCTTGATCCCGGATGTAGAAATGATAAACTACTCAGTCCTAGGCACTGTTATCTACGATCAGTTGCACATTATGCTATCAGCTTTGATTTACGAGAATACTGCAAAAGTTCGATAAAATTTAGTAAATTCCACTGAGATGAAGTTAAAGAAGCAAACCTATAGAATAATTAATCAAAAGTTATACAAATTCCAGATTAAATATTCTCCAGACGTTAAATTCTCACATGGTAAGGGTTGGTTTTCCCCAGACGTAAAATTATCGTATGGTAAAGGCTAGTTTTCCTCGGACACTAAATTCTGGTAAGGTAAAGCCTGGTTTTTCCCAGACATTACTTCTGATATGGTGCGGGCTGACTTTTCCCTAACTTTAAATCCTAGTAAGGTAGCCCTGGATTTTCCCAGACGATAAATCTTGGTCTGATAAGGGTTGGTTTTTCCCTAACTTTAAATCCTGGTAAGGTAAGGCCTGGATTTTCCCAGACCTTAAATTCTGGTCTGGTAAGGGCTGGTTTTTCCCTGGCTCATCGCTGATGGTGACTGATACCTAGGCGGTTGGTTCAGCCTCTCCACGGCTTCCTCTAGGGTGCCGTTGTGAAGGTCGTGGCGGCCTTGGGTCAGCTCCCACACGTAGTGCAGAACGGCTGGTCTAGGTCCGTCGCTAGTGTTGACAGATCTCGATCCCTCACTCTCGTTCATTGCTCTTGTTCCACGACCTCTCTCCTCCATTGCTGTGATAATAATGATAATAATAATAATAATAACAATAATAATAATAATAATAGAGATTTAACGTCCGTTTCCTAATCCAGGGATGATGTCAGGGAAATCAATACAATGACGTCATTGCTTGACTTATTTATTTATCTTTTTTTTATCTATACAAACAACCCGGACACAACACGGGGAAGAATGTATGATGTGATAAATGTAATACATTTATCACATCATACACGGGGAAGAATGTATGATGACGTATTGTGTCCGGGTTGTTTGAAGAATTGATCAACCGGTGACTGCACGTGTCGTAGAAGGCGACTAAAACCCTAAGATCCATACCACCGGAAGAAAGGGCATTCTGTTGGTGAGCGCCTAGGCTCCATAAATTTGTTACAAAAAATTTAAACGAATGGAAAAGTCTCAAATACGGGATTTATGTTTTGATGTTATGATGTTATACAGAGAGGATTTGAGTCAAAATAAAAACGACCAAAATCAAGAAGGTTCAAAATGGTGCAGATGTTGCAGTTTGATAATTTGATTATTTAGTGATTTGAGGTAATTTTATGATTTGCATGTTTTTAAATGAAGCACATGTAATTTCAACAAATAATTAGACAAACAAAAGTGTTCTTAAAGAAATAAGTAACACTGAACTAACTTTGCGTAACGTTAAGGGCGTCAGTAACCGTTGCAGCTTGATTCATGAATCTCAACTGAGCCTTGCGAAATATTGTAGCAACTCCTTTCTGCAGTAAATTTAAAATTAAATAGTGTATAAAGCAGTTAGAGCGAGGAAACGGGGCACAAATAACATGAACCATCCTGCTACAACATAAAGCTGGTAAAGCTAAGGTCAACGTCAGTTTCCTCACTCCAAAGAGCGATGTCAGTAACGGGCTAGCCCAGGATTTGAACCTCGCACATTTTGATTCGCGATCGAATATCTTACCGACATCGCCAATGTATCCAACCAGTATAAAAGCAAGCAATGTCATTATGGTAATACAATGAAATTCAATATTCCAGAGTTTAAAATCTTTATAGAAAACTATACAACACAATATCATAAACATTAAGTAGTGAGAATGAATAAATATAAACTAATAATTCAATTCTGTGCAGAAAATGAAATACAGTGTAATTCAGGATAAAACAATAAAGTAAGTAAAGAATATAGAATGTATTCACTTAATCGAGTATTGAACACATCTAGTAAGAATTTATATTCGACAGATAACACTCTTCTTTCACACATGAGTGTACTATATTACTTTCATGGTATTATTGAATGTCTTCCCCGTGTTGTGCGCGGGTTGTTTGAAGAATTGACAAACCGGTATCTGCACGTGTCGTAGAAGGTGACTAAAGCATTAAGATCCACAGAAACGTCAGAAAGGGCATTCAGTTGGTGAGCGCCTTGGCTCCAGAAATTGCTAAAAAATTTAAACGAATGGAAAAGTCTCAATTAGGGGATTGGGGGATTGACTGATGATATGATGTAGGACAGAGAGGATTTGAGACAGTCTATTCGTATCCCGACCCTAGTTAAACTGGGATTCAAGGGAAGGTGATGATGATGGTATTACGAATATTTAAATGGCTGAGTGTGTAAGTGCGTCAGCTAGCGTCATGTAATTTCAAATGGCTGTTCCTGAGGCCCTGATATCAATTGCCAATAGAGCTCAACAGAGAATAAAATCTCTGACATTCACAGAACTGGTGACATTAATACTTGACTAAACTGCCTAATGGTTAACCGTGTAGTATAAAAAGTGAAAGAACACATGTGATCATTTCACCATAACTATAATGTGTGTTTATTATGTAGTATTTATTAGTATGTATAGTATACTTAGGAGTAGTATTATTTTACTTTCAAGGCAGAATTACTCCATACCTGCATGCCACAGAGAAACACAGTGATTCCTCTTTTATTGAAATCTTCCAAAAGTTCCCGCACACCCTGAAATGATAAACTCGACACTACAACAACCTTGATGGAATTTTCATCAATCAATATATTAGTGGTAAGATATTAGTTATATATTATTATATTACAATATATTAGTGGTACTATATTAGTTATATATTATTATATTGCAATATATTAGTGGTTAGTCAATGCGCAGAGGAATAACTTCACTTCATATTAATATTATCGGCACCTATCAGTCGACTGAATTTCGCATACAATTTAAAGAATCTCGGTCATTCTCGTTTCAATAGCAACTCAAAACAAAGTCAACAGTCAAGTGATGCCTAAACGATGGCTGAAGGAGTACGACATATGTTAAGAAGAAGTGTGCAGCTTACAATCAGAATTACTTTTAAAGTTTCGAAATTGGAGTGTAACAGTGTTCGTATCTTAAAAATAATCTTTTTAATTAAAGGTACTAAATTCACGGAAACGTTAGAAAAATTAATCTAACTAAACTCCCAACCAGCGTCTGAAACGGTGTTCGGTTGTTGAGCGCCTAGGCTCCGTAAATTCCTACAAAATGTTCTAGTCCACACTCTAGGTAGACTTAGATTCAAGAGAAGATGAGGATGATGATGGAGATAATTTGTATAGGATCTACACACACAACAACTAAGCGGTTTCCACTCAATCTGCTTCTTTTAGAGGACACTGACTTCAAAATCGAGTAACAGAACGATGGCTGGAGCCAGTGGCGATGTCGGTAAGATATTCCACCGCGAATCAGTGTGTGCGAGGTCCAAATCCTGGGCTCGTCCGTAACTGACGTCGTTTACGAGTGAGGACACTAACGTTAACATTAGCTTTACTGGCGTTTTACTCTTGATTTGTACATTAATCCCGATCTTATTCCTGTAAATTAAATTAAATTAATAATTAAATCAATTTAAAATCAATTTTTTAATTGACAATCGAAAATTGCACTTTACACATCGACAGATATTTCAGTTAAATAATAGGAAGTAGAATTAATAACCTGTACAGTAGTTGTGTCAATGACTGACACGTGAGAGAAATCCAGCACCACGTATTTAGTCCCTTCAACTGAAGTGCATGAAATACAGAACATAATAATTCAATAACTATTATTATTTATAAAAGACTTTAATTAAACACGTGATTTTTATTATATTTATATTTGATTTAGAATTTTCAAAGCATTTTTTAACGCAAGCAGAGAGAGAGAGAGAGAGAGAGAGAGTGAGAGAGAGAGAGAGAGTGAGAGAGAGTGAGAGAGAGAGAGAGTGAGAGAGAGAGAGAGTGAGAAAAAGAGAGCGAGAGAGAGAGAGAGAAAGAGAGAGAGAGGATGTAAGATGTTAGACGACCTGAAGTACACTTTCTCTCTCCAACGTTCTACTCAACAACAGGTTTGAAGCATATATTCCTACTCAAAGTCTGTAGTCACGCGCTGTAAGAGCATAGCGTTGATCAATTCCTTCACAGTGTCAAACTCTCTGCAAAACCTTTAAGTAACCGTTGGCTTAGGAATTTATGGCGTCTGAGATGATTTATCATTGCCTTCCTCAGTTTATGCATAGCAGCCTCTTCAGTGCATTATACAGTCGATCTAGTCTGCAATTACCCCGGACACAATATGGGGATCAGTTATAAATAATATTTTATATTAATATATAGTTATAAATAATTTATTAATTATAAATTCTCAATTGAGTTCTAATGCGAACTTTCTTGTACTTAAAATGTGGTCAAGGTCAGACGCTTGAAGGGCTTCACTTTAAGACGGCAGACATACCGGAGTATCCTGAATGGTGAATGTCCGAAATTTTACTCTCTGATCAGCTCTACCGGGAATTGATCCCAGGCCCTCAGCAACTTCAACCATTAGAAGGCCGTTATCCAACTGAAACGTCATGCTGTTATCTAACGCGCTTACACACTGAGCCACCAAGACATTCGCTTTTTGTAGTTATTGTAGATGGGAAGAAAATTTATACCTGCATGCAATCCACAATAATTTCTGCAGGTTAAAAAAGAAATGATAGTAACCTTTAGTGCAGTAAGAGAATATCTTTCTTTTGATGTACTCCACAGCAGGATACATCAGTCCAGAGTCTAGAGTCACTATTATCACTTTCACTCTTTCGTTCTACAAGACAAAGACATTCTTATTATTTCAATGAAAAACAATAATAAAAGTACAATAATAACCGTACACTAATAACCATAAACAATTCCAATAAAATAAAAACAGTAAAATTATAACAGTTCTATCAATCAATTAAAGATCAGATCAGTAATGGATCATAGTCAAGAAGTGCAAAATCTAAACAAATTTTTAACATAATAAAAAAACGTTCAAGGTCAAGCAATGACTTTTTGGCTTTAGAAATATACGAACGGAACTAATTATAACCATAGAAATAAATATAGACTAATGCAAACTTGGATAGGAACAGTAAACAGCAAAGACTATAAATAAACAAAATAATACAGGTAGCATTACACAGTTTAAAATAAAACAACCAAAGATTTATTATGATAAAATTGTGTCTGCTATTGGCCAAAACCAGGAAGACTGTTAAAAGAAACATTTGTTGGATCGGAACTAAATTTATATATTAATAATTATATTATATATAATAATAAATTATATATAAAAATTATATTATAATATTAAATAATTATTTACTTAGACCTCTTATTCATCATCATCATCATCATCAGCTTCCCTTGAATCCTAGTTTAGCTAAGATCGGGGTAATCCTATACTTACATCTTTACATTATTATTACATCAACTATTATCTTCATTAGGGACGGGAATTAATTTCTATGTACAACTTTCGCGTCATAAACGAGGCTAAACAGAGAACCATTAGAGAGAGAGAGAGAGAGAGAGAGAGAAGAGAGAGAGAGAGAGGACCTTGATCATTCATTTGTAACTGAATCAACTATACGCAACACGCATACAACGAGACGGAGCGCAAATAAAACGGCGTCAGAAAGAGCACAATAGAGCTCAATCTACCTGACTACCGGAAAAACGGAAATATAGTAACATAGGATCGTAGAAAAATTATGGATAATAAACATTAATGATGAAAATAGTATTAAACTGTAAAGAAACAGTCGGACTCGGTTAGTACTTGAATGGGCGATCACCGTTGAAGACCGAGTGCGTACAGGTCTGAATAAAACCCTCGAGATTGGAGTGTTTATTCTTAACTCGCTCCAGTTGCACTTTGCGCTACGTAAACGCAATGGCTACTAATATCCATGGAGTGACGAAGGAAATGAAACAACTACACAAACATAAACTGAACAAGGAAGCTCTGTAAAAAGTGAGGCGTGTAATGCGTGCAACCATAGGAATAACAACACTACTAAAAGAAAATATGGTTACATCTTTCATAACGAATATTATTAGCTTAATTTTATTCTTTTGTAAAGTTATTTATTTTTTGTGAAATAGAAGGCATCTACTGTGCGGTCTAGGACTAGTAAATTAAGTAACTCACATTAATTTCGAAGTCCGGCTCATGAATCTAAAAATAGATATGAAACAATATCGCTCATAAGTTTCTATAATTAAAATTATTAACACACAAAATTGATAATAACTTAAGCGCAATAGTAGAGCAAATTTAAGAATTAAAGGATTACTAACTTCATTAATAATCAACATAAAAATATATAAACCTAGTTTAAATATCCATTATTAGTCAACTAATAAGAAAATGTAAGTTTTTCGGTTAACTTTATTCTGCAGTTTTCGAAATTCAATTCGATATTTTGCAAATTAGAAAGCCCTTCCTTTATCGCTAAAGGAAGTTTTCAGTGTTGAAGAGGAAATTCAGAATAAATAGGCAAGTCAACTTTAGATCAAATTAAATACATTCAATAATTATTATAATTAATGAAAAGACCAGATTCATTGAAAATATGGTATTGAACTGCGAAGCAGATCCCAGACAACGCAAGCAATGGATTGAAGCAGAAATGACGTAATTCAAATCGTCTTTAAATCTCATTATTTAAACCTTTAAAGTCCAACCTTTATTCATATTATTATTTATTATTATTATTTAAATCGTTTTCAAAGTATTTGTCTATCTTCACTGATATTCCATCAAACTGGTTATTAAATAAGATAAATCATTAAATAGGATAATTATTAAAATAAGATAAATGTCATATGACAAACAAACCCTAATGCTTGGACGTAAGACAGGATATAGAAGCATCAGCAAAGCTAACCCCGCTCCTATGAGAACACCCCACTGAAAACAAATTACAAATACAAATTATAATAAAATAAAATTATAATACAAATTACAGACGACCCTAAAGGTCAAAGGCAAGTTTAACGTCAGGTACCTGCAAGGTAGCATGTAAGAGACGGGAAGTGCACTAAATTTGAACCATGCACCTACTGTTTCGCTGTGGAACAACTTGCAAACAAGCCATTGGCTCTGCCCTAAACAAACTTTATTCATATTTAAACCTGTTTACGGACGAGAGCCCAGGTTTTTAACCCCGCGTATACTGATCGGCGTTGGGACATCCATTTCTATTTTATATATCTATTTTATTATATTATTGTTTTTTTAAATGCCCTGGGCTGTAAAGGGCCCTGGGCTAAAAAATAAGATAAAAGAGACTTTATTTAATTAAAAGTTTTTAAAAAAGCGATTAAAATAATTCCTCTGCACTCTGGGAAGATGCTTTAGCCAAAGTGCCACTGAAGCAGACTGCGTTGAATCGCTGGAGAGCAATAGACAGTAGCTGCCACTGAAAAGATTTTTCGCGCTTATCACCAGTAATGGCGCTGGTCCTCCTGCCTATTTCGTCAATAAAGTCTGATGCGAGAGAGTTGATGGGCCCCAGGGTCTCAAAGGCAATAGGCATGAAGATATAATTGCCAGAGATTTCGGCATACTTCAGAGTTTTCCTATTAGCCGCGGCCTCTGCTGCAGCACCAGCAGCAGCGCAAGAAAGGCCGAGATTGCTTACTGAGAAAGTGTCCGTAACAGTGACGTCCCAGTTATATTATTTGCATTTATTTAATTATTCTCCTAGTTAAACTGGAATTAAAGCGAAGAAGATGATGGTGATGTTTTCACTAAACGCGCACATTGTTGTAGCTGATCTAACGACAAAGACTTTAGAATGGCGTTCGCAAAGGCAATTCAGAAACTCGTTGAAATCCAGCCAAATACCTTGAGAGCACTTTTACACATTACATTTTCCAGCTATAAGATATCTCTCTCAACCATTTACAAATCTACAGAGCATATATCGTCGACATCATCATCTTCCCTTAAATCCCAGTTTAACCAGGGTCGGGATACGAAGAGACTTTCTCTAGTCCCGCTCTGTCCCATACCATATCATCAGTCAATCCCTTAATTTTCTTGTCATTTTTAAAAACCGCATTTCACGTCAGTTGTGGTCTACCTCTCTCTCTAGCTTAACATCCAACTCTTCCCTCTAAACTCTCTTTACTACATCCTCATCTGACTTTCTCACATTATGCCCATAACATCTCAATCTCGACTGAGCCAACCTATCCCTGATCCCCTCAACATTCAAATTCATCCTAAAGCATATACAGAGCATACGGCGTTTAAATATATAAAACAATATTTCTTTGGTAAGAAATTAACTATAAGATTTAAAGAATGCAAACAGAGTAACAATACCTTTTAATAATAATAATATATATTAATAACCTTAATACTACTACTAATAGAGTACTTGATACATAAAAAGTTATTGTTAAAGTTTTCATGCTAATGTTATCTACATGTAGTCAATGAGCCCAATGAGCCTGAGATCTACAGTAATAATCAACAAAGCTTTCTATTGATCAGGAATCAAACTTCAATTAAATTAATTTAATTTAATTCCTACCTCAATGCTGAGTACAAATGACAGAATGAACGTGACGAACCAAGGTATCAGGTCAATCTCTGAAATATGGCACATATTTTTGTAGTATTTCCATGAAAATGAAACATAATAGAGACTACATGTAAAATCATTAAAAAATATTATAAATCGTGTACTTAATTAAATAGGCAAGGGAAAGTCACAAACTTTGACCTGTTATTTAAAAGATCACTGGAGAAAGAGAGGGAGATGGAGAAAGATAGAGCATTTATTCTGACAGCAAGAGAACATATTCCAATTTTCAATTCCTAAGGTCAGGTTTGGCTAGAAAATTTCTAAATTAATACGTCAACAGTGACTTGCAATTCTAACAACAAATAGAATTAAGAATAGTAATGTATAAATAAAACTGGTTTATATACATACATATACAGTATATATATATATATATATATATATATATATATATATATATATATATATATATATATATATATATCTGGATAGCATTCCAACAAAATATTTCTTTACTTCTGATCTTCCAGAAGATCCAGACTTTGTGGAAGGTGATGGGGTCTAGGACAGCAAGAATGATGATGACGGCTAGAGAGGCTTCTGGAATGTAGTAGAACAGCGGCGTTAAAAATTGCAGGGCGATCAGGACAATGACACCTACACATACAGACGCACGCACTCAGAGACAAAGATATATGAAATGTCATGCATTGCAAATATCGGAAGATCAACTGTGTTGATATCTATCATTTTTAATACCACATGTTTAACCTGTTAGGCAATTTAGACCATTTTCTGTGTAACCAGTCCAGTGAATGTCCGAGATTTTACTCTCAGATCTGCGCGACTGAGATTCGAACCCACGACGGTTCAATTCAGACGCTGGATTATAGAAATATGTGGAGGAGTTATATAACAACGGACCTGCCCATAGACAGTGCACTAAGAGAGAGATACTTATTAGTAGCTAGATAGATTGCTTAACTACGTTTGAAGATTGCGTACAAAAGTGAAAGTTCAACATTCGACTGCTTGTCGCCCGTGCATTGTTTGGATTAGTTTAGGATTAATTGGCTGGAGACAGTGGCGATGTCGGTAAGATACTCGACCGCGGATCAGTATGTGCGGGGTTCAAATCCTAGGCTCGCCTGTCACTGACATCGCATTCGAGTGAGGAAACTGACGTTAATATTAGCTTTACTAGTTTTACCAGTTTCCGTGTCTTATGCCATGTTCTTGGAATAAAAAAATCTTAAATTTTCTCAGCTCACCGGATATAATGCCACCTGCAGGCGTCTTCACCCCACTGCCACTGTTTACAGCAGTCCTACAGCAGCAACAACAACAACCGACTGTAAGTTATAGCTATGTAACTACAGCATCAACAGCAATAACAGACTGTAAGTTATACATCTATGTAATTATCATCATCGTCTTCTCTTGAGTCGCAGTACAATTAAGGTCGGGATTATAAAATTTCGTAGCAATTTCTGGAGTTTAGGCGCTCACGAACCGAATGTCCTTTCTCTCTGTCGCCCTTTACTACACGTGAAGTCCAAGGTTGGTATATTCTTCAGCAGCCCGGACACAACACGGGTAACGTGTGTACCCATGTTATGTCCGGGTAACACAAAAACGCTCTTGAGAATATTTCTTGTAAACTCCCTGTCATTTAGGTTAAATGACAGGGAGTTTACAAGTGTTTGATTATCCTATACTAATCAACACAACTAATGTCATACATAAATAGCAGCTTCAAATGATTTAGCAACCTACTAAAAAAGCTAATGAAAACGTCAGTTTCCTCACTCAAAAGCGATGTCAGTGACCGGCGAGTCCAGGATTTGAATTCCACACATACTGATCCGCGGTCGAATATCTTACCAATATCGCCACTGGCTCCGGCCGAATAGCTTAAACTACCCTATCCTAACATGTATCATCTCTCTCTCTCTTCGCTCTCTCTCTCTCTCTCTCTCTCTCTCTCTATATATATATATATATATATATATATATATATATATATATATATATATCTTAGTGCACTGCCTACTGGCAGGTCCATGGTATAAAACGCCTCCACTCATCTCTAGCTTCCATTTCCTCTCCATGTCCACATACGATTGGATCCTTAAATCATCTATAACATTCGTTTTTATCATGTATCATAGCTTAAAAAATTCAGTTATCGGCTTATCAGTCCGCTATAACTTCGTGATTTTTTTACGCTACCTGGGATTTGAACTCGTAGGCCAATGGTTAAGAGCTGTCTGCAGGAAATTAAACTTCTGTGAAGCTATTTGATGCAATATAAGTGTATAAGCTATAAATTTATATACGCTAAACCACATCGAGTTACACAGACACATTTACCTTGAGAATGAGGCACACACAGTATAGCTTTGAATGAATGACCCTAATAAGTTGCTGATTCCTGTTTAATATTGAACAAAAAAGAAAAAAAGTGAGACAATTTAACAGTTCTTGCTGTCAAAGAGTTTATGCTGCTTTAGCTGTACAACCTTTACCCCATTAAGATGGCTGAGTTGGTAACATTTTAAGCCTAATATGTATAAGGAGTGTGTTCGAATCCCGGTAGAACAGTTTTGCAGAACAGTCGCAATTGATACATGAACAGATATTAGCTTTACACACATATGATGAAAGCTATTGCCGCATAATGGCTACTAACTATAGCAACATGTCTAACAATAGCGAAATGGCGTAGCATAATTATAGCATGGCAACAAGTCTAGACTTAGCTATACGACGTAGCATAATTGTAACATGTTAGCATGCCTAAACTTAGCGATAAGACGTAGCTCGTAAATGGTAGTAACGTTTATCATAAACTTAATGCAGTAGTTTACGGTGAATTATTATTGTATATTACTTAGCAGTACGATGACTAACAGTTGCTGCCATATTTCACGCAAATGAGGATATTGTATATTAAACATGTACATAGAGGCAATAATAATATAATTGAACAAAACATTTAATAATTGAACAAAACATTTAATAATTGGATACAACATTTACAATAAATATTGAGAAACTATGATGTATTCATACCGAATGGAAGCAGCTCCTGATTGGCATCTGCTCGATAGTTGAATTTCCTAGCTGTAATGAAAACAACAAACCTTGGACATTATAAAAATAAAACATAATAAAAATTCAACAGCAGTTCATATGACTTGCTGTCACTACAAGATTTTCCCAAACCTACCCTAGTAGGTTCGGGAAAATTGAGAATTGAACCTACTGACAACTGCTCGTATTTGTAAGAGGCGACTGACACAGATATGCCAGTGTAGAGACTTGTAGCCATGTGGTGATGATTTCTGTGTTTTAAACAAATTGGTCGCTCACACTACTGATTTGCAGAGTTCTAGTTGCTGCACTGATTGTGGCATCATACCACCAGGCTACTCGACCTTCACTGTCCATTCAGTGCTACTATGACATTTAGCATAGAGCGGCGCTTTATAAATATATACTTACAATTATTATTATTAGTTCTATTACTATTATATTATTATTATTATTAATATTATTATTAATACAAGTGTTTATAATTTCACCAGAAATATTATTTAAATCTACATCAAACAAATCAAAACAAAATCGACATCTCCTAATTAGCACCCGAATGGAAATTACTTGGTTTCAGTAATATAAGAAATCAGCTATCGTGCAAGGACCGTTTCGTACTAATATCGATAAGATATAAAAAATCCACATATTTCTTTAAATTGCTGGTATTTCCTTGATAATAATTAAATACAATTTCATTTACTTTAATTCAACAAAAATAGATTTTGATGATTGCAATTTCTCATCCTTTCTCAAGAAGAAATAAATATATTACCGAAGCAATAATGTGGAATATAATTTTGTAAAAGAATAGAGACTGCAAGAAAAAGAGGCAGAGACAGACCGAAAATAGAAAGGCTGTAAGATTTAATAACACAGATAGAGATGAAAAGGAAAATAGAGTACGGATTATACACATTATGGTAGATAGGAAGAAAAACCAACATTTTATGTCATTGACTTGCCGGTAGCAGGTGTACTAAGACAGACAGAGAGAGAGAGAGAGACAGAGAGAGAGAGAGACAATTGAAAATCTACTCACAGAAAACTTTCACTATGGACATGGTCTCAATTAGACCCAGAACCGGAAGGACTATAATCCCAATACTCATATCCTGCAACACAATCAACCACAACCACGACAATCAGTGAATGGCATTGATTAAAATTTATTGATATACATAAATTCTATTTGTATCCTGACCCTAGTTAAACTGGGATTTAAGGGAGGATGATGATGATGATATACTGTACATATATTCTACAACAAAATTGATAATATCACGATAAGTGACTGGAAACTGAATATTTAATAATCGACCTCTACAATTTTCTTTGTCTATTTATTAACCCTTTTTGTAATTGTCTTGCCATTCGATGTCATCGTACTGGATGGATAGTCATATGGATAGCAAATTTGTCTAATAGGCTCAAAGCCATTTATTACAACAAACTTAATGCAAAAAAGATAGTCCAGGACATATTGTCCAGAGATAAGGAAACAAACGTTAAACTTGCTCTGTTATTACAATCATGTGAATTCTTCTTCAGTGCACTGCGAAGTGGCAGGTTCAAGGTACATATTCATACTCCAAGTCTGTTTTCTCGCGCCATAAGAGCACTCCTTAGATCAACAAGTTAATCCCTTCACAAAGTCTGTGCATTATCCATACCTTATGTAACCTATAGCTTGGGAAAATATGGCTTCTGAGGTGGTTTCCCGTTGCTTTCCTCAGTTTGGTGGATTAATTACCATTTAATCCCGGGGTAAAATATTTCATGGTGAGGTGGGTCCCCTCTTGCCATCCTCAGCTCCTGCATTTAGTCGCCTCTTACGTATACGCGGCAGATCGTTTGCGGTTGCCCAATTCTGCAGTGGTCCAACCACACCACAGCACAACATGTGAATTAATTTCAGAAAATTACTAATTTTTTACTTTAATGTCCAGACATATTTGAACAGCACCTTTATCATCATCGTTATCATCATCTTTATCATCATCATCGTTATCATCATCATCATCATCATCATCATCGTTATCATCATCTTTATCATCATCGTTATCATCATCTTTATCATCATCATCATCATCATCATCATCGTTATCATCATCATCATCATCATCGTTATCATCATCTTTATCATCATCGTTATCATCTTCCATGAATAACAATTTAGTTACCAATAGACATTTTTGTATACCAATAGACCTTCTCCACTTCTGTACCATACCATATCATCAGTCAACCCCTTGTTTTACATATGTCTCTTAACCGCCACATCACACGTCAGTTGTGGTCTACCTCTCTCTAACTTAACATCCAGCTATCACTCCAAACTCTCTTTACTTCATCTCACGCATGACCATCTCAATCTCGACTGAGCCAACCTTTCCTTAATCCGCTCAACACTCAAATAATAAGAAATAAACTGAAAGAAACAAATATTTTAAATTAAACAAAACTTATATAGAAGCTACATATACATCAGAAAAGAGATCATAGAAAGTAGAATGGAAGGAAATAGAGGCAGAGGCAGACCGAGATTAGGTATATTAGATGATTTAAAGATACCCTCATATGTGGACATGAAAACGGAAAGCGGAAGACAGAGCAGAGTGGAAGCGTTATGTACCATGGACCTGCGAGTAGGCAGTGCACTAAGAGACAGATACATCAGAATATATGTATATATAATATATATATATATATATATATATATATATATATATATATACTCTTATATATATATGTATATATATATATATATATATACATGCATATATATATATATATATATATATATATATATATATATATATATATATATATATATATGAATAAAACTACTAGCGAATAAAACGACTGTTTTGACATACGGAAGCGAGGTCGTGTAGATAGAGTGTTTTGTTTTGATTCGGATCAAACACGGTGAAGTTCGGAGATTGGAATTGCGGAATTCCCGGAGGTATGAATCCGGTCAGGGAAAAGGGATTGTCTCCGTGCTCCGCAAATACATAGGCCACTGCTGTTGCAATGATCAGTACGATTATATTCCGAGCTAAACAGTTCAATCAATCAATTAATCAGTTAGTTGTGAAACAAATCAATTCAATTTTTTGGAGCCATTCGATTTTGGAGCCTTATTAATGAGATACACAGCAGATGATCTTTAGTGTTTGCCTATTACTTAAATGAGCCTACACCTCAAGGATCAGGAACATAATTAGTGTCCACAAATCTGTTTGAAGTGGATACATCATCATCATTGCCCTCCTCCCTTGAATCCCTATTTAACTAGGGTCGGAATACGAGTAGACTGTCTCAAATCCTCTCTGTCCTATTTCAGTCCATCAGTAAATCCGCTATTTGAAAATTGTCCATTCGATTCAATGTTTATAGCAATTTCTGGAGCCTAGGCGCTTACCAACCGAATGCCCTTTCTGACGTTGGTGTGGATCTTAGTGCTTTAGTCGCCTTCTACGACACATGCAGTCACCGGTTGGTCAATTTTTCAAACAACTTAGACACAACACGGGGATTTTGAAGTGAATACAAACAGTATAATTGTTGCTACGATATAGACATCCGGCTCTACGATACCTTATCAAGTTGAAATCATAAACTGAAAGAAACTGTTTAATAAAATTTGCTAAACGATGATTGAACGAGTGCGACCTACTCTATGAAGAAGATTTCACAGTAGCGATAAGAACTTGATTACCTGTTCCAATGTACCATAAACCTTTCTTTACAATCTTCAAGTGCCACGGTAGTTCTCTAAGCTTTCTCTTCCATTTCATTTCTTTCAGTTTCTATAAGAAAATCACAATGAATAGGAAAGCTATTTAAGTAATGTATTTTAATAATATCTAGCGATACTTCTAAATATAGGTCTGTCCTAAATTTTGGAATCATTTTGTTCAAGTAACATATTGAAGAATTTAAAAATTTATAGAAAAATTAGAATATCATGCAGGTAAAATACGATTTCCCCAAATCTTTTAGCTATAATGTTAACTGTAGAAGCATGCAAGCACAGGTTGCTCAATTACTATAATTACTGGCTGGAGCCAGTGGCCATGTTGGCAAGATATTCGGCCGCGGTCAGTATGTGTGGGTTCAAATCCTAGGTTCGTCCGTCACTGATATCGCTTTTGAGAGATGAAATTGACGTTAACATTGACCTTGCACCTTCTTACTTTAAGATACACTGTTACTCCAGAGCCAGTAGATGCGCCGCAATGTGAGATATCTTAAAGGGTAATACCACAACGAACATTTCAAAGTTAATCACTTATTCACTTATTCAGAAACTTATTCACGTTAATAGCGAGAAATAGGGCAAGTGATCTTTATTGTTTGTCGAAACCTTACATGAGCCTATACCTCAAGAATTAAGATCATTCTAAATTATATCCGCAAATCTAAAAAAGTAAAAAAGTAAAGTAAACACGCATTATAGTGAATAATGAACTATTTTGATATCTATCACTTTTAAAACCACATGTTTAAACTGTTAGGCAGTTTAGTCCATTTTCCGTATAACCAGTCCAGTGAATGTCCAAGATTTTACTCTCATTTCAGCGCGGCCGGGATTCGAACCCACGAGGATTCAAATCACCTCAGGAAGATTTGAATCCTCGTGGATTCGCGAGAAATGAATAAAAACAGATCTAATGTTATTTATTTCAAGCAGATCTCGTAAGATCTGCTTGAAATAAATACAAGCAGTACAACCGCTGCGATAATATAGACTTCCGGCTATATTAATCAATGACTACAATCAATAGATGTTAATTAATTATGACAGTTATCAAAAGATGCTAATTAATGATGCCATTCATTAAAAGATGTTAATTGATGCTGATATAAATTAAATACGTTAGTTAATAGCAGCGTTAAAAGATGCTAATGATGCTATTACTTAAAAGATGTTAATTAATGCTGATATTAATTAAATACGTCAATTTATACGCTAATTTATTACGTTATTTAATAATTAATATATGTAAAAAAGCTGGTAAAGCTAAGGTTAACGTCAGTTTCCTCACTCGACAGCGATGTCAGTGACGGGCGAACCCAGGATTTGAACACTGCACCTACTGATCCGAGTTCGAGTATCTTACCGACTGTACGTTACTTATGTACGTTAGATAAGCATCAAAAGATGCTAATTAATGATTCTATTACAAAAAAAGATGTTATTTAATGCTGATATTAATTAAACACGTTAATTAATGATTATTATGTTACCCGCATGATAACGATGAAGAAGATGCAGACGCAGCCGAGAAGGAAGTCCCAGAGTCTGAAACAAGAGAAATTTTTATTAATCTTTCTAAAAAATTAACTGAAAATATTTAACGTCTAAAATCTAAATAGAATCCACTAAATCTATCAATTAAATTATTATTTTATATAGAAATTTTTTACTACAATTTTACTAGATACATGAAAAATGTAGTTGTAAATTGAAGGTATTTTTAAAAGAGTAATTTCAAAAAGTAAAAGTATGTATAGGGCCAAACATAATAACTATAGAATTTCTAAGACACTTTTTGACATATATCGCCAAAATGTTGTGTTCAATTATCGTCGATGTTGAAACGAGTTTAGGCCGGGATTCCTTTCTAACTGAATTCGGTCGACTGCAATTCTGCAATTGCAACTGAATTGCAATTGCTGCAATTCTGCCGAAATGTTCATGTTTGTGAAGTTAAATATTTCGACTTAGCATTTCCTGAGTTATGAACGAGAACCTGTGCTCTGGTGACCCAGGGAATTTTTCTTTCAAAGCTGTCAACCCTCGCCATTCCAAGCATTCACCCATCCATGTACTAACCAGGCTCGACGAAGGCTGTCTTCGTTCATTGACGAGCACCTTAGCTGACAGCACTAAATATCGCCCCCTCTAGGACACTAGTATCTATGGAATCACAGGCTGGAACCAGTGGTGATGTCGGCAAGATACTCGACCGCGGGTCAGTATGTTCGGGGTACAAATCCTGGGCTCGCCCGTCATAGACATCGCATTCGAGAGAGGAAACTGACGTTAACCTTAGCTTTTTATAAGCTTTACCAAAGCTAGACCCACCTGGCTTCTGGAATCTTTCTAAATGTGGCAGCAAGCTGAGGCAGAAATTCCCCTGGTACACCCTTTTCTCCCAGCCATTTCTAGCAACATGACACAAAGCAAGAATATTAAAAAATAATCCTCATGTAGAATTAAAATCTCAAAATAATAAGAATCATTTGTAATTTTGAAGCATATAATATATAAGTTTTCCAAGTTAGCTAAAATAATAATAATTCTAATCATAACTATGTTTATAAATTACTTAAAGCTATAAAATTTTAATCGTAATAATATTATAATCATAACTCTATTCGACGTCTCGGAAATAATCCTTGCATGGGGAAACGGACGTTAAACCTTTATTATTATTATTATTATTATTATTATTATTTTTATATCATAAAGATATTTATAATTCAAAGCACATAGCCTATCTTATGCTCGTCCGAGCTAAACCATCTGCGACTTCTGCATGTGGAATATCTTCAAGAATTTCATATTACATGTAACTGCCAATCTTACAGATTGAGGCTTTATTTTCTTGCTACAGCTGTTAATTAAATGATCAATTCCTATTCCTGAGTATTGTCACATCTAAAGACAACTGCTTGATTTTTCATTAATTGATTTTATCTGTATATTACTAACCTTGACTTGAGTGAAGCCAATCGTTATGGAACAAGCGACCGTGAAAGCCTTCATTACAGAAAATGGTATCAAATCAATCAACGCTCCTGTCAAACAAATTAATTCCATCAATCGAGAAGCCACATTATTTTTAAGATTTAAATTTGTCACAGCACAAAAAACAAGTACATGTATATAAACTGAAAGAGAAATGGGACAATACAGAAATAGAATCCTTAAAAGGTTACTGTATTTGTTTGCATGTCCTGTAGAAATAGAATAGCAAAGCGAGCCAACATAAGGAATTTAATTGTCTGACTTGTTTTATGTAACAGACTTTATCTCTAGACAACGTGCGTCAGATAGTGAACCCTTGTAATAATAATAATAATAATAACGGTAAATGTAACGGTAAATGTGCCGTATGGGACGTCACGGTCATTGACACTATAGCAAACTCCTACCTGAATACGACTTCAGTCACAGCCGGTGGAACTGCTGTTCATGCCGCCTCTAGGAAGTTGAATAAATACCGTGATCTGTCCTTAGGATATGAAGTTGTTCCGGTGGCCATAGAAACCATGGGCCCGATGAATCCCGAAGGAGCTGACTTTATTAATGGCATAGGCAGACTTATTGCAGAGCAAACCGACGATAAGCAAGAGACTTCTTTTCTTTGGCAAAGGCTTTCCATGACTTTGCAAAGATTTCATACAGTCTGCTTCAACAATTCTTTTAAGCCGTTTGATGACCTCGAGTAGCCGGGCGGCGATTCAGCACGTATTGCTTGAATCGTTTTTATCAAACCCCAGGTTCTTTACACCGGGGTATTTAAATAATAATAATAATAATAATAATATTCCATCTACCCGTGTTCTCTCTGGGTCACTGAAGAGTATACCAACCGTAGACTGCAAGTGGCGTAAAACTGGATACAACACTAAGATCCAAACCAATGTCAGAATGGGCATTCGGTTGGTAAAAGCCTAGACTTAAGAATCAGCTACAATATTTTCTAAGACTAGTCCCTAGTTAAACTGGGACTCAAGGGAAGCTGATGACGACATTCCATCAATCATCCATAAGGACTGATCGTAATTACGCAGCTGACAGGATATTACACAAAAGAGCTAGATTGAATCGAATATCTAAAATCATCACTGTACGAGAAAACAACGATAATGATGCAGAAATGAGCCAGCGGCGATGTCGGTAAGATATTCGACCGCGACTCAGTATGTGCGAGGTTCAAATCCTGGGCTCTCCCGTCACTGACATCGCTTTCGAGTGAGGAAACTAACGTTAAACATTAGCTTTAGCAGCTTTACTAGTTACAACCGTCACTCACCTAGACCCAAGATATACATTCCTATCTGCACAATGCCGGTGAAGAAAGCGAGGAGGATAGCTCTAGTAGCGTCACCCTCTACCACACCCTTCCCGTAGTGAGCGGTCAGCAGGGACATGATGGCTGTGGGACCCACTGCTGCGTCCTTAGACGTCCCGAATATGACGTAAATGAAGCAGCCAACGATGGACGAATAGAGTCCATACTGTATCAATAATTTGATCAATATGGTCAAATCAATAGTTTGATCACTAGCAATATGGTCAAGTCAATAGTTTGATCACTAGCAATATGGTCAAATCAATAGTTTGATCACTAGCAATATGGTCAAATCAATAGTTTGATCACTAGCAATATGGTCAAGTCAATAGTTTGATCACTAGCAATATGGTCAAATCAATAGTTTGATCACTAGCAATAATATGGTCAAGTCAATAGTTTGATCACTAGCAATATGGTCAAATCAATAGTTTGATCACTAGCAATATGGTCAAATCAATAGTTTGATCATTAATAATACACTCAATAATAATAACAATAATAATAAAATAAAGGTTTAAAATCCGTTTCCTCATACATGGGTGACGTCCGGGACGTCCTCCCATCAATATTACTCAATATCAATACTCAATCAAGTTGTGTAATCAATCAAGTTCAATACTCAAATCAATGCTGCATAATCAGTATTATTTTAGCGTTTTATCATTATATCTCAAAATAACAAAACATACGCAGAATATAAATGACTACATTCATACTCAGTAGCGATCAACAATTTCTTCTATTATATGCATTTGCGATTGAATTCATGAGGTTTTTAATCACACGCATTTGCATATCCCACTAGAAATGTTTCTGACATCACTTTCGAGTGAGGAGTTAGAAGTTAATTCGTCATTCTAATCTAATCTGAGGTAGGGGTTAATAATTCATATTATTCAAGATTGACAAATACAAGTCTGTATCCTTGCATCAGCCAAATATTAACAAACTTATGCATAAATTAAATATTTCATTAAAAATGTAATGGTAGGCTACTATAACTATATTGTAGGCAGCAGTTATGTTATAATTTTATATTGGAAGCTAGATGTACCTCAATTACTAACATACTGTTATCAGAATCATACTAAATATTTATTGTAAGGCTCAATATATATTCTTCGTCTATATTGTTAACGAAGCAAGTTTGCTAACAAAACAGCTGCATGTTTATTTGACAAGCGCAGCCTGCCATAGCTAGGGCTGTCATAGCTGTGCTGTATCTATGACAGCCCTAGCTGGATTTAAATCCATACCTGTGGAGGAAGTTCGGCAATTTTAGCGTAGGCTATGGCTTGAGGAATTAGGGTCATTCCAACCGTCAATCCTGCTATGACGTCACCCTGTAATTCTGGTAATCTAAAAATACAACAAAATACAATATAATACTGCTTAAAGTGCGTGACGGCAAACGTCCGAAAGACACATCTACCTCAAATCTAACATATGTGTTGAAACATTAAATTAGACGAGAAATATTTTAATATGTTACAGAGGCTCAAACTTAATTTATAATTCTAAACTACGCAAAAAACTCAACAGACAAATATGCATACACACAGTAGTTAAGCTACTCCACTTACCGATATCTAGGTCTCCACTCCAGTACTTACCGATATCTCGATCACCACTCTAGTACTTACCGATATATCCACTCCGGTACCTACCGATATCTCGGACCACACTCCAGTACTTACCGATATCTCGGTCCTCACTCCAGTACTTACCGATATCTCCACTCCAGTACTTACCTATATCTCCACACCGGTACTTACCGATATCTCCACTCCAGTACTTACCGATATCTCCACACCGGTACTTACCGATATCTCCACTCCAGTACTTAACCGATATCTCCACTCCAGTACTTACTGATATCTCGGACCCCAATCCAGAACCGGAAAGACTCGTTTGACTCTCTGCAGCGTGAAGTAGTCCCGGACTCTCTTCCTCAGTTCTACTTTGCGCAGACTCTTCCTGACGAGGAAGGCTTCTTCTCTCAGGATCTCCCGGACCCGGACGCAGTTTCTTCTCGTCTGAGGGCAGCACATGTACCTAGACTCCGCCTCCTCGTCTGACTCATCTCTCTCTGCATCGTCCATGGGGTCTCTATCAACTGTGTGATAACAACAACACAATTAAAGTGGCAACAACAACAGCACAATTAAAGTGGCAACAACAACAGCACAATTAAAGTGGCAACAACAACAGCACAATTAAAGTGGCAACAACAACAACACAATTAAAGAGCTACAGTCGTCCATGGGGTCTATGTCAACTGTGGTGGCAACAAGAAGTGCTTCTGTCATCCATAGATCTCTATCGACTGTGTGACAACAACAACACAGTTAAAGTGCTACAGTCGTCCATGGGGTCTCTATCAACTGTGTGGCAACAACAACAACAACACAATTAAAGTGCTACAGTCGTACATGGAATCTCTATCAGCTGTAGCGGTGTTTCTGAAATGACAGCTAGTATGTATCCGGGATTATACTACCACTAAGTAATTCTAGAACGACCAATTTTTTATAGCAATTTATTTAATATTTTTGTCTCGCTCACTAGCCGTTCGCTCACCAAAAATACTAAATAAACTACTATAAAAATCGTTCTAGAATTACTTAGTAGTAGTATAATCCCGGATACATACTAGCTAAACCAATAAAATTATAAAATATATATATATAATATTATTGTAGCGATCTCTAGAATACAATCGGTCTAATATGAATACCATCATCCATCACAACACCCTTTGTATATAAGGGGGATAACCCTACTTTATTCTGTTCATAAGTTTTCATCTCTTTCTTATCAAACCGAAACTATGCATAAAATTATTTAACAGGCCCATTAATTACAGATTTTATAATGTAAACAAAGAGCCTATAGGCTTGTGTATAGAACATCCTTTTACCCAATTATATATATATTATTACGCACCAAAGCATGAGGATGTAAACTTAACTTAGTATATTAAACACTGCTGCTGAGAACAGTAGCTCATTCTCTGTCTGCGTGCCTAAGTAAACGAAGCTAAAATTATTTTATTCATATTTGGATATTATGGCTTCTTCTCCAACCAGCCTAACTCAAGACATGGAGCTTGCGCTATTAAATTCGCCGGAGGAGAATACTGTTCCACAGCTGGAGAAATTTATCGATGAATCATACCAAGAACTACCGACCGTTAGTACCAAACCAAATATCATGCAAGAATTTGTGAAAGCAATAATGGCCACAAATAAAAATGGAGGGGCGATAATTGACAAGGCCTTAAAGAATATGAAAGAACGAGGGATTGATACTTCTACCATTGAGTCGTTTATTGGTAAGATTTATATTTTACTGTTTAGTGAAAAAACTAATCTAATTTTTCTTTTGACTAGACCAGGAAATAAATTTCATAATAGAGTTACGGAGGAAGGTATGATTTTGTTAATTTTTAACCCATAGAATGTAATAACATTTTAACGTTTTGTTGATATACAGTTTTAGAGCAATATTCTCTACATTAGACCTACATATAGACTATCAAAGGAACGTAGTGAGTTTATTACATTTATGTGATGATAGATGATTATAATGTTTACAACTAGGCGACCAATGGTATGGTTGTTGTAGGTTGAGGATCTATAAATAGACTAATAGACCACGCCTATTGATCATCATGATGGTCAATTCTGTTATAACAAGATTAAACATCTTTAATGATTTTTTTTTTTTTTAATAATTATGTATGTTTCTTTTAGGTCAGGCAGAAGTAACGGGGACATTGAGTAATGTTCAGACAGAAGAGACTGAAACAACGAGTAATGACGAATCAAAGAGGAAGAAAAAGAAAAGGAATAGTGATCGACATCTGAGTGAAGATTCGTTTTATGACAGAGTCAAAGACAGTTGTCGAGATGATGTAGTAGAATGTGGTAGTAGTAATTTAGGTGATAGAGATACTTTAATTTTGGATATAAAACAACTTTTAAGTAATCTAGGGGTTTATATGCAGAAAGCAATAGGGTGTTGCATTGGTATTGGCGAAAAGTTGTACTTTTTAAAAAAGATACACAAATTAAAAGATAAGGACTTGGACATTTCATTTAATGATGTGCGCGGTTTTTCAAAGACAAGTAGAAATTTTTACATTAAGTTATATATTTTATCACTCAAATATCCCAAGGTTCGCAAAATAACTATAAACTATAGTGACCTACAACAGAAATTTTCAATTTTAGAAAAACGTATATCCAAAGATGAAGGTTTCTGGCGTACATAAAACATTTAAAACTATGAATCGACAGTTTATAGTTGTTTGTATGTTTTTCTAATTAAACCGAAACCTTTTCAAATATTTGGCTTATATAAATTTTGAAAGGGTATCCACTCATTAAACTTAGCATTATAGCCCATCCATTTAACTAAAGCATGTTCAATACCATTAATTTTTTTCTTTTGTAACACTTTCTCAATCCTATATATATCTTGTTTAGTTTTTTGTAATTCTTGCTCATAAAAACTACCATCCAATACCTCATCCCTCGTATCTTTTAAAACATAAGTTCTAGGACTTGTTTGCTTTACTACATGTATAATATAAACAGCTTCAGACCAATTAGGTAAATATCCTTTTTCAAAGACCCCCTTTATTCGGCTAATTCTTACTTTATCACCAACTTTAAACTTTGGTTTTACTAAACGTCTATCAGTAATTGGTTTCATTTCAAAACTAGTTAATTTACTACACTTAACAGGAGTCATACCAATACTACTATGAACTGTATTATTATATTCAGTAATCAATCTATCTAGCATATCAACCCAGTTTCTAGTATTTTCAGCTGTAAATCTTTTCCACATCTTTTCTTTTAGCGTCCTATTCACCCTCTCAACGACACATGACTTATGTTCGCCATAAGTAGAATATCTATTTATACTATTTTCCTTCAACCATTCATCCATATTTTTATTATAAAATTCTTTACCTTGATCAACCCATATATGTTTAGGACACCTGCCCGAATCTCTCACCATACTTTTGAATGCTTCAGTGACTGTCTCACCCTTTTTATCTTTTAAAGGTACACTCCATACATATTTTGAATATACGTCAATAACATTTAACATGTATTTATAACCTTTATTCACCTTACTCCATTCCTGCATATCTACTAGATCAGCACCCCAAATATCATCCACAGCATAAACTTCTACTTTTCTCCTTTTAAACTTCCTTCTAACTGGTTTATGTAATTCTTCAGCCAGTTGTTCAAAGGGGCCAGTTAAGACCCCTTCTTTAAGTTTTTTGAATTTATACCTAACCCAAATCTTGCTTTATTCTTCATAATATGATATACTAATTTTGCCATATTTCTTTGAGTACTGTCATACTTAGGGTCATTAGAAATTTCGTAGGCCCTATGTGCTAAAGCTTCATCACTTATATTTCTACTAGCTGTATCTGTATTGTCTGTATAAAATTGATCATGTAACTTACACATTTTATCCAACTCATTAATCCCCTTGTACCCCTCTCTATTTCTCTGTGTGTACTTTGTACCAGGACCGCAATAAGAATACTTATTTTGATTATTGAATGATCCATTATTTACATATTCTCCTTGATTTGTCGGTAAATGTAATTCACCAACAGTATTTCCAATTTTTGATAGAACGTTATTAAATACACCTTGACCGCTTTTCTTCATCTTTGATACAGAACTGCGTTCTGCTTCATCTTTGATGAAGGAAGCAGAATATAATTCTGTACCTGCGATGAATTTACATTTTTGTTTACCACATACTGTACATACTGCAATTAACATTTTTCTGTTATTTTTAGAAATTCTTTCTTGTAGATTTGTTGAGTCAGTCACTGCTCTACATTTTAAGCAGTACATTTATTTCCTAATAACTTTCCATCCTAGGTGTTTGTCCATCAGATGTTAATCTAAATAATCTATCTGATATTATTATCGCATGTAGATGAGTTTCTGCAGGTATAGGTTGCTCAAATTTTAGTTCTAAGCTAATGCTCATTATATTTGATCTTACCTGTTCACTCTGATGCCTTACGTCAAATACTATAATAGGATATAGCGCCTTGTAACTAAGTAAATTTATTTGATTGCCCCCTATTAAATTATTTATTCCATAATAATCTTTCTTGAAATTTTCAGCCATTTCATAAAGTTTCACGTAATCATTCTTTGCGTAATCTATATCTATATAATCTGATGGATATCTATCTCCATTTAACTTTACACAAGCTGAACTTAAATTAACATGATCGAATATAGCTGGATTTTGTTCTTGGGTACGAATCTTATCAGTTTGAAATGAAAGTATTATCCATCTAGGCTTTTCTACACCTGCTGAACTATTTAACATCCAGTCAAAGCTACGAACATTTTGAATTACAGTAGTATGCTCATCACTTCTAGCACAAAAATGAAGCGGAATTACAGCTTTATTTTTTACCAATTCTAACAGTTGAGTTCTTTTAACTGGAGACGGTATTACTTGTGGAATAATCCATCTAATATCATTCAGTAATATTTTGCCATTAGGAACGCCATTTGCTCTATGTATTGGTAAATCGTCACTACCTCTTGTAAATTTCAAAATGTGTTCCATATTATATAAAACCTTGTCATATTCTGAGAATCCAAAAATATGAGAAAATGGTATAATGAATGAAAAGTTTCCTCTAGGATCAGAACTCATAAGAAGTTTCCTGCGCACATCAAAACCCTGATTAAAATTATTATTTCTAGTAGGCCTATAACCTGCTGCAGGTATATTAACCGATGCACTAATTTCGTTACTATCTGCACTAGAAGATGTGTCTTTACTCCAACACTGTTTTAGACCTGAACTACTGTTAAAATCATCTGGATAAATTAGATAACCTAACATTGATGTAGTTTGTCCAGGAAAATTTAAAGTTTCCATTATTTGTCCACCTAATCTGTACTGAATACTTGAAAACATATACATTATAGCATTATTAATTAAAGCTATTTGTGTATCAGCTGCATAAGCATTATCGTTATCATTTCGAACTAGTCTACCTTTTACTTCAACATAACTTTGAGAAGGAATATAATAAGTATCACTAGCCGGGATTCTAATTTCAATTGTGTGTCCAAAATTATTAAAATCTGCTTTACTTTGAGGAATAAAAGTCTTAAAATCTTTTCTTTCAATACTGTTATCAACAAGTACTTGACTTTGTAATATAAGCGCATCATTATCTATTTCAGTCTGCATTTACTTGTTTTAAAATTTCTGAATACCATTTCCAGTTACCAATCTATCCAATATTTGTTTTGAATTAGCATCTAACTGCTTCTTATTTTTATCAGTAGAGAGTTTCTTAATTAAGGCTTTACTTCCTTCTGTAAGAGCGAAAGCTCCTATTTCCCCTAAAGATGATAGCATAGGTTTAGCAATCAAATCTTTATTTTGTGCAATATAAGAACCGATATCTTTTAGCGTATCTACAAAACCGTAACCATATATCATATTTCTTTTAGAGGTGTACAGAAGTTTGTTCTGGACCCCCGAAGGGACGTACATTTGATTCTTCTTTTTTACGATCATCTTTATTTAAACAGATATAAAAGATCTGGCCTCTCTAATCAATATGTCAACAGTAATTTTTTCTCCCATCAAGTCAATAGGTTTATTATCCTGATCTGTTAACCATATCCTAATACTTTGTATATCGGGTCTTCCTACAACTGGAAGAAATATTAATTCAGGACTTGGTCTCTCTATTACTTTATATCCTGGACTTACTCTTTGTGTAAAGTTATATATAACATTTGATCGAGAACTATTAACGTAAGTACCAATAATGATATCACAGTGTACCAGTATTGAGTTTACTTTTTCTATATCTATTATGTTTGGTGATTGATGAGTACCCAAACCCAACTTTTCATTTGTAAATCCTAAAGTTCTACCTATCGAATTTTCTACTCCAAAATCTACCATATAGTTTTCATTAGGTATAACAAGTATTGTCTTAAACGTTGGTTTATAATAGTCTATTTCAATTTCAAAATTTGGTTCTGCTAGTTTTATTTTTGAATTAATTTCAGCCAGTTCATAAGCACCCCTTTCAAATGTTATCGTTTTCCAACTAACCCCCTTATCTGTAGAGTATTTAAATTTATTATTAGTTTCTGTAATATTTGGTACAGAATTATAGGTGTGTAATGATAAAAAGGCTGCTTCATATCTTTTGGCTGTATCAAGGTATATTGGAGGGTTTAGAGTTGTGGTAAAATCGGTAGTATTGCTAGATAATGTTAGCTTTGCCATTTTGTATTTACTAGCTACGAAGTTGCTAGCTGTCTTCGACAGACTGATTTAAAATCAGGAAAGACGTGACCAAAGGTCACTATAAGTGAAGATTATTACTCTTTAAGATTTGATCGTGGGTATTCTTACAGATAATTTTATTGATCAATAACTCATCTAAAATAGTAATAATGGTATTATAAACTCCATTATTACCTGCATGATAAGCGGCAATGTATTCTTCTAATTTTTCAAGTAAATCATTTGCATCACTATATACTAGAGCGTAGTTTGTTTTAGGCCTCCCTCTTCCACATTTCTTCTTAACGAGTTTCTTTTTCTTTTTTCCCTCACCAACTACCTGTTTACTTTCCTGAATATACTTTAACCTTTTCTTATATTTATCTAAAGTATTTCTTTGTGATTGATACATCTCTTTCTCTCTTTCAGATTTCTTAGTTAATCGGTCTTCTCGAAATTCTTGTGCTAGACTTTTTATTTTGGTTGTAACTTCTTTTAGAATTTCAGGAATTTCAGCAATGTTATGAAACACCTCACCTGGAAGTGGTAAACTTAAGTCCTGTAAATTTTCTATATCTGTTTCATTAAAATCTTTATTTAAGTTAACTCTTGGAGTAATCGGAGTAGATTCTTTAGGTTCTGAAAATACGTCTGTAAGACCTGACATTTCTTGTATCACATCTCTTAAAGCAAGTCTTTGTTCATTTGCTAAAATTTTATTTAAATTTTGTTTCTCATCAGTAACATTTTGCATAGCTTCTTTAGTAGTATTTATGATTGGTTTGAATAATTCTGACTGACTCTCGTATGTTTGTTGCTTACCAACTTTTTCATCTCGGAACATTTCCTTAACCTCATTCTTAACCTTACTGTACGTTGTAGGATCAAATTTCATCAGCATTTCTATATTTATATTGTATTATTTTGACTTCTATACATTTCTATGTAATTTTATGTATTTTTATGTATTTAGTCGGTAAATATAAAGTATCATAATTTAAGAGATATCTTCCACATTCAGGAGGTTCCCAAAGATTGATAACAATATATCCGTGCTTTTTAGACCATGCATTATCACAAAGTTTTTCAAACTCTTCTAAAGCCATATCCCCAGAAATATGTGTATCATAGAAATATTTCAATGTCTTTTTATCTTGATGAAATAAAATAAATATATTAGCATTTTGACGTATTCCATGTTTCTTTAAATGATGCAAGCTTTGACATAAATAAAATGCATTTACATTGTTATGTCTACCTCTGCAAAAGTAATCTGTCATAACTTTTTGATCCTCACTCATAACATCATCGAATACTACAATATGGGTTTTATCTTTATCAAGTTCTTCAGGGCTTACAATACTCGACTCATTAGGATTGTACAAAGTAATAATGTCATTTGTTATGCCATTGCGCTTCTTAAATTCCTCATTACTGTCCTGGAGATATCTGTAAGCATCTTGAAAAGGGGTTGTGGTGTATATCATCACGTCATCATATTTTAAAACTTTATTTAGTAAAAAGTTAAGCATCAGATTAGTTTTTCCACATCCAGTACTACCGGCTATTATCATAAATACATTTTTAGGAAAAATATCTGCATGTTTCTTGTGTTTTTTATTGCCATATAGGGGTATTAGTATCTGTGAAAAGTCTGTGTTTAGAGCCATTAGTGATTTACTAGCTACGAAGTTGCTAGCTGTCTTCGACAGACTTGGAATAATTCATGCAATACATTATGAAAACTTTGACCCTTGTTTAATTCATTAATAACATAAATAGAGTAATGACCACATATGATTTCATCTCTAGCTTGAATTTTATAGGTATTGAAATATCTGTTTTCTCCTGAACAATAATTCTTAACTTCTAATGGGGGTTCAAAACCAAAACTATCAAAGTAATAACAATTATTTCCCTTAACATAAAGACTAACCCAATGTGTTCCTTGTCCTTTACTATCATCCATATTTAAAATTAGACTTTCGTCATTACTAGCTTTACCTTTCAACTCATCTCTCATAAAAGCTCCTTTAAAATTTTTAATTGATTTACATTTTTCCATAATATCAAAATTACTTAAAGCTTTTAGTGGTAAAGGAAATTTACGTAGAAATTTAGGAAAAGTTAACAATTGCAGGGTTTTGTTTTTTTAAGTAAAATTCCTGATCCTTCTCTTTCTAAATATAAACCGTTGCCCCAGACAGCACCTCTAAGACCATTTGTATTTCCTCCTAAACCATATGTCTTTAAAGCATTTGATAAGGGTTTTCCGCTTATTGATCTTGGGCCAAAAATGGATTTTCCATTAACCCCTATTTTATCTTTTTCTATTTTCTCCATTTCTCGATTATGTCGCGCCGTTTCAGATACTTGTTTACTAGAATTTACTGCACTGGCTATACCCCCAGCTAACCCACCTGCTGCACCTAAAGCACCTAGAACTGCTGGAATTGCAGCAAGTAGTGGTAAGAAACCTCCAGTTTTTTCCATATGCTTAAGTTGAGATTTACTAAGGGTTAGTTCCACACCAGCATTAGCTTTTTTAATTTTATTTAATTGAGCCTTTGTTAAAGGAAGATTGATATCTCCCGTTAACTGGTTTTTAGATAGTCTTATTACAACTTCAGTACCTTTATCACATGCATGTTTAATTTTAGTTGCCTGCCCTGATGTAAGTGTAACTCCGTGATTAATGTATTGAGTCATTATTATGATTTATTACAACTAAATGAGTAACAACTCTATTTTAAAGACTGGTTCTATAGGTAAACAAAAGATTAATGATTCTAGTTTTAAAACCTTATCTAGAATTCTGGACAAAGTCCAGGTAGCCTTTCAGGCTGCTATAGATACAAAACTTGATCGAAATATTACTAATGATATCAGTTTAAATAACAATAGAATAACAAATGTAAAATTACCAATTAATGATAACGATGTAGCTACAAAGGAGTATTGTATTTCTACGTTTAATTTATTAAACTGCCTAAGTAAAAATGGGGATACAATGACAGGTAACCTAGATATGAATAATAATCGATTAACTAATGTTAAAGATCCTGAAGCGGACGGAGATGTTATCACCAAAAGATATTGTGAAAATTATTTTAGCTCTGTAGTCAAAAATGATATAATTTTACAAGTTCAATCTGAAATTAGAAATAAAGGAGACGCAATAAAATACAAATACCTTCTGAATAAGAGCGATAATATTAATATCAAGAAACTAATGTTTATTTGTCTTACTGTGGACAGTATGATAATGAAATATTCTCAAGAATTTTCTAGTAAATATTTTGAGGAATTTACTAGGATATATACTTATTTGCAGAATATTACTTCAAAATATAGTAAATTATATAATAGTGAAGAAATCCATTCTGACGTAGAAGCTATTCTTTCTGCATATACTACTGATTTAAAATGTTTACTTATAGCAATAATTGAAGAATTTCCGAAAAATATATTTACAGATTTGAAACCATATCTAGTTCGCTCTAAATTAATTACAACTCCTGCAGAGGGTACACCTCTAATGAAAATTAGGCGATTTATTGGGAAATTTACGCTGGATCTAGATCCAGAACGAAAGAATGAGGAATTAGAATTATTAAAGCAGAAAAATCTAATGCTTATAGATCTAGGACTTCATTACGTTTCAGATTCACTCCTAAACAAATTTTTTAATATATATACTACTAACTAAAACAATAATAATAACGATTAAAATATAAGTATACAGCCTTAATCTATTTAATTTTTCTAATAATGATTTTACATTTATCTCAAGTTTCGTTATTTCACTAGTCATTTACTAGCTAACTGTTTGGTTATGTGTTCATTCATTTGTTTCATTCTAGCTTGATTTCTTTTAAATATTTTCATAGCTCTATCTCGTATTTCATTATCTGTGGAAGGAACAATTACAGTCTTATTTCTAAATTCATTTAACCTATTTTCATCGTACTTTCCTAAATTATCAACTTTATATCTTAACTCTTCATTTTCTTTCTCCAGCATTTCATTATCGCAGTCTACTAAGATTAATTGTTGAGTAACGTAATTTAAGGCTTTATGAGCTACATATTTATCTACAACCTCATTTTTGAATCCTTGAATTTTATCTGCATCAGATAATTTACTCATTTCATTCAGTATGGGTTTTAAATCAGCAGTCCATTTACTTTTTTCTTCTATAGGTATTAGATCCATTTATTAATAAAGAATAATGAATTCTCACTGTTCCTTAACTTGCAAATTAGCTAAACTGTTAACAACGTCTGTTGTTCTGCCTAAGGCAGTATTAATCATTTCCTCCAGTTCCTCATCTTCATGGTTACCTGCAACAACAAGTTCACTACGTGGTTTATGTTTTCTCCGTTTGCTCTCAATTGGTCTAGATTGGTCTGGTTTGGTCTCAAGTGGTCTAGATTGGTCCCGTTTGGTCTCATTTAATCGAGAGTTCTCGATACTATACCCAAGTTGTTTTAGACCGGAATTCAGGGTATTATGGCTTATGTGATGGGTTTTACAATATTTTGATTTACTGGTCTTCTTATCAATATTCATGTATTCATTTAAGAAGGTTATAGCATGATCTCTGCTCTTTATTGCTTTTAATTCATTGAAATCTTTAGGAATATCTTTTTTATTAGTCTGAGTAAAAGACCTGTGTTTATCTTTAACTTGTTGTAATTTAGATCTTTCCCTTCTACTTTCAGAGGGTAGATAAGATTTAACTGTAATATTAGAAGTATTCATTTACAGGTACCAAAAGTCATCATCATACTCTCCCTTAAAAATCTACCAACACCACAGTCGCCCTCACAGTATCTACTATCACAGTCTCTACATAGCTCAGAGCATCTTCCAACACAGTCATCATCATCATACCAACCATCACTTTCAAGATAACACCTGTCCTCGCATGTGACTATATCTTCACCACACGCTCCACAAAAAAAACTTTTTGTATTCTCTAATTTAGAATGTATGGCATCCGTATTATATGGCCACACATAGTAAATGGTCATTAAAGTATTATTAGAAAGTCTATTAAAGTCGATTCCATCAAGCTGTATATGTTCAATCATTTTAAAATCGTCACCTGATAAGTTACTAGTTTTCATCAATGATAATTCAACGCACAACTTATCGAGCAATACGTAAGTTTCGTCAGTAATGTTACTATGGTTAATTCCTCTGCAGAGTGTAGCTTCCAAACGCTTAAAAACTGATGATTTTAAAAATGATGATTTTTCAGAATGCTCCATGCTCTTTAATTTTTCTAAAGTTGTATCTAGCACTTTTCTCAAAGCCATATCTTGTAGTCGATTCATTGTCGGCACCATTTATAGTACACATAATTACATAAAAGAAAAATATAGAACACTTTAAATATTTTGTTTTATATTATGTAATTATGTGTTTTTAATACTAACTTGAGAAGTATTCATTTATTAGCGATGGAATTTTGGAAATGTTTATTGGATTCAATATGTCTAGAGTAATTATGAAGCGTCATGGTTTTATCACAAATATCGCAGTAATATTTTTTAGTTGCATATTTCTTTACAGCCCTTATTTTAGATTGTTGTCTTTCCTCCTCTGTATCAAACTTTTTCACTCTTCTAGTTATATCGCCAGATAAAATGATGGGATCCATTTATTTAGCAATTTATTTAATGAAAGAATTTTTCTTTTATATAATCTTTTACCTAATAAATGGTGTTGACAAAAGATGAACTGAAAAAGCTAAAATTATTTAATAATTTAACTATGAACAAGGTTGAAGGTACATTAGGACGTAAAATAACTAATGATGAATTTATAAATATTGAAAGTATGTTAAACGATGCTTCGACATTTTCAAACGCCACGAAAAAAAGTCAAGCAGTAAAAGTTCGTGTGAAAAGTCCAAAAACTAAAAGAAAGATTATAGTAGGTGGTCGTGCATTTAAAAAATTACTTAAAGAGAAAGAATATAGTTATGATGAAAAAACCAATAGTTTTATAAATATAAGTAATAATACTGGACAAAGTCCAGGTAGCCTTTCAGGCTGCAATCCTGTTGCGAAAGAAGAAGAAGAAGTTAAAGTTAAAGTTTTTGTGAAAAGTCCAGAAACGAAAAGAAAGATTAGAGTAGGTGGTAAAGCATTTAAAGAGTTACTTAAGGAATATAGTTATGATGAAAAAACCAAGGAGTTTACTCTTCTTGATGGTAATAAAGAACAAAAGCCTAAAACTGTTTTTAGTCCAGTAAGTAGAAGAGAGATTAAAATAGGGGGTAAAGCATATAAAGACTTACTTAAGCTATATGATCATGATAAAGAAAAAAATATTATGATTCGTCGTGATGGAGAAGAAATCCCTATATTAGATGGGTCATACTGGACATTTAATGAATCAGATTCAGATGAAATGGTGAGAGAGATGGTAGCTAAAGAAAGAAATATCTATGGTGAAGAGAATGAAAGTAAATATTTAAAACTATATTGTTTCAATTACATAGATTCTTTAAATAAGATTTACGAAAGTTTCGATAAAATATATCAAAAAGAAAGTAATGCAATAAAACTAAATATTAGTTTTGGCTATGTAACTGATAAGTTTGGAGAAATTAGTCTTTTCAAACCTCGTACTAATAATTATTTTTTTGATGAACTTTTTGTAGTGAAGAATTTAAATGATCTTAAACAGCTGAAACATAGAGTAACACAAGAAAAAATAACAAACCGTTTGACAGAAACTCTTAAAGATTCTCCTACAATACTTCTTGGTATATATAATATGGCTGTAGAAATCACTAGATTGGATTTCCTAACAGGAGCTAATATTGAGTTACCCGCATACATTAAAAAATGTAGAACTATTATAGGTTTAGAAAAGGTAGAGAACAATATGTGTTTTTGGGCATGTTTGGCAATAGCTGAAGGGTGTAGACCAGATCGGGGGTATACAGTGATGAGAGAGTTATTTACTAACTTCTATAAAGGTAGAAAAACAATTAATGGTTATGTGGGGTTTGATTATATTAATGAATTAGATGGTTATGAAGAGTTTAATAAGCGTTATGCTATAAATATAGTTAGTTATTTTGAAGACGGAACTATATCGTATGTTCGTAAATCATCATTCAATGAAACCCGAACATCTATTTATCTAAATCTTTATCTTAATCATTTCTCATATATCACTGATATTCATAAGTTTGGTAACAAGAAATATTTATGTACAAGATGTGATATGAAATTTAGAGATAATTGGGATTTACAAACACATATTAGCACTTGTACTTTAGAACAAAAAGATATATTTAATAAACATCCAAAGTTATGGGAAAAGAAAAGAAATATAATTGTAGAGTTGTCTGATTATTATGATGTAGATGTAGACTATAAATATCCTTATATGATGGTGTTTGATTTGGAATCGCTTCTTCAGAAAATGAGACAACTAGTAGAGAGAGTAATAGTGAGAGATCCAGAAACTAAGAAAATGATTAAAATAGACAGTCCTAGATTTAGAAGACTGGTTAAACAATATGTTTATGATGACCAAAACAAGGTATTTTTTCCACTTGCAAAGGAAAAAGAAAGTAAATTAAGATATATTACTAGGCATATACCAGTTTCAGTATCAATAGCAACTAATGTACCAGGGTTTAATTTGGAAGAAGAAGAAGAATTTATATTATCTAAAAACCCGAGAGATTTAGTTAAACTTATGTTTGAATATTTTGATAGAGTTGCAGCAAAGGCTAAAGAGCTAATGTTTATTCAAATGAAACCATTATTAGATCGTTTGGAAGGAAAAGATAAAGCTGAAGTTGAATCTTACTGTTCTGTTATACCGATTGTTGGATTTAATAGTGGATTTTATGATATTAACTTACTAACTAATGAAGGATTCATAAATGAAATATTAGCTAGAGATAAAACACCTTTTGTTATTAAAGAAGGGAACAGATATAAAGGAATAAAAACAAATAGCTTTTTATTTCTAGATCAAATGAATTACTGTGCACCGGGAACAAGTTTAAGTAAGTTTATTAAGTCCTATGATATTGATGAACAAAAGGGTTGGTTTCCTTATGAATGGTTTGATAGTTATGATAAACTTGAAGACCTAGTTAAGGATTTAAAAATAGAGGATTTCTATTCATCGTTAAAAGACGAAAAGATGAAAGAAAAAGATTTTAATAAACTTATGGAAATATGTAAGGAAAAGAAAATCGTATTAGTTAAAGATTTATTGAGATGGTATAATAATTTAGATGTTGGACCACTGTTAAAGGCATGTTTAAAACAGAAGGAATTATATTATACATTTAAACTAGATATGTATAAAGACGCATTTTCACTTCCTGGTTTAGCTGAAAATATTCTGTATCAGTGGCAAATAGTAGGTTTTGAAGAATATTTACGAAAAGCAAAGCCACATAAAGCTGGGCCTGTATTTCAATTAGATGATTTGGAAATAGAGAAGAGAATAAGTAATTATAGAAAACAAGATGAAGAAAAAGAAAGAGATCCAAGTCAAAATGTGACAGTTGAAGATGTTAGAAATATAATCAGTAGAGATATTTGGCGTTGTCATTATTGTTGGAGTTTTCTATGTAGAGATACTTGGTCATTAGATAGGATAGATTGTAAGAAACCTCACGTTAAAGATAACTGTGTTTTATCTTGTCAGAGATGTAATAAAGCTAGGTCAGATAAATCATATAAAGAGTTTTATAGACATAAAGCACTATTGAGATGGGAAAAATATAATAATCCTATGATATGGCTATTTAGTGAAGAAAATAAGGATGCTTTTTATAAATTAAAACAAAATATAACTGGTGGTGCATCCATTGTATTTCATAGATATCATGAAAAAGATAAAACGAAGATTAGTAGAGTAAATTATGATATAGGTAAAAAGGAATGGGGTTACAACAAAGAAGTAGGGAAAACTGTTAAGAAAATAGTTGGTTATGATGCAAATGCTCTATATCTATATTGTATAGGTGAAGAAATGCCTTGTGGTAAATTATATTGGCAAGAAACTAGTGATTGGGTAAAGTACGAAAAAGATCTAATGACTGAGGAGTTCTTTGGATTTATGGAAGTTGATATTGAAGTACCTGAAGATAAATGGAATTATTTTAGTGAGATGTGTCCAATATTTCAAAATAGGGAGTATGATGAAAGTGTATGTGGAGAATATACGCAAGCTTTACTTGAGAAGTTGGATAGAAAACCTACGAAAAGTAAAAAACTTATGGCTACATTAAAGGCAGAAAAGATATTAATTAAATCTACAAGACTAAAATGGTTAATAGAACATGGATGTGTTGTTAGTAAATTACATGGAGTTATTGAAGCTAAGAGGGGAAGAGTACTGAAGGGTTTTATGGAATGGGTATCAGATGAAAGAAGAAAAGGAGATATAGATACAAAGTATGCAATAATTGCTGAAGGGTGTAAACTTATTGGTAATTCAGCTTTTGGAAGAACGGGTTTGAATAAGAATAGATTCAAAAAGGTTAAATATTGTACTGAAGTACAGTTCAATAGAGCTAAAAACGATCACTTTTATTATGGTGCAAAAGAATATAACGGGGTGTACGAAGTAACTAAAAGAGCTAGAAAGGTTTACCAAGATATGCCTATACAAATTGCTTGTAGTATATATGATGATTCAAAGTTAAAGATGTTACAGTTTTATTATGATTGTATAGATAAATATATAGATAGATCAGATTTTCAGTATATAGAGATGGATACAGATTCGGCTTATATGGCTATGACTGATGATTTTGAGAAATTAATTAAACCTGAGTTAAGGGGTGAGTTTGAAAAGGAAAAACGTAAATGGTTTTCAACAGATAAATATTCAAATAGAACGCCAGGATTATTTAAGATAGAATATGAAGGGGAAGGCATGGTGGCTTTATGTAGTAAAACGTATTATGTATGGGGAATGGATAAAAATAAAGCATCATCAAAAGGTTTACAGAAGCGTAATAGTATTATAAATAAAGAAAAATATATACAATGTTTGTTTAAAGGTGAAGTTATTAATGGTATTAATAAAGGTTTTCGGTTTGATAAGAAAGAGATGAAAACTTATGAACAGAATAAAGTAGGGTTATCCCCCTTATATACAAAGGGTGTTGTGATGGATGATGGTATTCATATTAGACCGATTGTATTCTAGAGATCGCTACAATAATATTATATATATATATTTTATAATTTTATTGGTTTAGCTAGTATGTATCCGGGATTATACTACTACTAAGTAATTCTAGAACGATTTTTATAGTAGTTTATTTAGTATTTTTGGTGAGCGAACGGCTAGTGAGCGAGACAAAAATATTAAATAAATTGCTATAAAAAATTGGTCGTTCTAGAATTACTTAGTGGTAGTATAATCCCGGATACATACTAGCTAATGACAACATTTTCTACTTACTTATTATTTGTTAGAGTATGTGCGAGGTTCAAAACCTGGGCTCGACCGTCACCGACATCGGTTTCGAGTGAGGAAACTGACGTGAACCTTAGCTTTACCAGCTCGTACAAGTCTAACAATTAAAGAGTTTGGCACAACACTGAACCGATTTCATTTAAACTGTTTAAATTCTGAAAGAATCTTAAAATCTTAGTCCCGGATTTTCCGGATAGTGAATAAATTACCAGAATCGCAGGGATCATCCCCGTCTTCCGGAGTGCTTCCGTTGTACGACTTGGGTGTCACCCAAACCAAGTCTCCCGGGCTCCGAACTAGAGGAATTCCGGTGAGAGGATTGTTGTACAGGATAGAGCTGTGACTGGACCGGGATCCGTTGTGGCTGCCGATCCCGTACGGATAGGGACTTCCAAGTCTCTGAGTTCTAGTTAACTGCGTCACGTCAGGCTCAGAAGTGTACCGCAGATTTGACATAGTTTCTAGTGCAGTAGTGATAAAACTCTAATAAATACATTAATTAATAAATTATTGATAATAGATAGATAGACCGGCTAGAGCCAGTGGCGACGTCGGTAAAATACTCGACCGCGGATCAATAAGTGCGGGTTCAAATCCTGGGACTGGAGGTCCCAGGATTTGAACCCGCACTTATTGATCTTATTGATCTTATTGATCTTATTGATCTTATTGATCTTATTGATCTTATTGATCTTATTGATCTTATCCAGGATTTGATATTGCTTTCGAGTGAGGAACATGACGTTAACCTTAGCTTTTTACCACCGTTAGCTTTTTTAAATATTAATAGAATTCACTGTAATATATTACATTTATATTTTATTAAGGACTCATAAATTACATCATAAGAAGTCTGCCAAGCAGTTTAGCATTAAATAATGACAAAATATAGAATAACAAATGAATATCGAGAAACCACCTCAAAACAAGCCACTTTGCTTTAAAAAAGGGTTCACAGGTATATATATATATATATATATATATATATATATATATATATATATATATATATATATACATGTATATATATATATATATATATACATGTATATATACATGTATATATATACATGTATATATACATGTATATATATATATATGTATATATACATGTATAAATATATATATACATGTATATATATACATATATATATATATATATATACATGTATATATATACATACATACATGTATATATATATATATATATATTATATAAAGGATTATGTCAAGTTAGAGCTGTTATATGATAATAAGATTCCCATTATCTATACTAGCCTACAGGTGCATCAATCATAGCGCATCAAAAAAAAATCCAGAAATTCAGTCCAAAGTACACATACATACGCATGCACAAACACCTGTATAAAAATACACATACAAGAGACAAACAGTTATGCTCAAATATAAGCACAAAAATAAATAATAAATAAATAGCATCAAACATAACCTGTCCATACAGGCCTAGTGTTCAATCTTTATTTTACAATTGTCTATTGAATTAAATAGATTATAATAGTTGTCAGATTTCAACCACTTCCATATAGTAATCAACATGAGTTCAAATACTAACCGTAAGGTTCTGGCGTCTCTTCTGGAATTCGTTCAGGATAATCTTGAGGCCTAGCCCACACCTGATGACCCAAGCCATGAATTAAACCCTGACCAGTTAGAGCACTCTTAAAAATGGCTGAATTCCTACGGGTACTCGCTCCATTTGGATCATCAAACTTCAAATTCCTCTCAGATCTGAGTAGTGGCGGCCTGTCGCTGGTAGGTACATATTCTGACTGCGAGATCAACCCTATTTGTGTATAATCAACCAATCACCGAGGATATAACATCCCAGCTGTGTATAGTCAACCAATCAATGATGATGTAACATCCTAGTTGTATACAATTCTCCAATCAACGAGTGTATAACACCCTAATCGTGTAGGATTAATCAATTTATGGGGTATAACATCTAGTGGAATTTAAAAACAGCCAATCAATTGGGATAAACTTTAAGTTGGTTTACAGGAAAGCAATGTTGGGAACGTAGTGTACAACAAAACAAAAGGTAGAAAGACAGATTGCTTGACGAACTATATTCAAAGTTATCATTAAGAAATATTTCTTCTTCGTTTCTTCAGTAGATTGATATTTAAATTACTTCTAATATCATACCAAATACTTGTTAATCTTCGTTTAAAAATTCACATCATCGCATCACAATTACTTAAATATTAACTACAGAGTTTCCTTAAAACTTCAAAAGAGTAAAAGTAAAGTAAACACGCATTACAGTGAATAATCAACTATGTTGATATCTATCACTTAAAACCACATGTTTAATCCGTTAGGCAATTTAGACCATTTTCCGTAAAACCAGTCCAGTGAGTGTCCGAGATTTTACTCTCAGATCAGCGCGGCCGGGATTCGAAACCACGAGGTTTCAATTAACCTCACGATTTGTCATTTAAAACTTCATGACTTTACCCCTACGCTCTAGTTCTTCACTCCTAACCAACTAATATAGAAGAATCTCTAACCATTATCAGACGGGTACGCACTCAACCCCGACACCCTTTCTGCACTAGACCTTAGTGTCACCGGTTGACCTGGGCCATGAATTAAACCCATTCCTGCTAAACCATTGCTCGATGTTGCCGAAGAACTGCTGCTGGCCCTGCCATTTTCCTGTCCATCCTCCGCCTGACCGCTGGAAGATTTGTCTGAACCATTGGAAGCTCGTACTGGATTTGAGGACATTTGCTGAGGGACGGGTGGTGGTCTACTATGTCGGATGCAGAAGGCTGATGAATACTCGTGATTTTAATAATAGCATAATGGTTTATATGGTGTCAACTACCTACTACCATGTTCCAAAATCTGTAGTAAATAAAATCAAAATTGATTTACTTTTTAATAATTATTTTGTTGAATTTATAATCGAGTCCCACCTGTTATTTTGAATTAATTGTAATCATTAGAAAAGCTTAGCTAATAGAACGCTGTCTGTAGAGGTGACCAAAGCAAATATGAATAGAACAAATCGTGTTAACGTACATTTTATCAGCAGATGCAGTATTTGTTCCCGTGGGGTGTCTATCACACTTACAAATAGGCCACCGCTAACTGTACGTGTCGTAAGAGGCGATTTCACAAGAAATGTTTAAGGTAAGAGGAAACAATCTCAGAAATAATTTTATTTTTTATTTTAAAAATTCTTTAAAAAGTATTTTCAAAAGTACTTTCAAAATACTATTTATTTTCTATTTTCAAAATAATTCGAAAGGTATTTTATTTTTGTATTTTCTAAGGAATTTTCAAAAGTACTTTTGAAATACTTTTAAAAAGTATTTTCCCATCACTGATAGTAAAGCATAAAATACAGCGGTACGTATACTAGGGTAAAGCTTAAAACAGAGATCCGGTATATCAAATCAGAGCATAGAATGCTGCGCTACGGTGCATAGAATACAAAGATACGGTATGATATAATAGAGCAAAGAATGCAGTGATACGATATTCCATAGTAAAGCTTAGAATACAACGTACAGTGTGACATATCATAGAATGCAGTGGTATGGTTTATGATAGTAGAGCATAGAATACAGCAGTACGGTATATCATATATGAGCGTAGAAAACGGCGGTACGGTATACCACAGTAGAGCATAGAATACAAGGGTGCGGCAGAGTCGATCATCGAATATAACGGTACGGTTTGTCACAGTAGAGAATAGAATACGACGGTACGGTATGTCATAGTAGAGCATAGAATAGAGCGACACGCTATGTTATAGTAGAGCATAGAATAGAGCGGTACGAGATGTCATAGTTGAGCATAGAACGATATGTCATACGATATGTCATAGGTGAGCCGTAAGGTATATCATTGCAGAGAATAGAATACGGCGGAACGGTATATCATATCAGAGCATAGAATTCAGTGATACCGCATATAATAATTGTGCGGAGAATACAGTGGTTCGGTATATCATAGTGAGCATAGAATACAGCGGTACGGTTTATCATAGTAGAGCATAGAATACAGTGGTACGGTTTATCATAGTAGAGCATAGAATACAGTGGTACGATTTATCATAGTAGAGCAAAGAATACAGTGGTACGGTTTATCATAGTAGAGCATAGAATACAGTGGTACGGTTCATCATAGTAGAGCATAGAATACAGTGGTACGGTTTATCATACTAGAGCTTAGCGACATGCTATCGGCTCAGTTTGATAAAATTTATGCCACATTACATATACGAAAGCTGGTTAATCAATGCCTATATACATCAGAGTACATTGCTCCTACACTGTAGAGCGGATTTAGGGATTCTGAAGGAAATAATCTCTGGGCATGTCAGCTACTCTGCATTTAACATCTTTTAATAACGTCATCATCATAGTCATCGACATCGTCACCGCCGCCGCCACCATCATCTTCATCATGTCATCATCATCGTCATCGTCGGCGTCATCGTCATCACCGTCACCGTCATCGTCATCATCATCATCATCATATTCTTCTTCTTCTTCTTTTTCTTCCCTTGAATCATAGCTTAACTAAGGTCGGGATACAAACAGACCATCTCCAAGCCTCCCAGTCCCACACCATATCATCAGTCAATCCACTAAGCACTCTTCCATTGGATTTTGATAGACATTCCCCCTTAGAATATGTCTTATCCTACTCTTCTTCCTTTTTCTTAATGCATTAACTACGTCTATCAGTACCAACCTTTCAATAATATAATTAAATTATTTGAAACATTCTGCGAGAGAGTGAATCAGTAGATGCAGGGTTCAAAGCCTGCTCTCGCGACAAATGACATACCCTCATGACAGAAAACTGACGTTAAATTAGTCTTTGGCTTTTAGCACTAGAAACTAACTGCAAATCAATATAGCAATAATCACGTAGAGCTTATTTAGATTATTGCATTTTGGATCATTAAGGCCAACCTTTAGTATTGCAAGCAATGCCTTACCTGTTCCATAGCAGAATTCAGGTATATAGAGACCAATGATATGCAATGCTTCCTTAACTCAACTGCAGTCTATTGTAGATTCTGAAGTCTATTTTCCCAAATTTTACTTTCATATTTTCACCAGTAACACGAATAATATTGCTTTCGATAAATATCCAGTTATTTACAAATTTAAATATGGATCAAAACAAAACACGGGCACCGACCACGCGCAAAGGTAAGTTCGTCTGCACAATTAATGATAGATCATATTCACTGAATGCTGCTGAAATAGTTTTCGACGCGACAGTTGAGTCATAGTTTAGACTTATCCCCATCGTTCTCTCATTCCTCGCATTTAATGTAGTATAAAAGGATAAGAAGTAGTATTAACTGAAATATTAGTGCAAAAACATAACAATATCGTTTAGTCAGTAATAACCTACATATAATATCAGGTATGAAACAGGTGAAGGGCCTAACGGCCAGACTGATCATTAAACTTCGACACTTTCCTAATCCCATCAAAACCCTAACAATAATCTAACTATATCTTTGTTCTAACTCTCATCCTACATCTTCGTCATATATATCTCGGTAAAGCCTACATTTTAGAATAGATTTAAGCTAAAAGTATAAATGATGTTAGTTTTACGCAAGAAAAGTACAGATATTTAACTGGCTTTTTCAGAAAGGCAGCCTCAAAGGCCTACTCATCAACAGGCCTGCTGCTGTACGGCAGGCCTGTCTGCGTCAATGGCACTACAGAAATCCCTGCGGGCATACAAATCTGGTTTCAACTGGTTTTATTAAATCTGAGAGAAATTTAAAATGGCCTTCCAAAGTCCTCGCCATATGATTTATATCCAAGGGGTAAGAATTTATTCAGGCGCTTTTGTTGTAGGTCTACAGTATAAGTACAACGCTTAACGGACGCGTGTAAAGCTGGTAAAGCTAATGTTAACGTCTGTTTCATCACTCGAAAGCGATGTCAGTGACAGGCGAGCACAGGATTTGAACCCTGCGCGTACTGATCAGCGGTAGAAATCTTACCGACATAGCCACTGGCTCCAACCAATGCAAGTAGCCTACTGAGAGAACTCTATGATGCTAATAATTAATTAATTAATAACTGATAGTAATGATAAATTAATAATACTGCTCCTGGTACTGTAAATATAAAATTTTTATTGTTATGCTTACAGTGTCAGGAACAGTTTACTTCATACCATTACCTAATTATTATTTTTGTATAAGCCGTTCTATCAATGAAACTAAGAGACTGCTCTAATTAATTATAGAGATGAGAAATAAACGGTTTAGTATCATCTGCAGGTTCCCTTAGAGACCTATTTATAGAAATAGGAGATTTCGTCCATTTTCTTACCACAAAAGTTGACAGAACAAGAGTAGTGTTTAATATAAGAAAATCTCTTAGTGACATGGATTTTAGTATTGTATAAACATGTAGGCAGCTTAAATTTTAATTGATTCTAAACGGTAGCGGTAGCATATCAGCAAGCTGCCCGCCGGCGAATAAAGAACCGGTGTCGCTGGGTTCAAATCCATTGCCAGTTCCCATCGGTAGCATGTAGTTCAGGAAAAGACTTAACCTTATGGCAGGCTTTAGTCATTTTTAAAAGCAAAGTAATAAAAGTTTTAGGGGTTCCTACACACCAGGTCACCTGGCTTTTCAGCCTCGGTACGCTCTGCTGCCTTTCATAGGTCAGCTCTAACATTCTTAACAATTAATGGATATAAATACGCAGCGATTAAAATAGACTCGAAATTCGTCCTTATTTGAGCTGATGAAAATTATTTTAGTACTAGCTGAAATCTCCTACTTGTGTTTACCTGTGTTAACTAATCAACTACCTGTACTAACTAATCCACTACCTGTACTAACTAATCAACTACCTGTGTTAACTAATCAACTACCTGTACTAATCCACTACCTGTACTAACTAATCAACTACCTGTACTAACTAATCAACTACCTGTGTTAACTAATCAACTACCTGTACTACAAATCAACTACCTGTGTTAACTAATCAACTACCTGTACTAACCAATCAACTACCTGTGTTAACTAATCTTTTACCTATCCTCTACCTGTGCTAACTAATCTACATCGTATACAAGAACCTATATCATATTGAAATTAAGCTATTCTAGGACGTATGTAGTACTAAAGTTAACGTGCTAACGATTGACTCGTAATGTTGACACATAGTGCAACAATTTCTAATCGAATTACACAAATGAAAAGCGTGACCAATAAATTGCAGTTATATTCTGTTTTCTATATCGTTGGCACAAACAAATATATCGTCACACTTTGGCCTCGTGTATCGTGCAGACCAAAATTATTATTCTTTTTGGTCGAAAACATCGTTTCTTGGCATAACATTTGACCGTGGTTACGAAGTTGTTGTTAACACGCTCTGTTAAGTAGAAACTATTAGAGTAGAGCATCACGCAATAGAGCATACGTTACCAAATACTCGGTCAAAGCGGAGTATAACGTGGAGTTAAGTCATATTTAGCAGGGTTAGGAGAATTATCTGAAACTATATACTCCGTTCATATGCTTTAACAGTAATATAATCACAGACTGTTGTACTTTAATATCAATAATAATAGCTTTTTGCTTCTATTGAATCGTATCATCATCATAATCATTATCATCATCATCATTATCATCATCCTTCCCATCATCATCATAATCATCATCATCAAAATCACCATAATCATCATAATCATCATCATTATCATCATCATCATCATCATCATCATCATTATCATCATCATCATCTTCATCATCATCATCATCATCATCATCATCATTATCATCATCATCATCATCATCATCATCTTCATCATCATCATCATCATCATCATCATCATTATCATCATCATCAGCATCATCATCATCATCATCATCATCATCATCATCCCTTGAATCCCAGATTAACTTGGGTCGGGACTTTTCCATCCGTTTACATTTTTGCAGAAACTTCTGGAGTCTAGGCGCTCACCAACAGAAGAATCTTTCTGAAGTTGGTTTGGATTTTGGTGCTTTAGTCGCCTTCTACGACAAGTGCTGTCACTGGTTGGTCTATTATTCAAACAACCCAAACACAACACAGGGAAACTATAGAATAGTATAAACTAGTAATTTTTAAGAAGCAATGGAGAAGTCTAGAACAGCTTTATGTCAAAGGTTTTCAAGGCAAAAGTGAAGACGGTCGTTCAACTATAAGCAAAATTAGATAAATAATTTAATCCATCCAACAATTATAATCAATTAATCAATTAGACAATCGATCAATTTGATTTCTAACTTGGCCGATTGATTGTCGATCTATATTTTTTATCTTCCAGTTGAGTGAAAGTGGATTTGTTTTTGCATTAAAGTTATTGCAATAAATTTATTGCAATGATGCAATAAATTTCAAATAACTTAAATATTCAGAATTACAGAGTGCAAGTTTTATAGTAATATGTACACCGGAAAGACCCACGCATATGTGGAAATGAAGAGAAAAGCGGAGGACAGAGAGGAGTGGAGGCGTTATAGTTTATACCATGGACATGCCAGTGGGCAGTGCAATAAGAGAGAGAAAGATAGATAAATCGGAAGAGTCTAAACACTTTTCCACAACACATCGCTAAGTGTACCTTAAAATCGTTTATAACACTATATACAATTACAAATCCTTAAATTCTCTGAAATTTCTGAAGAGCTTTTAAATATCGTAGGCGGTCTGCCAGTTCAGTTGATTGAAATGTAAAAGTTTTAAATTTATATCAAACTTAAAAATAATTATGAAATAAAATATTGATTGGTTAATAATTATTAATTTGATATATAAGAATAAGTTGCAAAACGTATTGCACAGATTTTCATAAAAAGCTCGGTAATTAAAAAATCCATGCTATTTACGTGGACTCATTTTTTAAAGAGAAAATAAGAGTCTTCAAAACATCTGCTGCTACTTAGTATTATTCCAAATTTATAAAATTGAGCACCTTTATGTGTTAGCAAAATTTATGATCACAGCTTATAACAGAGAACCAATAATCTACTCATAAGCTAGTCATAACGAAACCAAAATACGCGCTCTACTACTTAGAAACTATTTCTGCGAATTAAGAATTTGGTTCAAAGCACCTTTGTCAAAATCTAAATCTAAAGCCAAGTTTAATGTCAGTTAAAGGTCTTGAAAGTATAGTGACTGAGCGAGCAATGAATTTGAACCATGGACCGGCTGATCCGGAGGCGGACAACTTAACCGGTACGCTCAGTCCTTTTCTGAAATAACTATAAAAGATGATTTCGCATATTGCTATCTCAGAGTCAGGTATAGATTATTACATTGATGACTATATCAAGTCTTATTTTAGAATAAAGTTATTAAATTGTTGACTATTTTAAGTCAGTATTTTAGAGTCAGGCTATTAAATTGGTGACTAAATTAAGTCAGTATTTATAGTCAGGCTATTAAATTGGTGACTATATCTAGTCAGTATTTATAGTCAGGCTATTAAATTGGTGACTATATCTAGTCAGTATTTATAGTCAGGCTATTAAATTGGTGACTATATCTAGTCAGTATATTAGAGTCGTGTTTTTAAATTGTTGACTATATTAAGTCGTATTTAGAGTCAGGTTATTAAATTGTTGATTACATTAAGCCAGTATTTGGAGTCAAGTTGTTAAAACTGTTGAAAATAATTCTACGAAGTCTCAGAGACGATTGAACTCCCCGTGATTCGACACTTTTGACTGACGACGACTCGATGGGTTCACGGCCTCGATTTCTAGAACAGCCTCGTCGATGGACTGACTGGGCGGACCTTCCTGCCCCTTGTGAGTGACCTCCCACAGATAGTGAAGCACGGCCGGCTTGGGCCCGTCGCTTACATTCAGGACCCCGTTACCTCCATTCCGCTCAGGTCCGTCTTCTTTAGCTGCAGTAGAATACAGAGTTCTCAGTCACAGAGTAGGGTTGAGTTTAGTGAACGATGGTTGAGGTTATTGGAGGGTACTTGAGGATACAAAAAGGTAGTTTAAGTTATTGGAGTTTGGTTGAGGCTATTGAAGTGCGGTTGAGATTATTGAAGGGTGGTTGAGGTTATTAAATGGTGGTTGAGGTTATTGAAAGATGGTTGACGTTAATGAAGGATTGTTGAGCTTGTAAGAGGGCCGTTGAGTTTACTAAAGGATGGTTTAAGTTATTTATGAATAGTAGAGGTTAATAATGCAGAGAGAGAGAGAGAGAGAGAGAGAGAGAGAGAGAACCATGATCATTTATTTGTAACTGAATCCAAATAGGCACAAAAGAATGATTTAAATTAATAAAGGGTGGTTGAGGTTACTGATAGATGGTCAATGTTATTGGTGAATTGTTGAGGATATTGTAGGACGATTAAGGTTACTGCAGAATGATGCAGGCTGTTAAATATGGTTGACTGTATAAAAAGAGGTTTATTCTGGTAATAAACTGACTTAATAAGAGCGACAGTTCCTAACTTCTGCAGTTCAATTGCAGAGCTTACTATTCGTAAAATTTACGTTTAAAAATTATCATAATCCATTATAGTGTTAGACTGCCAAATATTATAACCAAATCTCTGGAAATCTAATTAGATCAATTTCAGTACGGTATAGGTTATTGTATAGATTGAAAGAACGAAAACTCTGCAAACTTCTTAAAGACTATCACATTTACTATGAGTGCCAAAGGAAAACCACACAAGAAAGATACGTGTCTCCTGATTACCCACAAATTGGCATTTACAGTTAGCTTTTATGCTTCGTATCACTTGGATTTTAAAGTAAATGAACACTTTCATGATGATTTAATACTAATAGTAATAATAACCTATGACAATTTCTATAGCGGTGTCATGGCCGGTGTCCGGTCTTCGAGACCGTTATAATATTTAATATTTAATTTGTTTATATTATTTAATATGTAATATTTTTTAATTCGAAACAGTCATTTAATAGGGCTAGTAATACATTTAACTCACTTTTTGCAATCGCAACAGCGTCGCTGACAGTGGCTGCCTGATTGAAGAATCTCGGGGAGGCCTTGCGGAATATCGTAGCGACCCCTTTCTACAAATACAATGTAATACGTTACAATAAGTGAAGAACGGCACTGTAATAAATTATGCGATACAATACAATACGTTACGATAAGTGATGGACGGTAATATAATATACAATGTGATACATTTCAATACGTTACACAATAAGTGAAGGATGGTTGTATATAAATATATTTTATAAATCAATACGTTGCAATAAGCGAAGAACGGTACGGTAATATATAATGCGACACAATACATTGCAATACCATGCAGTATTATATAATAAGTTAAAGACGGTCATATATGTATAGTATGCAATACGATACAATGCAATGCAAGGCACTGAACTGTAATACAATAAAGTTTAGCACAATACAATAATATATGACCAGAACACAATGCAACACAAATATATATATATATATATATATATATATTTGTTTTATAGTTTACTATTATTCTATTTTTCTGTGGCCAGGACACAAACCGGCAATTCACTAGAACATACAAAATTTACTGCGCTGTTGCGCGCTGTTGCGCAGTAAATTTTTTCATAGATGATGACTGATTTGATCACCATTGAAATTATTGCCGCAATAAACTTGCAGACGATTATTAAATTAACCCAATATATATCACAACAACAATTGCAACAACAATAACAACAACAGAAGATACAACAACAATAACAATCTTACCTGCATGCCACAGAGAAAAACTTTGATTCCTTTCTTGTTAAAGTCTTCCAGAATTTCCCTGACGCCCTGAAAACAAAGAATACAGGAGAACCATTAAATAGCATATGATTTTTATTTCACCGCACTGCCTGGTAGACAATAAAAGACAAACAATGTAATTTAAAGCAGAATTAAATATACAAAAAAATTATACTTGCCTGCGTCAGCAATTTTACATTTTTGAACAATGAGAGAAAATGATACTTAATTCAAGATGCAAACTACTATATAAGTCAACTATTTCGCGCAGCACTGAGCATAACGTTGATCAATCCATCATTATAGACTAGTCTTTAAAGTATTTCCTCACTCTAATACCTCTGCATGAAAACTGACCTCTATTTGAGAAAAACCTCTAAATGGTAATGTATATTAATAAATCATCATACGAATACAAAAGTGTATATTATTTAGACGCCAATGGAAAGCTAGTGGATACTGATTTACTGATAAGTGATATTGATATTGATTGAATTTATTGACTGTATTGACTTACCTGCACTGTGGTTGTATCAATGACGGCGACATGGGAGAAGTCCAGCACCACGTACTTAGCTCCACTCACTGTATCATTATCAAATACAATTTTATTAATGAAACTAAGTCCATCATCATCGTCAAATACAATCTTATTATTAATGAAACTAAGTCTATAAAGTAATATTCAAACCGACTTTAAGCAATTAGATGTATTCTAATTATATAGCTACAGTAGTACTAATTATAATTATCGATGCTAATTACAGTGATTACTATTGGCAAGCATTATCATTAGCTATCCTATCATTTTCTCCAGTGTTCTTCTAACTGGCAGATCCAGTGTACATATTCCTACTCATTTGCTAAATTTAACGCTCCATAAAGAGCACTCCATCGATCAACGAGTTAATCCTTTAATATAATATGACAATCATTTATAGAATTATTAGTACTCTAATTAATATAGCTATTCTATCAGCATAAAAATTGTGCTAAATTTTGCTAATTTTATCAAAACTATAAGTTACATCTGCACAGTCGGCTTGCAAACCCTCTCGACGTCTTTTGACCAAATTCTTGTGTACTAAATCTGACCCCAGATAGCGCGCAATTTTAGATGTAAGTACAGATCGGAATAACTTAAATCTGAACGTGGTTAAGGTGGGGAGGGAGGGGAAATGCAAGGGAACACAGTTCCCCTAGCTCTCATTTTTTCTGAGGTGCATTACCCTGCTAGGGGCCCGTATTTTACACTATGAGATCTGTAAATACATTACAGAGGGACCCGAAAGACTCTGACCGTTCCTCTAGCTCTCAGTTCTCATTTTAACCGATAAATATGAATATGAAATTAAACTTGACAAACCTTTGGAGCAGTAGTTGAATATTTTATTTTTGATGTACTCTACTGCTGGATACATGAGTCCCGTGTCAATGGTCACGATGATCACCTTCATTTTCTCCCGCTGCAAGAAACCAAGCAGAAATATGGATTCTAGAAGAAACTATATTTTAGCCGAATTTTCAAGTTCTTATTTGGAGGGTTAAAGCGATTATACAGAAAAAGAAAATAATTTAATTTATAATGTTTGTAAAACGTCTGTAATACAACAAAGCGATATTCTTCAAATAATAACCGAGTAATATCAAAACTGGGTCAGGAAGCACAATAGCTTGTTTCAGAGTAAATAAAATTTCAGGCTAAATAAAATTTAATTTTTAATAATACAAGTAATTTTAATTTATTATAGTACAAACTAATATGCAATCAATCAGTAGGACTATGTAGTATATTCGTTTAAAAATTAAATTCAGAGCAATAATTAGCAGCACATATAGCAGCGCAAAAGTAATAGCCAAATAGTAAAGCTGCATGAAACACCTTTAATACGGAGCCTCCAAGAATATATAAATGAACTCTAAAATTATTATCACTAGACTCTACGTTAGATAGCAATCTACCGTCACAAAGATTGATGTAACAGTAAGGTACTATTATTTATTTAAATTAATGAGTGATATTGGTGGGTTGTAGTGTGTTTAACGTCAAGGTTCAGAAGCACAAGGCTTCTCTTCAAGATGACTCGATACACTCGAGCTCCCGTCACAATGATTAAGGTAACAGTGAGTAACGAAGGTTACTTAAGTAACATAAGTGACATAAATAACATAAAATAACCTTAAGTGATATAAGTAACCTTCGTCTCTCACAGTTACCTTAATCTTTGTGACGGTAGCTCGAGTGTGTCGAGTCGATTTGAAGAGAAGCCTAGTGCTTCTGAACCTTGACGTTAAACACACTACAACCTACCAATATCACTGGTTAATTTAAATAAATAATAGTAAGTTACTGCTACATTAATCTTTGCGACGGTAGCTCGAGTGTGTCGAGTCGTCTTGAAGAGAAGCCTTGTTCGTTTCTGACCCTTGACGTTAACCACACTAGAACCTACATCACTGGTTTGTATACTCATCTAAAAAATGTGACTCTTATAAATTAATACATTGAATTGTTGTTAGCGTGAAGTCGTAAAGAACTGACCGATGTTCTTAAATTAAAATTTCCAATACTTGACCAGCAGCCAGTTCATTCAAAGAGACAATATTCGTTTGAATATCATTAACTTAGTAATTGGAAATTTATACAGCTGCGAATATGACTGGGGTCAAATTAAAAATGTTCAATATAGGAATACAGGCGTGTTACATGCAGCCTAAAATGTTCTCTATAAAAACAATAGAGAAGACATCACAGATATTTTCTGACAATGCTATCTTGAAGTGCACTCATTTCTTTTCAAAACGAGGCAAAATGTAGCTTATATATTCCTAATTGACAGATTTTCTTAATTGACAGAAATGCAGAGAATCTGCAAGAGAGCTGTTACAGTGCAGTCAGCAACTGATTCGACTAGCAAACATAGGCTTAACGCATGTATTAAAAGTTAAATAACTTTATACATTAAAATCATATCAGCACATACATGTATTTCGTCTTGTTTTGAAAAAAAGATTGCACTTCAAGATAATATTTGCAGAAAATACATGAATATGTTACGTGCTCTCTATTATTTTAATAGAGAACATTCACGATGCATGCAACATTCACACAGAATACTTTCACGACGCTTACAACATATGCCTGTATACCTATACTGGAAATTTTTTATTTGACTTTTTATCAGCAAGTCTAAAACTCTCCTATTTTTTAAAGATACTCGAACGAAATTTCTCTTTCTGGTAAATCCCTTTAAATTTCAAGAACACCAGTCAACTCGTTACGGTTAAAAAGCAACTAAGGGTTTCAATTATAAAAGACACAGTGTAGACCTAATTAACATTATTTCTAGCCGACACCTTGTCTCAAGGGATTTTAGATAATATTAGCCAGATGCTTTGTATCTAGAAGTCGTTGCATGTCTGTAAGCTTACGAGACCGACGTTAAATTATTTATACTGAAGTACAGTAACTCACGTCTATCTCATCTTCAGGCTCGTGTATCTGAAAAAATCATAACAGTAAAAATAAGTTTGATAAAATACTTCTAAATATTCTCTCTATAAGCCTATAGGCAACATGATTCTAATGCTCTTATATGACCTTACTATATTTAAAAATTATGTTACTTGTAGGCTCTCTAAATAAATATTTAATTAACAGAAATAAATTAGATATGCTATTTTCGTCAAATTAAGTCAGTATTCAATGAAAGTCTTTTATGCCGAAAAATGCTATGTGAAATGAGAACAAAACAAAACTAATAAACACCAATCATTAATTATTTATATGTTGAGCCAATAATTAAAAAGTGCAATAATCATTAGCGTTATAGTCTGATCTTAAAAGTGTGATAATATAAATGCGCCTGTAATTGAATAAAGCAGAACCTAATGCTAACAATACCAGGCAAAATTACAGTACAATATCAGACCCTAATGCTTGGTCGAAGTATTGGAATCAGTAGCATTAGTAGGGACCAGCCACTGCCAATCAGTACTCCCCACTGAAACATAAAATACAATACTCAACAATAAAATACAGTACAATACTTAACAATAAAATACAGTACAATACTTAACAATAAAATACAAAGCAATGCAAAAGTAATGAAGTTGAATGCAATAGGATGCAATGAAATACAATCCACTGAAATGTAATTAAATATAAATGCAAATAATGCAAAATAATAAAATACAATGCAATGTAAATCATTGAATGAAATTCAATGCGATGTATTACGGTACGATAGCCCACTACAGAACACAACACAGGACAATCCAATGTCCAGCAATGAATTGAAACAAAACTCAATATCATTATCAATAGAGTGCAATTCAATAGAATCAACACAGTAAAACGTAATAATATCAAACAATGCGAGCTTAACGTCAGTTTCATCGTCTGTGCAGAACATATATTTAATCGATCAAGAAATGTGCCAACAGATACCAATCGTGACCCAAACTAAACGTAGCCTGACTCTGATTGCCATTTGATCTTTATGTGCGATTCACAGACAGCAAGGCAAACAAATAATTAATAGTAAAAAATTAATATATAGTAACGTATTCAAGTCAAATTTTAAACAGAATTTACTCTCAAATTAACGTACCTCAATGCTGAGAGCGAACGATATAATGAACGTAATGAACCAAGGAATAAGGTCAATCTCTAAAATATACACAACAAACAGCAAAAGAGGTCAGTCTCTGAAATGCAAAGAACAAAGTGAGGTAAATCTTTGAAACGACTAAAATTAAAGTGAGGACAATCAGAAAACAAAATGAGGTCAGTCTTCAAAATAAAAATAGGCCTATAAGGTCAGTCTCTGAAATATAAACAACAAAATTGGTCAATCTCTAAGTAGGCATACCAACAATAAAATGAGGTCGATCTCTGAAATTTAAGCCATAAAAAGATCGATCTCTGAAATAGAGACAACGAAATGAGGTCAATCTCTGAAATATAAACAATTAAGTGAGGCCAATCTCTAAAATATAAACAACAAAATGATATCAATCTTTAAAATATAGAGAATAGAATGAGGTCAATCTTAGTAATATTTACAACAAATTGAGGTCATTTTCTAATATGCCATCACAATAATTAATAAACTTTTTAATTTTTCAAGACAAATTTAAATTAAAGAAATTTTAATCTATGCAGACGGAATACGTGAATTATTATACACGACGTAGAAACAATGAAATGTTGTAGAATTACACGTACATTGTGTAGAGCAATCATGCGAATTTATTTAAGCCAGAGCATGTTTAAATCGTTTGTACATTTCGTCATTGAATTTCTATAAAATATCATCTCTTATTCACGCATAGCAATTTAAATTGAACATTTACTATATATGAATCCAATATCTTTGTCCTTACAATAACAATTTAAGTAAAATTATGATTAAAATATTTTAAATGTTGACCTTGCATTGAATACCGCTAAATAAAAGAATTTAAAATTAGCAAAAATTTAATTTTAAAATATTAAAAAGAACCTGCAAAACTATTTTAAACTATTATCAAAACGTTGCAAATCACTCGACCATATGTAATACTGTATTACGGTCTACATTGATGTTATATTTTAAAACATTTTAAGAAGGAAATAGCGTAAGTTATACTTCTAATTTTCCAGAAGATCCAGACTTTGTGGAAGGTTATAGGGTCTAGGACTGCCATGATGATGACGACAGCTAGAGCAGCCTCAGGGATGTAGTAGAAGAGACCTGTCAGAAATCTCAGAGCCAGCAATATGATGGCTCCTGCGTAAAAGTAATACACGCACTATAGTGAAATGATCAACTACGTTGATATCTATCACATTTTAGTATATCTAAGTTATTTAGTATAGTTTTAGTTTTAGTTTTTGTAGATTTTTTAATTTCTTTAATATATTGATGTTTAAACCATTAGACAATTTGGACCATTTTCCGAATAACCAGTCCATTGCATGTCCGAGATTTTACTCTCATATCAGCGCGGCTGGGATTCGAACCCACGAGAGTTTAATTTATCTCAGGATCTGTCATTTAAAACTTCATGACGATACCCTACGCTATTGAGACATTACGCTATTGAGACATTCAAAAATGCGTAAAGATGAACATATAGAAAAACATGAATACAGAGAGAGAGAGAAAGAAAGAGAGAGAGATATGTGTTTCAGCATCAACACCTAATCACTGACAAATACAAACAGCAATAAACATTTAAAGAATTAAAATTTAAAATTCCGAGAAACACAGGGTATCAAATTGACTGTAAAAACTAAAACAACGGCCGTCAGGGAAGATGACACAAACAGTGTTTGGGCACAAATAGTGAAACATAGCAGGCACAAATAGTAAAATAAAACAGGCACAAATAGTGAAAATAATATGCACAAATAATGAAATGTACTGAACTACCCAAGACATATAGCAGTATCGCAGTGAAAAAAACACAAATAGAGAAATAATTAAAAGTAAAAAAATTCAAGAAATAACAAGCTCATATACCTTAGATATACTACATAAATTATCATATTGTAACTTTTTAAGATGCAATGGTGTCGATTATTTCAATACACTGATTCCTATATTTATTAGCTAAGGCACCACACTGTTGTTATAAAATATGTAAAATTGTATATGCATTGCAATGAAATTGAAAGATATACATTTTGAACTCATATATTTTTCTTGCATAATGAGGACTGAAGATAGTATTGTCCATAGTAACGAAGTCCCTGACATTCTTCCTTGAATGAGTAAACGTTCGTTAAACCTTTATTATTATTATTATTATTATTATTACAGTAAAACTCATAGTAATGACAATGAACGGTTTGATGATGTGAAACTGCTTAACATTTCTTTTAGTCTCCGAACTATCTATTATTTCTATTATTATTTCTATTATTATTTCTATTATTATTTCTATTATTATTTCTATTCATATTAAAGTTATTGATTAACTTAACTATTAACAAGTCTCAGTGTCTAAGTATATCGATGAATTCTATCAATTTCTCTGTATAAAATTAATAAGTTATTTATTAACTGGTCTAGTAACTTTTTAATTTGTATAGAGAGAACTTGAGAGAATTCTTCAATATACTTAGGCATAAGTGAGACTCAAGCAATGCATATTCAAATAAAATCTCATATCTCTTTAAATTACGAATTTTTATTTATATTTATATCGTCTCTAAAGAAAAGAACGTTAAAATCTTTTCTAAAGCTTCTAAAGAAAAGAAAAGAACGTTAATATCTCTTAATTCATGCCGTCTCTAAACAAAGAAAATAACGCTAAAATGTCTTCATTTATACCGTTTCACATTCATTCTTTTCTAAGCATAGAAAGAATGTAAAAATCCTTCATTTATATCGTCTATAAATAAAGAAAATAACGCTAAAATATCTTCGTTTATATCATCTCTAGACAAAGAAAGGACGTTAAATGGTCGTTCAGTGTAACATACCTGATATTATTCCACCCGCAGGTGTCTTTACTCCGCTGCCGCAATTAACTGCCGTTCTATAATATCAAGTAATATCACTCAGTAGTAAATTGTGTATAATAATAGGTTTAGGCCTATTTATTAGGCCTATAAGATATCAAAAACACCGCATAAGTCTTAAAATTGTACTCCGTGAAAAAATTCGGAAGCAGTTGGAGAAATCAATTAAACTATATGAATTCCTATAAAACATTATCGTCATTATCATCTTCGATTGAGTCCCAGCTTAACAAGGGGCAGGATTAGAAAATTTTCAAGCTTTTTCTGGAGCCTAGACACTCATCAGCCGAACTCCCTTTCTGACGTTGGTTCGAATCTTACTACTTTATCGCCCTTTTTATGTTATATAAAAGTCCTTACATTTAATTTATTTGAATTAAAAAGTCTTATACACCAAAGAAGATTTAGAAGGCAGTGAAAAGGGATGAATATTTTCTCAGATTGATTTTGATTTCTTATTTAATTATCAGCAGCAGCATTACATGTCGTGTTGTGGAAAAAGCTATTACAAGTAATAATACAGATTTTAATCCATTTCGGCATTTGAAGATGATGATAGTGAGGTTGTTACAGTCACAGGTATCTTCAGTCTTTTACTTTGCGGTTTAAAGTAAAACGTAGCTGTGTCTGGCTTTTCGGAAGATTAAAGATGGGATTTATATCATGAATAGAATTTACCTGGAGAAAGATGCACACACGGCATAGCCTTGAATGAATGCTCCCAGTACGTTACTAATTCCTATACAAAAGGAACAAAATTAAGAAGCTTTCACAGTCAGGGAAATATTGGAATTCACAATATGTACATTATTTACAATACTTGCTCATATACATAGTGTAACCGCAGCCATTATCTACATGTATATAACAGCGGGTACTAAAACGACAAAGTAACATTTCCTAACTCAACTCGGTTCTTGTAGACTACTGCAACACAAGTCAAAATAATACGGTCTAGAAAAATAGCGAATGCTAGACGTAAATATTTAGAAAAGTAATGTAAATATGTAGAAAAGTAAATATGTAAATATGTAGAAAAGTAATGTAAATATGTAGAAAAGTAATGTAAATATGTAGAAAAGTAATGTAAATATGTAGAAAAGTAATGTAAATATGTAGAAAAGTAATGTAAATATGTAGAACAGTAATGTAAATATGTAGAAAGGTAATGTAAATACGTAGAAAAGTAATGTAAATATGTAGAAAAGTAATGTAAATATGTAGAAAGGTAATGTAAATACGTAGAAAAGTAATGTAAATATGTAGAAAAGTAATGTAAATATGTATGTTGACCACATCAATATTCGCTTTTGTCTTTCTATGAATATTTCTATTCACCAGTTTCATATAAGATCACTTTTATAGCTTGTTTCTTCTCGAGATTTATATAAACTAAACTTTTACACTCTCTTAATGAGTATAATAGATGTATGCCATAATATCTTGCAATTAAGTCTATGCAAGGTAAGGTGGTTTTCCTTTGCCTTCCTCCGGTTCATGCTTAGTCACCTTCTACTACCCGTAAAGTTTGTATTCGTTAGGTCTATTCTACAGTGTGACAGACACAGCAAGGAAAATCTTCAGATGTTTAGAACATAAGATTAAGAAAAGATGGGAAATGTGGAACAAAAATAAAATGTAAATTTGCCAAAAGAAAAAAGAGAGCTTCAGTAAGTGGAAAGAACTACTAACAAAAAACTTTGAAGAAATCCACCAAAAAAGATTTAAAACTTTTAGTAAATTAAACAAAGTAATGAAAAGAAAAAAGCTAACGAGCCAATGTTTCCCATTCTTTAGTATGTCAGTAACGGGAAGAGCACTGGATTTGAACCCTGCACCCAGTGATCCGCTGTCAAACAACTTGCCAACATGCAAGAGGCTCACCCCAAGATTAAAAACAACTCAACAGTAATTCGCAACGTTACGTCACACAAGTTACTAAAGTAGTTCTTTGAGATACTCATCTTTAATACTCATATACGCTCAAATTACGTGATTAAAGTATAAATTAGTTACTTAATTACACACATATCATTGCAGCGGTATAGAGATTTACCATTAATTTATTAGTTTATTAATTTAATTATGTTAAATTTATACCAAAAGGCAACAGCTCTTGATTAGCATCGGCTTTGTAGTTGAATTTCCTGGCTGTTTAAAAAAATAACGTGAAAAATAACATAAAGTGGAAAAATATCATGAAAAATATCATGAAAAATATCATGAAAAATATCATGAATTAATATCATGAAAAATAACATTAAAAATAACATGACAAATAAAATGAAAATAAAACGAAGAAATATTAAAAATATCATGAAAAAAAATCATGAAAAATATCATGAAAAATAGCGTTAAAATTACGTGAAAAATATGGTGAAAAATTCCCTACAAATTGTCAAGAGATAACACCTTTAAGACATCGACATACACGCAAGTCACAACAAACACCATAATAGCGAATAATGTACTCTAATACAAAGCAATACCATAATATTATAATATTATTAGAATTATAATAGGGTAAACAGGATAGTTAGGGTAGACAGGATAGTTAGGGTAGACAGGATAGTTAGGGTAGACAGGATAGTTAGGGTAGACAGGATTGTTAGGGTAGACAGGATAGTTAGGGTAGACAGGATAGTTAGGGTAGACAGGATAGTTAGGGTAGACAGGATAGTTAGGGTAGACAGGATAGTTAGGGTAGACAGGATTGTTAGGGTAGACAGGATAGTTAGGGTAGACAGGATAGTTAGGGTAGACAGGATAGTTAGGGTAGACAGGATAGTTAGGGTAGACAGGATTGTTAGGGTAGACAGGATAGTTAGGGTAGACAGGATAGTTAGGGTAGACAGGATAGTTTTCTCAGGCAATGACGCAACTGTCCTGTAAATGTTAGTCGAAGCTGAGGAAGGCATAAGAGGCCCACCTCGTCATAAGTAGAATCTCTCACGAATAATGGTATATAACAACAAGAATGAGTATTGCTAGATGAATGAAAGTTACACTCAAATGTAGACATGAAGAGGAAAGCGGAAGCGAAAGAAGTGGAAGCGTTATATACCATGGACCTGCCAGTAGGCAGTGCACTGAGAGAGAGAGAGAGATAGATAATAATTATAACATTATGTTAATAAACAATTAACATAATGTTATAATAACATAATAACAGTTGACTCGCTACAGAGCCCTTCTATTGTATCATCAATTGTATCCTTTCCTAGATCTCCTTACCTGTCACAAAGATTGAGACTATAAATCTGATTTTGACAAAAACGACCAAAGTAAAAGAATTATCGTCTTAGTAATTACGTGCTCTATGGACGTTCCTATGACGTGATAGGAAAGTTTAAATAGAAGAAGATGTTAGAAAGTCTTGATCTCGGAGTGATTGAAGCAACTGTCAACAAGGAGTTGTTCGTGTTAACGAATTGGGTTACCTATACGGTTAGGTAGGTAGGTAGGTAGGTTTTAGTGTGTTTAACGTCAAGGTTCAGAAGCACAAGGCTTCTCCTCAAGACGACTCGACACACTCGAGCTACCGTCACAAAGATTAATGTAACAGTAAGTTACCGTTTAAAATTATTATTTTTTTTTCTACAATGACCTATACTGGTCATTTTAGATAATAACTTTATTTAGGTAAATGCCTGGACTTATGGGTGTTTATTTAAGACACTAGTAATTTTTTACAAAATTTATGAATTTAAATCCTTTGTTTGGTCGATCAACATTAATATAACATTAGATTTTAACATGGCATGATACGAATATATTCTTATTGTACTGTACACTATAAAGGGCAAAAACTAAGGTTTTTAGATTGAATATTTATGAATTAAAATAATATTAGACCTATTACACTTGTGAAATCTAAAGATAAATCCTATACTCATATCCTGCAAAAATAAATATTTAAAGTAAAGTCGTAACTTACTAGTTGAATAGTTGAAAGAGATTGCATGCAGTTTACAGCAGCAGAGTTGAGCATTCGAGGCATATAAGAAATATTTGAATTTCAGTCTTTCATTTCATTTCTTCTAAAGATATTTTAAATATAGGCCTAACTTTAAAAAATATCTATAGAATAATAACAATGATAAATATAAAATATTAATAGACCTCTATTTAGGCCTATATGTAAATATAATATGTATTTATTTTTTCACTTTTAAATAGGCCTATTATCTAACAAACAATAAACAACAACAACAACAATCATAATAATAATAATAACAATAATACCGTTAATGATAAAAATAACAATAAAATAAAAATTATACTAATACTAACAATAATAATAATAACTAGTGATTTTATATAAAAACCGTTCTATGCAGCATGCCAGAGTAGTTCGATTTAGTGCAGTTATTCGTATACAAGATGAAATACAACTGTTTCAAGATTGTTTTCGAAGCTTACAATAAAAGTTCAGGATACAGCCGATAACAGAAAAATTGAACCTGACAGTTGGCATAATGTGTTAATAACCATGGAACGAATCTTTGTTTTGGACCACGGAGTAAGAAATATGCAGGGGCGGATCCTGGAATTTTTTAAGTGGGGGGCCCGAAATTCTTTTTGAGAATGTACACATTATTTGATTAGGCCGCCGCCATTTTCGGGACATGTGACGCAATCAGGAAAAATGATGTGTAGGGGGGGGGGGGGCTAAAAATGTGTTAGCTACTGCTCTCGGCTAGTAGAGGGAGTGTATCTGACACCCCACCCTCATCACTCATACCCGTTCTAAAGCGAGAGAAAACTTTAAATGCCTAAAATAAATCCTACTTTTGTTTTAGAAAAAAATTAGGTTAATTTTTTAATCTCTGAAGAAATTCAGCGGATCTGAACGAATTGCAAAAGTACACTAATTTTGGCGGTAGGGGGGGGGCTTAAGCCCCTCTTAGTCAAGGCTGTGTGCACCACTGCTGCGGGAGAGAGTTCACATTTTTTACTAGCACCCTTTTCCCTCTTATACAGTGGTTAAGGCGAAAATTGAAAGCTAGTGAAACGGTCAACATTTTTCGGGCCCATTCTATTTCAAGTATACAAAATATTGACCCCTAGTCCCAAATTTCCAAATATTTGATCTAATGGAACTGCGTTCCCTCTCGTACCCCCCCCCCCCCCCACCCTAACCACTACCCTTACAAACATACTGACACATAGAAATTACCATAGAAACAATGAAAATATAGTTTACATTTTTTTATCGCCGGGCCTAAGGGGGGGGGGACGGGCCGCCTAGGCCCCCCTGGATCCGCCACTGGAAATATGCCAGATTCAGCCGATCTTAGACAGTTGTGCTCCTCCGAACTGTAGAAACTCTATCTCTCTCTCTCTCTCTCTCTCTCTCTCTCTATGCACTGCATACTGGAGGATCTACGGTATATCCTTCTCTGTCTTCCATTTTCTTTCTTTCACTGGCTGGAGCCAGTGGTGAAGTCGGGAAGTTGCTCGACCGCGGAACAGATGATGTAGGGTTCAAATCCTGGGCGCGTCCGTCACTGACTTCGATTTCGAGTGAGGAAACTGACGTTAACTTAGCTTTTAAGCCTTTTTCTAATGAGCTCTTTACTCAAGTATACACGTAAGATAAAGCAATATAGATATAAATATGACGAAATAAAGATGGTTACCAACCGATACCAGTTCGCTAACTCCTAGAGTGACGTTCCTGTTGGGGTCGTAGACAGAGAAGCTGGGAGCGCGGAAAGGTGGGATACCCTGAGGAATGTATCCGGTCAGAGAGAAAGGTCTCATGTGTCCAAACTCCAAGAATAGATAGGCGACCACCGAGGCAACCACCAGGACGATAATGTTACGAGCTGAATCAATCAATCAATATATCAATTAATTAATCAAATAATCAACCAAGCAACCAATCAATCAATCTATTAATTAAGAAACCAACCAACCAACTAAACAACCAATCAATCAATCAATTAATCAATCAATCTATCTATATATCTATCTATCAATCAATCAATCAATCTATTAATTATCCAACCAACCAACTAAACAACCAATCAATCTATCAATCAATCAATCAATCATCAACCCGCTTTCTATATATATATATATATATATATATATATATATATATAGAAAGCATCATATATACACATATATATATATATATATATGTATATATGATGCTGTTATGAGGGATTCTTACTGTAACCCAATAAACATAAGAGAACAGGATTTAGTATCACAGCATGGATTAATGTACGGATCAGCATTAGATCACCTGTTCCAATGAACCACAGCCCCTTCTTCACAATCTTCAGATGAATGGGTAGATCCCTCAGCTTTCTCTTCCATTTCTTCTCTTTCAGTTTCTAAACAAAAATCACTTTACATAATAATTAGAATTATTTACATTATAATTATTTATAGGCTATATAATGTATGGATAAGGCGTAGATTTTGCGAAGGGATTAACTTGTTGATCGAAGGAGTGCTATCGTTGTTATTGTACCTTGTAATTTAAGTTTTGTCCCGGGTGTAAAGAACTCGTGCTTTGATAGAAACGATTTCAGTATTAACGTGATAAATCGCCGCCCGGCTACTCTAGGTCTTTTGGCTGCTTAAAAGAATTCCCGATGCAGACTGCATTACATCTTTGCGAAGTCATGGAAAGCCTTTGGAAAGGAAATGAGATCTCTTACATATCGTCGGTTTGATCTGCGATTATAACTAATATTGCCTTTATTTATTATAATAATAGGCTATATAATAATAATTTAACTTCGGGTTCTTTACACCCGAGGTAAAAACCAATTAAAAAGTCTATATTAAAAAATGGTAATAATAATATTCCGTTGTAAAGGCCGTTATGTTATCAGTGTTATTTTTACTATCATTATCGTTATCATTATTATTATCTTTAATTATTAGTATTTTTATTCTTATTCTTGTTCTTATTATTCATTTGGACATCACGACTTACCCGCAGAAGCACGATGAAGAAAATGCAGACGACCCCAAGTAGGAAATCCCAGAGTCTATAATTATAGCAGTTAATGTACAATCACAACGAGTGTAACATTGATACAGTTTACCAATAACACAGATTGAGAGAGAGATAGAGACAGCGAGGGAGCGAGAGAGAGAGAGAGAAAGAAAGAAAGAAAAATAAAGACAAAAATGAAGAGACACAGATAGAGAAAGAGAGAGAGGTAGACAGAGAAAGATATGGATTGAGCAATAGAATTGAGATATTTACACGGAGATAAAAACAGACAGAATCAAGCAGGCTTTAACCAAGCAATCCTATATATATATATATATATATATATATATATATATATATATGATGTATATTTATGTATATATATTAAAAGAGCTAGAGGAAGACCAAGACATGTGATTTTAGATGATTTGTCAAAAAATCATTTGTAGAGATGAAAAGGAAGGCTGAGGATAGAAATGGTTGGAAGAGCTGAATGCCATGGACCTGTCGTTAACCGGTTCAGTAGAAGAAGAAGTTAACATAAATCTAAATATACTTCGACGATCTTGTTTAAAACACAACCAATGGTTTAATATTATTTACTAGCGGCAGCTCCAGAATATTAGTTCATATATATATATATATATATATATATATATATATATATATATATTATATATATATATATATCTATATATATCTATATATATATATATATATCTATATTATATATATATATATTATATATATATATATATCTATATTATATATATATATATATATATATATATATATATATATATATATATATAAAATGAGAAAACCTTGCTTCAGGAATTTTTCTTAAGGTCCATTCAAGTTGAGGACCAAACTCCCCTGGCACTCCTTTCTGACCAAACCATTTCTAAACACACAATCAATGAACGCTTTCAGAGATAGCTAATGAGTGCAGATATACGATTAAGCTTCCCCTTCATAAGTATTACTACAGAAATGCTACATAATTTCTATTACTTAATCTGCCTTTCAAGTACTATAATAGATTCAGTATATTTCTGAACCGTAATAGATAGTAGAGCTCTTTTTAATACCACTGACACATAAACGCTAGTTTCATAATGTAATAAAAATAATAACTCTGCATTAGGAAGTAACTGTTAATTAAAAAATTACTCAAAATATCCTGCTAGTGTGTTTAAATCTGATTAAATGTCAGATGAGTAATATAAGACATAAATTCTTTGATAATTTACTTACTTATAAAAGTTGATGCTTTTAAAATTGATTGATTGTTTGACTTTGAGAAGGTATGCTTTAAGCCTGCTCGTAAAATTAATTACCTTGACTTGGGTGCAACCAATAGTGATCGAGCAAGCCACTGTAAAAGCTTTCATTACCGAATATGGAATCAAATCCAACAGCTGTCCTGGAAACATTAAAATTTTAGTCTTTGTATATTATAATTTTATTTCATGTTTTAACTGTAAATTGTGAAAGTAAAATTTATGCTACAAATAAATTGTCCTATAGAAATTTAAAACTGCATGTACAATGTGCGCATTTTTATACACGGTTGTACGGTAATACAATAAAAAAACGTATGCCCATTTCCTCATCCAAAATGATTATCTTAGGGGCATGTTCTATACTGTATTCATACGTTAATTATTATAATATTTCTTTCTCTTACTTTTTCTTAAGTGGCAAGTCCAAGGTACCTATACCTACTTCCATTCTGCTATCACGCTCCACAAAGAGCACTCAATCGATCAGCGAATTAATCCCTTCAGAAACGGCTATGCCTTTTTCACGCTAAAACGTGAAACTACCTGGAGAAAATATGGCTCCTTAGGGGATTTATCCTTGCCTTTCCTCAGTCCTTGCGTACTATATTCTATATACGGAATTTATCGCATATATTTTACTATATACTCACCTAAACCAAGGATGTACATTCCCAGCTGTACAATACCAGTGAAGAAGCCCAATAGTATGGCCCTGGTGGGGTCACCTGGTACAATGCCCTTCCCGTAGTTAGCTGTCAGGAGGGACATGATGGCTGTGGGTCCCACTGCTGCGTCCTTTGACGTACCGAATAGGACGTAAATGAAGCAGCCAAATATGGACGAATAGAGTCCGAACTGAAAGAAAACATGATTGGTTTTGAGTAGGAATTTGAAATATCGCTCCAATGATTGAACATTATTGCGGTATAAATAGGCCTAAGTCGTGTTGAATTTGGTACATTGTACTGTTCTTATATAATAATAGTAATAATTAATATTATTATAATTATGATTATAATAATAATAATTATTATTATAATTATTATAATTATTGTAGTTGTCTTTAACAGGCACGCAGCGACATCATTTGTCAACATGGCCTTCTCTTCTGTCATCTATGAAAGCAACAAGTTCTCGTAAATTTAGAAAATTAAGAAGACTTGTTTCTGTTTAGTCACTGTTGTGTCATTCCACCTAAAAGTCACAGTGCTTAAAAGTCACTTAAAGCCACAGTGATGGCACAGTGGCCAAACTTTATCGTGCGAAAGATCTATAAAGATCTATAAAGATCTATAAAGATCTATAAAGATCTATAAAGATCTATAAGGATCTATAAAGATCTATAAGGATCTATAAAGATCTATAAAGATCTATAAAGATCTATAAAGATCTATAAAGATCTATAAAGATCTATAAGGATCTATAAAGATCTATAAGGATCTATAAAGATCTATAAAGATCTATAAAGATCTATAAGGATCTATAAAGATCTATAAAGATCTATAAAGATCTATAAGGATCTCTAAAGATCTATAAAGATCTATAAAGATCTATAAAGATCTATAAAGATCTATAAAGATCTATAAAGATCTATAAAGATCTATAAAGATCTATAAAGATCTATAAAGATCTATAAAGATCTATAAAGATCTATAAAGATCTATAAAGATCTATGAAACTGCAAAGATTGATAATAATTGTATACATATTCAATTATATACATATATGTTTATGTAAATTTTATTTTACAAAACTTTTGCGTTTTATGTAAAAGCTACAAAGTTATAAATAGGAGCGGCCTTATAAAAATATTGCATGTGCGTTATAAATATTACGTTGAATGAACTTAAAGACATGAAATTTGAAGCATTACTTCAGGGGGGAGATTAGCGATTCTGGCGTAGGCTATGGCTTGAGGAATCAGGGTCATCCCAACAGTAACCCCAGCTATGATGTCTCCCTGTAACTCTGCAGTTCTACAAAAGCACAAAACACGCACAAATATATGTCAACGTATAAAAAATTTATTTTATAAAATAAGGTCTTTTATAAAATGTTTCTTTGAAGAGATTGCAATGGCAATGACGTGCACAACTGTCATTATAATATGGATATATTTGGTTAAAATATGAAAATTTAAAAATAAAATATTTTAAAAAGTTAAAATATTGTCAACGTAATACTGAGATCGTATTGTGAAAAGCTGGTAAAGCTAAGGTTAACGTCAGTTACTTCACTCGAGAACGATGTCAGTGACGGGAAAGCCCAGGATTTTAACCCAGCACATACTGATCCGCGGTCGAGCTAAATAGTTCAACCGCGGATCCGCGGTTGAGCTAATTAGCTCGGCCGCGTTAAGAAACTTGGACTGTGCAAGGTAGTAAATGACATCCACTAATAGGCCTACATTATATCATAGATGAAAAAACGTTTTTTTACGTTTTTTATATCTGCTAAAAAAACGCGCTTTTTATTATATAAAAAACGTAAAAAACCTAAACCTAGTTAGGCAGATGTCCTAAATTTCTAATTTTAAGGCATTGTCTATTCTTAATTTCTTACGAATTTAAATTTTCTTGTATTGATAATAATGAACAACTGACAGTGTGGCTGTATGTGACCTGAAAGCATTTGTTTATATCTGTATGGAGTCTGTGGACATAATTAAGTACTTTAGATCAAGTCTAGTTGTAATAAAATTGTTTAGTGTTATGGAATGAAGGCATGATAATATATATGCAAGCCTACATGTACGCTACTAACGTTTTTAAACGCTTTTTTAAATTTTTTTTTTTAAAACGCGTTTTTATTTTGGTAAGAACGTTTTTTTCATCTATGCATTATATAACGGTCAAATAATAATAACAATACTAATAATATAAAAATACTAATAATCATAATAATAATAAAGATTTAACGTCCGTTTACTCATTCAGAGATAATGTCAGGGACATATTATTACAGGATTATATCATAATACACAATACGTACCTATACTTTGGTGCCCATTCCAAAATCGGAAAAATATTTTTTACTTTCTCGAGAGAGAAGCATTTTCTTGCTTTTTTCTTGATGTCAGCTTTGCGCAGAGTTCTATTGATGAGGTAGACTTCTTCTTCGAGTACCTCTCGAAAGCGTCCACAGTTGTACCTCGTCTCAGCGCAGCAGTTGTACTGACCCTCGGCTTCGTCGTCTTCTTCGTCACGTTCAGCTTCATCCATCGGGTCCCTCTCAACTGTATCAAACACATATTAGTCCAGTAGGCTCTGGAAAATGAAGAATTGAAACTGCAGACAACTGAGGGTGTTAGTAAGACGCTACTGACGCAAATGTGGAAGGAAAAGAACTCGAAGTCATAACTATTATGCGATAATTTAAATGGTTTTTCATATAATTGCTTTTTCACTTTATTTAGAGCATTTCAGGTTTGATTATGCTTACACCCGCCCCGTACGTAAAAAGCGACCACTACAAATCAATAAATCAGAGTAGCCTACAAATACTGTCATTAGCTAATGTAATTTCGGTATCCTTTGCATTGTCTCACTAAATTATTCAATTTATATCTTATTTATATTTTGTATGTATTAGAGTGCCTGTCTTTGCGTTTTACTTAAGTACCTTTAGGTTATTCGAAATATGTTGACTGCTGTGCTGCGTGATATGTGAACAAATAAACATAGATTCTCATAAATTCTCTACTTAACTTTCAGATATTGAAGGGGGGAGGGGATTTGCATAATGGGTGTAGAGGATAGACGCCACTGTTGTTTAATCGTCACTATTTATTATTTTATTATATGTTAAATTATTTACTTTTTATTGTTTAATTTCTGCACGTGTGTTCTGTAGTCAATACTATGTCATGTAAATATACTTTTAAATGTTGGTGGTCTAGTTTGGCTGTAGGCAGGGACAGTCGGTAAGATATTCGACCGCTAATCGGTATGTGTTGGGTTCAAATCCTTGTCTCGGCCGTCACTGACATGGCTTTCGAGTAAGGAAACTGACGTTAACATCAGCTTTATCGGCTTTTTTAAGATACACTTTTTATATGTTTTATCATTTAAATTCCCTTTCTATATGTATTATCATTTAAATACTGTTTTTATATGTTTTATCATTTAAATCATTTCTTGATAAATGTGTTAAGATTTAGGAATAAGAGTTGAATAAGACACATTCGAAGGGGAGGAGGTCCATTAAGAGAGGTCATAGAAGGTAGAATGGAAGGAAAAAGAGGCAAGGGCAGGCCCAGATTACGAATGTTAGATGATTTAAGAACCCACTCATATGTGAAAATGAAGAGGAAGGCGGAAGACAGAGAAGAGTGGAGGAGTTAAATACGATGGACCTGCCAGTAGGCAGTGCACTAAGAGAGAGAGAGAGAGAAAGATCATTTAAATGCACTTTTTATGTGTTGGTGGTCTAGTTGACCTTCACTAACCATGATCACAGGGATCATCTCCAGCCTCTGGGATCCTCTCGGCATCAGCTCTTGGTCTCATCCACACCAAGTCACCAGGACTCTGGACCAGAGCCTTGCCCGTGTTCGTGTTGTTGGTGATGACTGAATTTCTCCTTGGTCCCGCCCCTTCTTGCCCATTAGCCCTGCCAGGCTCATGGTAGCCCGTCAGCTTGGGTGTGTCGTCGTCTTGAACGAATCCAGGATTTGACATCATCTCAGACGTCTGGTGTTTTTTTCTGCGGCTTTTGTTGGATGCAATAAAACCAGAAATAGTCGATCTGCGTCTAGAATGGCGATGAAAGAGCTGCGACCTTGAAAGGTCGAATATAAATAAATCCTAGAGCTAATTCTGCAAGAGGTAATAAATTTAGATAAATAAATCAACTCAAAGACATGTAAAAAGTATTTCTTTAAGAAATATCTTTATTGGTTTACAATTTACAAACACACGTTCATAAGCGATCGAAGATATTTTAATATGCAGGGTAAGCAAGCAATGAATCACTAATTCCTCTAATAGCATTATGATGATACAGACAAATATAGTAATTTCATCTTTAATTTTCAGCATTTGTAGAGAATCAAATGCTGTCTTAATCCGCATAATTTTGTTTAAACTATTAATGCGTCTGAAGTTATTAGTGTTTTGAGTCAAAAGTTGATATGAACGATTTTACTACAAGCTAAATAAAGATTTACTTAAAGGCTTAATTTGAAAATAATTTATAAGCGGTGCAATAGTGTTCTATGAAAGATACTGCTAAAGATAGCTTTTTTGATTTATTGAAGATTTAAAATTATTATCGTTTTATGATTTGATAATTTGATGTTCCGATAAACTTTGACTATTTGCACAATTTAAAGCTGATTCTTGTTTCTCTTAATCAACTGTATAGATATAACTACATGTACTTTAGAGTCTTTAATAATATATCATCTCATTAGTCGATTACATCGAAATCAAAGTCATCTCATCTACCCTGTCTTCAGCTAAGAAATGAGAGAGAGAGAGAGTTTATTTCCGAATTACACGCCACTACAATATTGCACACCAGTTATAAAAAGTCCAAAGTAATGTACAGCATGAATTCATATTATATATAAATGAAATATTGTAGATTATAAAAAATGGATTCCAGTATAAAAAATGGTTCCTTAATTTATCCCTATAAAAGGCACCAAATTGGAGCTATAATTTTGCAATTTTAAAAAGGAAACCAGTTTTTTTAAATTACATGATCACCTTTCAAATTCAGTATGCGTTTAATGGTTTCTGTTCGAATAAAATGGAAAATCTTTCTCTGTCAAATGATATCAAATAAATTAGAACATCGTTATGTTTCAGTTGTATGTATATTCCTGTCCAATATGAAGTAAATGGAATAACTACAAAAAGTCACCCCTTATAGATTTAGTATTAGACTCTCTGCGCACGCATCTTCCCCGCTTTGCGTTTAAGCCACTAATTTATGTATGATTAAATTCAGAACAATTTTAATAATTTAATTTCCAAAATATTATTCTTATATTTATTTGCATTATAAAATTAGGAAAGTAATTTATTTTAATTATACAGAGTTAACAGGCCGGAAAGGATGAATATGGCAAGGTGGTACAAGTAAAGTCTTTTTTACCAGAGAAGATCTTTCTGTGATTTTGCTTACAGTGGTTGAAATTGTATATCTTTCTTTGAGCCAGTTACGCATTAATAAATTGATCTTTGTTGAGCACGACAGCTGATAAAGATAATGAATTTCGAATCTGTACCATGGGTCAGTTATCTATGAGAAAGTTGAGAGTGAGAGAGATATCGTAAATATTATCTAAAGCGAAAAACTATACATCACGATCATCATTTAATTCAACCTCGTGTACAAATACACACACACACATAGTACACACATACCATGGGACATACGCTTAAACCACACAGCATTCCACCATTTCATTTCACTATCTATTATTTTAATGTTTTTCAAGATTTATTATTTTAATGTTTTTTCAAGATTTATTATTTTAAGGTTTCTTTCAAGATTTATTATTATAATATTAAACAATTTTAGTCCATCGACAATGTGCGCGCTTTCTTGAGAACGAGGCGTTTTAATAGTTTTAGAGGGCACCTTGAAAACTCAGTTAGTTAGGAATCTCGTAACAATAGAGTAATAAACTACGATTAACTTTCACGATACAAAGAGGTTTCTAATTCAATACCAATATTACTCAGCATTCGTTCATCTGTCCCTGATTTCTTTCATGGTCCTAGATCCACTTCTAAGAAATCATTCATTCATTCATTCTTTCATTCATTTATATTCATTCGTTCACTCACTCATTCATGTTTGCAGCTCCAACATTATAGAATTCAGCCGATAATTCTCAACAATTATTAACTGTTTTGCCTCTAAATACTCCAAAACTGAAAAAAAATTTGTCACTAAGTACTCCAAAATTATGGAATTGTTTGTCTCTACATATTCTATCTCATAAATTGTCTCTATATTCCATGACAGGCTCCAAACTCAGGCGTTCGTTTTGTAAGTCTACTTTGAGAGGTTACTTTGCTTGGATAGTAAATTTGCATTTTGTGGAATCTCTCTCTCTCTCTCTCTCTCTCTCTCTCTCTCTCACTCTCTGCCTCTCTTGGAACTAAGCAAATGAAGGCTGACTTCTATTCTTTGCAAATGTATGTGTCAATATGTGTCATCAAGTGTCATCAGGTGTCATCAGATGTCACCAAGTATCATCAGGTGTCATCAGATGTCATCAAGTGTCATCAGATATCATCAAGTGTCATCATGTGTCATCAGGTGTCATAAAGTGTCATCAGATGTCATCAGGTGTCATAAAGTGTCATCATATGTCATCAGGTGTCATCAGGTGTCATCAGGTGACGTCAGGTGTCGTCAGGTGTCATCAAGTGTTATCAGGTAGCCTGACTAAGACACAGTTAACATGGTTCTCGTGTAGCCACTCAACGTTATATATCTCTCTCCAGCACCAGCTTCTTTTCCAAAATCGTTTGGGTGAATTGATTTGCAGCTGCAAGTGACTGGGCAAATTCCCTGACATCACCTTTTTATGAAGAAACAGACGCTAAACCTTTTATTAATATTTAATGTTAGATTTCAGTTTTATTGGACGACATGTTATAAAATCAATTAAGAAAAATCCAAATCCTCCTGACACTATAGCTACGAACGCTATACCGACATCAATCCCTTAATCCTACCTGTACCATTTGATATTAGGGAACTCCTCGTGGAACAGTGGTAGAGAGCTTGCCTCTTGAACGAGAAGTCGTGGGTTCGAGAGCGGCGTGAATTTTCTCTTTCAAGTGGCGAATAAAAACCTAGTCGTGTACACTTGGTGGGTCAGGCCTATGGATAGCCCACCATAATGTTCCAATTCCTCTTTAGGTCCCTCCGTGTTGACCCCGAATAGCGATTAACGGACGCTGAAAGGAAGTCTTTTTTGCCATTTAACTTTCTAATTCTTATCTAAACTTATGTTTAAAACTAAAATTATAAAAATCATTTCATTTCACCTCTTTACCATGAGTTAACAGGCCTATACTTAAGTTTTTATTAATTTATATTTTAATAAGTTTAATAAATATATTAATAAGGTGTTAAAAAAATCTTTTTTGATTTTCTTTAAAATGTTATCATCATAATTATTTGTAGAGAAATTGACTTAATTTCTGAGTTGTGAGTTCGACAAGGCCGTCAATTATTTGGTGGAAAACACCGTCTTTAAACTTTAGCTGTAATTATTAAAATCGGTATTAAAATAAATAAATTATACTTTGATATTTACAATTATAAATTGCTTAATTTACATTACAATAAATCTACTATTGTCCGTACTGGAGTTGTTTGCTAATGAAGCCTGAAAACTGACTGCTATTTCAATTTTATTGTTTTTGTTTTTATTGTTTTGTTTTATCAAGTTATCACCGAGTTTAGCTCAAGATTAACTACATTGCTTTTCCTCTAATATCGTACTCCATCTAATTTAATAGATATTAAACTGATAGTTTAGAATATTCACAACATTGCGCATTTTTATATAGAACTTCTTTCGCGAGAAAGGCAGATGCGGATGTAGTAAAGAGAGTTTGGAGGGAATAGCTGGATGTTTAGTTAGAGAGAGACCACAACTGACGTGGGATGCGGTGATTAAGAGGGATATGAAAAATAAGGGATTGACTGATGATATGGTATGGACAGAGAAGATTGGAGAAGGTCTATTCGTATCCCGACTGTAGATAAATTTGAATTTATGGGAAGATGATGATGATGATGATGATTATGACGATGATGATGATGATGATGATATAGCAACTTCTTTCATTGTAAAGAATTGTGAAGAAGGAGGAAGGATTTTGAATTCGCATTGTCTTGTATAGATGGTTTATTTATTGAATTTTAACTTTATACCCTTAAAGTTGTTCTGGATTGCAATAATAATAAGTTCGTAATATTTTTGTTATTATTATCAATCGATAATTAATTGATGTATTTACTACAGTCGTATTCAGCTACCACAGTTATAACATATCTAAAACAACGAATTAAAGATTTTATCCAACACAAGAATCCTTAAGTCATGTGAAGAAATTTGATTGAAGAATTTACAAAAATTATACAAAAATTAAATCAAGCAAGTAATAATAAATCCGTACTGAATTTCTTATAGTAACTAGCCTAACATGTGGGACTATAGAGTATTGTTTATAACAATCTATCAATCTAACCTGAGTCCTAAAACAGAATTCTCTTGCTCTCTGTTTTATCCTCTACATCAACTCACATTCAACATCGCATTCCGCAGTCTGCCACGCAATGACCGCTAAGCAACTATGGTGACGAACTCTAGGCAGTGCCCTAAAACGATTTGTGGCTAATAGTGCAACAAAACTGCATGCTATTACCACTAGTCAGGGTTTGTTTTGATTATAGTAACAGACAACTACTATGCTATAGTACAATATGTTAACATCATCAATTCAACTGGGTTCAATCGGAACCATCGGTGGTTAAGTGGCATAGACGCTAGGCTTTAGATCCCGGTTTCGGGGTTCAATTGTGGATCGAGTCACTTCAATTTTTATAAGGTTTTACTCAATTTAATTAGTTTCATAGTAGTATGGTTAGGGTAAGGGTAAGGGTAGGTGTTAGAGTATAGTTAATTTTTATGAATAATTGGATAGGAAAAATTGCTAGGAAAAATTAGGAATAAAACCCTGCCATGTGGGGTAATAGCACAAACTGTCGTTGCGATATTAGCGGCAAGTCTTAACACGCTCGGCTGTCCTGGTGAAATCCAGAACCTATTAGTGAACCGTGACTGGGAGCTGCTAAGTCAAATGTTGTATGCTCATGAGCTGAGCTGATGTGAGTGCTTGTGGTCAAAACTGATTAACGTTTGTTACTGGTTATGTTGATGTTTTTGATCCCAATTCAGAAATATTAACGAATCAAGTCGGGGTAAAAGCTGGTAAAGCTAATGTTAACGTCAGTTTCCTCACTCGAAAGCGATGTCAGTGACGGGCGAGCCCAGGATTTGAACCCGCACCTACTGATCCGCGGTAGAATATCTTACCGACATCGCCACTGGCTCCATCCAGTAACGGCTAATGACAGACATTTATTTAGTGGCTGTAGCCAGGTGGCTTAGAATTTGTCACAAGTTAGTTTGATGATACTCATAGGGGGTATCGCCTTCTGGGAAAAAGGAGAAAATATTAGAAGATAGTTGATTAGTTTGAAATAATGTGGGGCGGTGAGGTAGAATAACGATGATGTGATTACAGTGGTAAAGATATTTAACTGTAAAGCAGACGGCGAGAGAACAGCGGGAAGACCTAAAAGAAGATTGAAGGACTGCCTCGAAGAAGACTTGAAGGCTGCTGGAGTTAGAATTTATGGAAGAACAGAAGGAAGAAAAGAATGAACATCGAGGAAATGGCAAAAGAATAGTTTCGTGGAGGAACATCAAAGAGAAATCATTGGCTGGAATCAGCCACATGACATGACAAGACTACAGTGGGAAGAAAAAATAAATTAAAGATGTCTGAAAAGCATGCAGAAAATGTGAGCACGTATAGGTAAATTTACAATGTATATGTAAATGTACACTTATATCTAAATGTACGGTGTAATATGCACATAGAGGAATTGGACGCCAAGAGTTTATATAGGAACTAGTGTCTTAATTACGTGGAAATAATTTATATAATTTTCTTTAACATTGCGTCAGTGTTTAATGATTGTGAAGATTCGAAACTTGAAACTCTGAAAGCTGCGTGCAACTCATCGTCCTGGGCTACCGTGATAGAACGGTGCTACTATTACGGTACGGTGCTATTGTTATCTTTATTACACGATTCTTTGGACTTTTGAAATTTTGGATTTTGAATGTTTCAAATATCAAACTAATAATGTTCTTAAAACTTAACCAGCTTATTTTAACTGAGTATTTAGTCAAAGTACAAATTTTCACTTAGCTAAAATGATAATCGGGGAAATTTTGCACTGTACATTTTATATTCCGCTGTATAATAGGCCTACGTATTTAATCAAATTCTATATTTTACTTCTACATAACGTACATATGAGCTTGAACGTGTACTGATGTTATAAGGATTTTAGAAATTTCATTGAAATGACTAGAATGTCCTTCTTTAAAACATTGGACCTTCACTTGAAACTGTTCCTATCTAAATAAATAAAATAAAGTGAACCTGTAGGTTATTAAAACTTTAACATTGTAAATAAATTTAATATCGCCAGTTTAAAACGAGTCCAAAAACGTATGTTTTGTTTGTTCTAATATATCGTTTATTTGTCTAATTCATTGTTATATTTAAACAATTAAATCATTATTCTTGTTTATTGAAGCCTTATTATTATAACGTCTAGAGGCCGTGACAATCGCTTCATTGTATTACACAAGAGGATCGAACGAACGGTATGATCCAGGTTAGTTAGTTAGTTAATTAATTAGCTATGTAGCTAGGTAGCTTGTTAGTTAATTAGCTATTTGGTTAGTTCATTCGTTTGTTAGTTTGTTAAACATAAGAGACCACATTTTTCCAAAGAATATGCTATATAAGGTATCGATAAGTCATAACCTCTTTTGAAGAGATTAACTAGTTTATCAATGGAATGATTTATCTCTCTCTTAGTGCACTGCCTACTGGCAGGTCCATGGTATATAGCGCCTCCACTCCTTTCTGTCTTCCGCTTTCCTCTTCATTTCCACATATGAGCGGGTCTTTAAATCATACAACACACCTAATCTCCGCCTGCCCCTGCCTCTTTTCCCTTCCATTCTACCTTCTATGACCTCTATTAATAGACCTTCCACCCTTAGAATGTGTGCTATCCAACTCTTCTTCCTATTTCTTAATACATTTACCAACTGCCTATCTGTGCCAACTCTCTCCAGAACTTCCTCATTTGTAACCTTTTGTGTCCAGCTCTCCATTCTTCTCCAAATCCACATTTCCAATGCCTCCAGCATCCTAATATCTTCCTTCCTAAAGTCCATGTTTTGTGCATGGAATAATGCTTTATCCGGAGAGTAAAAACAGACTCTGAGTTTTAATATTCCCATTGATAGGCCACTTGTCAGAGCACTACAAAAAGCCGTGAAGTCAAGGTTAACGTCAGATTAACCTCTCGAAAGTGATATCAGTGACGGGAGAGCCCAGGATTTGAACCCAATACTAAGGTTCATCCAAGTCTAGGATGCTGACCCGCTTTCAGATATCTTACTGACATGGCTACTACCTCCAATAAGACTAGAAAGATGGAGATTGTGTTTTAATATTTTCCTTAGCATTGCATGGATTGTATATGAATTGCAATAAAATAACGGCTGATAAAAGCCCCTAAGCATGCTTGACATTCAAACTGTCAAGGTAGATTTAGCTATAATATAAGAGCGATTAAGTTAAATTCTAATTAAGCTCAGAAATGAGAGCGATTAAGTTAAACTCTAAGCTAGATTAAGTTAAAATTTAAGTTTCTTACAAATGTCGTCGGCCTACTAAAAGAATGTTTAGTAGTGCGGCATTAAACTATTTCGAAATTTCAGCCATCGAATTTTGAAGCCATTAAATTTTTAATAGCAAAGAAGAGGTACCCCAACAATTAACTTGATCAGTTGTTTGAGAACAAGTGATCTTTTTGAGAACGCAGCCTATTTGCTTTTCTGGTTTTTGTTGCATTGTTGTATGTGCAAGATTCATGCATGGGTTATTTCGCTGAAATAAAGCAATAAATAAAAAATTAAAGGATAAGCACATATTAAAGTTAAATATCTTTCATGATATCCATTATGATTAATAACATGTGTTTAATTAACCTTTAGGCTCTTTAGGCAGTTAAAAGTCAATTCTCTATGTTGCCAGTCCGGGTCTAAAAAATTAGCACCCAAACATAATTTCATAAGTTAACAGCTAATCGATTGAGTAGTAATGAAAAAAATTAAAGCTTTAGAAGACTTAAAAAGATTAGTTAATAGTGTTAAGTGCAAATTACCTTAAGCAAACAGAAATCAACCTAATCTAACAAACTCGTATAGTTTCTTCGACCAGGCTTTGTTTGACACGAAGTGACTTTGCAAACAATGAAAAAATCTCTCCTCCAAATTTCATGTATAAACAGTATTTATGTTGTCCATTTTCACGTTTGAAGTTAGCAAGTGCCTTTACAAAGTTTCCATGTACAACAACAACAATTACAGTGCTACTGATACCACTGACAACATCGAGAACAATTAAATCAAATCCATGCCAGTGAGCAAAAATTGTTGAAAAAGGCTAAAAATCAAAAACCATTGAAAATCAGTTCATAGACTGTTTCAAAGTTTGAGTTTTTTCTTTGCTTTGTTGTAAACTGCCGTTGATCTGATCAACTAGTCCATGTAGCATTGTGAGCGCAGTCAACGACAGCTAGTTCAGAAATACGATTAATCTGCCGGCTACTAACACGCATCAGCATCCGTGCGTCCTGTCTTAATATTTGTATAAATTCTGCTAATTTAATCTGCAAAATATTTAAATTTAATATTTCATATTAATAATTTGTTAATTTACTATTTTATTTAAAATATTTATTTCAAGGCATATTTAGATCTATCTTTATTCTTAAGCAGCAGATGCTAGCCAGTAAAATAAATAATATAAGAAAGAGAAATAGCGTAACGGCTTCTGTATTCTCAGGAAAGACTAAATTAAATCTAACTTGACCAAATAAAAAATTAAACAACAGCAAGTTTTAAGGGTGTATCAAAGTCTACATATGTTAAATAAAGGTAGCAAGCAATTGTAAGTTTGCAGCTAATGTCAATAGGTGAGTAGTTCGGCGGCTACTAGATTATTAATTCAAATGGAATTGACTTCATCTCTGCTTCATCAACCGCTAGTCTCGCTCAAATGATTCCACTGATTAAGTTTACACAAATGCTAACGAAGCGTTAGCCGGTGAAGAGTACGGATTAGTTACGGTAAGACTTAGAAATGCTACAGGAGACATCGCTAATAGTATGGGGCCTATTTGTGTAGGCTTGTATGTTGTGTATTCTATAACGTAGGTTTTATAATAGGGTTTATATTTGTGTGGCGTATGTTGTGTATTCCACAACGTATGTTACAGATTAGGGCTTATTTGTATGGCATATATGTTGTGTATTCTATATCGTAGGTTTTACAATGCGGCTCATTTGTGTGAGCTTCTATGTTGTGTATTCTATAGCATAGGTTACAGAAAAGGGCTTATTTGTGTGGGCTTGTGTGTTCTGAATCCTACAACTTAGGTTACAGAATAGGGCCCATTTGTGTGGGCTTGTATGTTGTGTATTCTATATCGTAGGTTACAGAATTGGCCTTATTTGTTTGGGCTTCTATGTTGTGTATTCTACAACAAAAATTCTGTAGGCCTATTATTGCAAAACATCACACTTATCAAATAATTAAAATCGGTTTCTCTTTCTGATAAGATCAGATATACTTTCTTACTTGAGTTTATTAAATTTCCACAAATGATCTGTAAACTAAATGCATTATATAGGTCACGAATGGGACAACATGCAACCAATTTCCCTATTTAACCTAAAGATTATTTTATTAAACTTTTACTAAACACAATTATATATTTTATTTGAAAGAGAAGGTAAGGGAGATATCCCCAGCTTTGTTTTGCTAAGGCTACGTATTATGTTTGTATTTCTACATGTTGTAGCTTTCATGGGCAACAATCTATATAATAAGGTTCTTGATTATTAGTATGCCTAATTGAGATTTTGGCTAATAATGCAGCAGGTAGGAAGAAGAAATAGGAAATGCATGAAGAAATATGAAGCAGAGTTGGATAGGACATATTCTAAAGGGGAAAGCCTACTAAAATAGGTCCTAGAATTTAGAATGCACGGAAATAGAGTCAGAGGCAGGCCGAGATTAGGTATGTTAGATGATTTAAAGATCCACTCATATGTGAACTTTTTTTTTAATTTTTTTATTTTCATATTTAAAGAATTAAAACTGGTCTGCTAAGACCAACCATTAATTTTGTCCTGACAGTCTAAGAGTATTTTTAACTAAAGATAATCCAATGATTACGATTAGGTTGCAAAAGCAAATAATTTCAACTTCTTATGAAGTAGTTTTAAAGTATATTACTTATAGAAAGCTTCTGATCTAGTCTAGTGACTTCATTATCAAACTAGTTCGAAGGGCTTAGTCCTCTTCAGCCTGCGGAAGCGACGTTGTTGCTTCAGTAGTTGAAGAGCTTGCGGATTGATGTGATGAGTGAGTCGGTCTTGATGTCTTGTTGCCGAGTTTCTTATTACTTCTACTACCAGGGGTATTTTCAGATCACGATGAATATCATTATTTCTGATGTACCAAGGAGCATTTACAATGTTTCTTAACACCTTATTCTGGAACGTCTGGATAATCTTAGTATTAGATGATTTGGTACAGCCCCAAATTTGACATCCATATAGCCCGACTGGCTTCAACACTTGACAGTAGATAATAAGTTTATTATGTACCGAGAGTTTAGAATTTCATCCGATAAGCCAGTAGTATTGCCTATATCTGAAGTTCAGCTCATTTCTTTTCTTCTTAACATGCTCTATCCATTTCAGCTTATTATCAAGATTCATGCCAAGATATTTGGCATTATTTTCATATGGGACTTCTGTACCATTGATAGAGAGGCTTTTCTGATTCTTTATTCTTTTATTTGTAAAGTTTACGTGAATAGACTTCTGTTCATTTAACTTTATCTTCCAAGATGTAGTCCATTCCAGAAATTTATTACACCCTGCTTGTACTCTGCTCGTGGATGTGGCGAGATCTTTTCCAGTTGCGATTATTGCTGTATCATTTGCAAATGTTGCCAGAGTAACTCCTCTCATAACCGGAATATCGCAAGTGTAGAGCAGGTAGAGGATTGGTCCTATAACACTTCCCTGTGGGACGCCTGCATGTATATCTTTGAGATCAGAATATTCGTTTTCATATTTTACTCTGTATGTTCTATTTGAGACATATGACGGTAAAATCTCGGTATACTGTGGTGGCATCTGCTGCGTGAGTTTATGTACTAAGCCTTCGTGCCAGACCTTATCAAAAGCAGCAGCTAAGCTCAAAAGCCTCCACCTGTGATCATTAGCAAAGTGGAACAGTATGATGAGATCAAGAAATTGCTGGAAAGTAAGAATCTTAAATTTAAGGCTGCTTGTCTTAATAATGAACAGGTGAAAATTAATGTGGATACTCCAGAAGAATATAGAGCACTGCGAAATACAGTTGAGCAAAACAAGTGTCAATGGCATACTTATGAAAATAAACAAGATAGACCTCTCAGAGTTGTCGTAAAAAATTTGCATTTTTCATGTGATCCAGAAGAAATAAAATCAGAATTGCAAAATCAAAACTACAAAATAATCCAAGTTGAACCTAGGTTTAAGAAGACAACTGAAGGGAATGTTCCCTTACCTATGTTTACTCTCGTTTTTGAACAGACAGAGGGCATTAATGGGTTTCGGCAGAGAATCCACTGGTTGAGTTGAATTACCAGCTTTTTCCACTGAGTTTTCCGATGTTTTCAACAAGTTTTCCCTAACTTTCTTTCGCTTTTCCCTCTAGGAAGCAGCCATTCCGTTTCACGATTTACTATTTCCTCTTCCTCTGACTTAGTGGGACTACAATCTTTCTTGTAGATTTCTTTATAGAAGGCTAGCTCAGATTCTAGTTCTTCTATTTTCTGTAATGCCCTTTGCAGCGCCATCTCTATGCTCACCTCAGCCATACTGACCGGATTAGTAGAACCCTAACTGGAGAGGTGAGTTAACCGGAGAAGTGCGCCTAACGCTACGCGAGCGTATAGGGCAAAGTTCAACCAGTGTAAACAGTAATGCGTTAGAATTTAATTTCTGATTTTTCCTACTGAAAGTGATGAAATTTAGTAAAATTCCGAATGATATGGTGAAACTAGATTTATACTTTAATCGGGCAATCTAGTGAAACGAGAATAACACTATAACTCGATAAATTAACTACTATAAAGTAGAGCTATTTAACAAGCAACCTCGTTGTTTTTGTTTACCATAGATATATTATAATGAATATATGTGAACATGAAGAGGAAAGCGGAAAACAGAGAAGCATGGAGGCGTTATATACGATGGATCTGCCAGTGGGCAGTGCACTAAGAGAGATTGCAGCAAGTATACAAATTGTAATGGTGTTTGGAGTATTTCAACACTTTGATAATTAAACGGCCCTACACATGATGAATTCTGATGTAATTACTTGTGAAGAATAATGGAAAAATACTGAGACAGAGCAATGCAATAAAACAATAGATGTGTCCTTTGGAATTGTAGGTCGTCAGTTTATTGTGTAGAAAATTGTTAGCTTTCTGATTTAAAAACAAAAACTTGCGTCATGACCAATTCTTTTGCAAATAAGAAATGTAAATACGTTTTAGGCAAATGGTAATGCCGGTTATAGAAGTGATGTTTGGAATTGTCATGCCTGACCGTGCATGTCTTTGCTCTTGTAAATGTTAAATCAGGGAGTCTGTTTAATTTAATGAAACAATTAACAGTAGTTCTACTTGTTTTGAGGTATTCATTTGCGTCCATGCTTATTTATAATTCATTTCGTCAGATAGAACTGACAGTGTTTATCTGTTCAGATGAATTTTTCAGATGTAACTGATCGTGAGTGAGCTCTAAGGTCATCAGTTAGATTTGACGTCATTAGTTAGATTTGACTGTCATTAGTTAGATTTGATGTCATTATATAGATTTGAGGGTCATCAGTTAGATTTGACTGTCATTAGTTAGATTTGACTGTCATTAGTTAGATTTGATGGTCATTAGTCAGATTTGACGGTCATCAGTTAGATTTGACTATCATCAGTTAGATTTAACTATCATCAGTTAGATTTGACTATCATCAGTTAGATTTGACTATCATCAGTTAGATTTGACTATCAGCAGTTAGATTTGACGGTCATCAGGTAGATTTGACGGTCATCAGTTATATTTAACGAATTTTAGTTCACACACGGTCAGTTCAATCGTCAGATGCATCTGAACAGAATCATCTGACGATAGATTTGACAATAGAACTGATCGTGTATCTCTAGTAGTTAGAGAATAAATTGACTTTTTGAGCATCTTTTGGTCATAGCTTTCGAGTGAGGAAACTGAAGCTAACCTAAGCTATACCAGCTTTATCTGATATTTTAGCTGAGTTTCTTCACACTAGCAAACTTGCAGTGAAAAGGGACCGAAACGAAATTTCCCTGAAGCTTCTGTAAAATGCGAGAGTCAAATCTCGTACATTCATATACCTGTACTTCATAAGCATTGTTTTTCTTAAACAAGAGAATTTATTAGCAAGTTTTACACTTTGTTTGCTTTTTTTACAGGACATTAAATTGACACGTGCATGCTAAATTGTGGTAGATATTATTATTGGTACACTTTAGAAAAAATTGCAAACGAAAAGATAAAGAAGGAGAGAGAGAAAGATAGAGAGAGAGAGAGAGAGAGAGCCACTGGCTTAAAACAGTGGCGACGTCGGTAAGATATTAGACTTCGGATCACTATGTGCGGATTCAAATACGGGGCTCGCCCGTCACTGACATAGCTTTCGAGTGAGGAAACTGACGTTAACATTAGCTTTACCAGCTTTTAGCTTTCTAGAGAGAGAGAGAGAGAGAGAGAGAGAGAGAGAGAGAGAGAGAGAGAGCATGTACGAGATGGAGAGAGTAAGATAAATGGAGAGAGTAGAAGAGAGCATAGCCAAGGAGAATTTGAGAACGAGATTTAGAGAAAGAGAGAGAGAGAGAGAGAGAGAGAGAGAGAAAGAGAATGAGAGAGAGACAGAGACAGAGACAGAGAAAGACAGAGAGAGAGAAAAAAACAAAGAGTGAGAGGGAGATCTCTCATCTCTCGAAAGAGAGAGAGAATAAGACGATAGAAAGATAAACTAAGAGATACGGAGATATTGGATGTCGCAAAGTGTATGGAATAGTTTTACTGGAAATCTTGAAAAGTTTATAGCATAAAGTCGATGTTAATATCAGTTTCATCTCTCGAAAGCGATATCAGTGACGGGCTAACCCAAAATCTTAAAATTTGCTATTCAAAATATTTTAAATAGCAAATCTATGAAAAGCAAATTGCGACATTGAGCGTAACGGATTTTTATTGCGTCATGTGGAAGAAAATGAAAACAAGAAAGAGGGTTTTTACGCCATCTTAAGCAAGAACTTTGTAAACAGGTACCTGTAATCAAAGAATATTACATGAATAAAATAAAACATTGTCAAAAATAGATGAAAAAATAAAATTATTTAATTGTTACTAAAGAAATAAATATAGAAATAAAAATGAAAATTTGATAAATCAAAATAAATACTACGAGGAGAGAGAGAGAGAGAGAGAGAAGAATAATAATTAATAGAGAGAAAAACAAGGAATTTAAATTTTACCTGGTAAAAACTAATAAAACTAATGTTAATGTCAGTTTTTTCACTCAAAGGCGATATCAGTGACGGCTAGCCCAGAATTTGAACCAGGCACATACTGATCCGCTATCTAATATCTTACCGACATCGTAAAAATATGGACACATAAAAAAGATCGCAAGTGATATTCAATGGCAATTGTGTCAAGGCTTCCGTTAAGTGGAGTAAGATTTTATTTAGGGTAAAAATACTACTGGTACATTTACTGTATCGCCACAAACAGGTCTGATGTTCACTCTATATATAACAGTCTTTGCACTTTGAAGGGCAAATGGTCAAATGTGTCGATAACTTATTTTCGTCTAATTATAAGCGTGAATCTCTGACCTGACGGTTAATATTAACAAATTCTGTTGTGTACAAGTCAAGCGTGGTTTAGATGACGAAGACTAAAAATAGGTTTTCTATAATGCTTGAAACGTCCCTGACATTGTCTTATTGCGAGGAACCGGACGTAAATTCTTATTAATTAATTGAGTGATTGATTGATTATGCGGTGCAAATCCAAATTAATAGAGAATGACAATAAAGTTTTATCGTAAGTTTATTTATTCAAGATTATATCAGGGACGTCCTATGGCAGTTACTTTATTCATCTCTATAATCCAAGTAATTTAAATAAATTTTGCCAAAATTAAAGAGAAATAAATCTTAACAGTGTCGGTCCGTTATCAAATGACGGTCAAGTTAGGAGGTAATAAGAATATTTTATATATTTTATTTTATATTACTGAGAATAGATATACTAATCCGACCAGACAATGTAGAAATAGAAGAACTAGAGCGTACATCAACAGACGGTTTCAGATAGTGGGATCGGCAAATAGGAAATCCAGTAAAATGTTCACTAAAGAATAGATAATTGCTTTGGTTGGATTAATTTAAAGTTTAAGGATCCGGTTTAAAAAATATATGGTACTGTACAATAGTCTTACGAGTGCAAAAACAAATGAGTGCAAGTACTTTCAATATCATATATTTTACCAAAAGTACACCTTTAAATAAAGTATGAATAAAGTTTAATAAATTAAAAATCAAATCAAATTTAATTTAAATTTTAAATTTTAAATGAACTTTAAAATAATGGCACATTAAAAGCATCAGTCTGTTGTTTCCAACATCGCTTTCCGGCTAGAAAACGGGCGTTAAATTCTCATTGATTGATTCAAATAAATTAACAACTTCGCATGCATGTCCTGGAATTCATAGACACTTAACTAACCTGCAGAGGTCATTGCCTCTGCCCTTGATTAAATAAGGTAACAAGTCGCATAATAATTCTAACAGCAATAAATTGCTGGTCCATTCGTAGTAGTATGACTAATATTTATGTCGTGTTTATTAGGAAACTCGAACCGGTTCTATTTCATTTAATGCGGTTTACAATAAGTGCGTCTTAATGTCTACTGGTACATTACAACTGGCTTATCAAGCATGGCTTAACCAAACACGTCTTATCAAAAACTAAGACTCGTTGGTTTGTTCAAATATTAACTGGGATTTATTGAATAACATCCTGTCGATATCATAGCGTAATAACAAGTTCTTACTGTAATTCAATGACAAGGACAATTTGTAGTAATTCATCTCTTGAAATTTAATCCTATTCTGTCTTAATGAGACTACAAGTTTCCAAGAATTTAAATTGATTTAAATTATTCAACTTATTTCGTGGTCCAGTTTGTGAAACATTCCCTAGTATTTTTTTCATAAGTGCACAGGACAATGATTACAGATATATTTTGTGACTTTCCATAAGTAAAGGCGCGAAATGTTTTTGAAAAGATAAACGACACTTGATATCTAAATTGATATCAGCGCAGAAATGTACGCTAATAATGAAATAGAATCAATCAATCAATAAAAAAATTATTTAAGCGCCCGATGTAAAACATTCCACTAATTCGTTAATTGAGTAGCAAGTAGAGAGTACTGCTACTATTAATGCTACCACATCCAAAGTCAACGACCTATTTGACTATTTAGCCTTCACTCGAAAGCGGTGTCAGTGACGGGCGAGCTCAGAATTTGAACCCCGCACCTACTGATCCGCGGTGGAGTATCTTACCGACTTCGCACTGACTCCAGCCTGTGGCCACATGAACAGATATCTCTCCGCTGTAGTAAACACTCGAACTCTTAAAAAATCCATCGATCAAAACTTTCATCAAATCATTTTTAAATGTCGGTTTAACGTATGGTCAGAAGCTTGAAGGGCTTCTCTTCAAGGCGCAAGTGTACTGGAGTACCCTGAATTGTGAATGTCCGAGATTTTACTTTCCGATTAGCTCTACCGGGAATTGATCCCAGGACCTCAGGAACGGCCCTTTGAAACCTCATGATGTTATCTATCGTGCTTACATACTGAGCCAGCCACCAAGACATTCTCGTCAAATCATAAAGACTTTATCTTAACCAAACCTGAATGTACGAGAATATTCTCTTCAGTGCACTGCGAAGTGGCAGGTTCAAGGTACATATTCATACTCAAAGTCTGCTTTCTTGCTCCATAGAGCACTTCTTGGATCAACAAGCTAATCCCTTCACAAAGACTATGCCTTATCCATACCTTATCTAGCCTATAGCTTGGGAAAGTATGGCTTCTGAGGCGGTTTCCCATTGCCTTCCTCAGTTACGATAATATTATAACTTCTAAAAGTACGGAATTTTGGCTGCTCCGTGGTGCCGACAATAGATGCATCGAATGCTTTATCTACAAAACAATTCATAATGACATCCAGTGCTCTATCCACAAAACAGTCTATCATGACATCAAATGCTCTATCTACAGAACGGTCCCTAAATCAGTCTGATCGAATGTGGGGGGAGAGCGCAGTTCTCTCATCCCTCCCTCCTTCTCTCCCTTGTTCTTTATCGACTCCAGGAATGCCTTATCAAACGGTGAACTCATTAAATCACTCAGTGACGTCACAGGATGTGACCTCTCAACCGACCTTGACCTACATCTGTCCGTAGGTTGTCTCAGTGAAGGATTATAAGGCATGTTGGCATAGGGACGGTTGAACTGAATATAAGCTGCATAGTCATTTTCTGGCTGATATGGACTGTAGTTACTATAGTAACCGTAGTTTTGATTACAACGATCGTTTCCAAGGTAACACTGATTATAATTTATATTGCTAATACAGGCAGGGTCATTACAAGCCCCTCTCATATCACTACACAGGTTATTACAGCACTGCGGAATAGAATCGTGATTTAGTGGACCGCTAAATCCCGATCCTCTCGGAATCGATGAATTAGGCAATGTACACACGCCTCTGCTACCACACTCAGCTTTCTCTAGTTGAATAAAGTTTTTATTCGAGTCAGTTTCGCCACCGTGAGATGATATTTGAGGACGCCCTGCAGCTCTTAGCTCTTGCTGTCTAGGCATATCATGACCTACACCACCTGATGAATTCCTCAGATCATAGCGGAGAAAATTTCTGTTTTCTGTCTCAGTCGGTTGACAACTTTCGCGGTAGACTCTATGTACATTTTTGTCACCTGCCTGAGATTGTTGTGCCATTGTTATGGGTGTCTGTGATCTCTTTGTTGTGCCGTTTACTAGAGATTGTTGTGCCAATGTTATGGGTGTCTGGGGCCTTCTTGATGTGCCGTTTATCCACACCACAGATACACCTCTGGTAGGATTAACTGGCACAATTAAATCTGGTGCCGCACAGCTACTGAGACCATTCTTGTTTAACTCGTTTCGACATATTTCCCCATACTTAGGGGGTGTAAAAGGGACTTGCTTCGGTGTATTGGAGGAATTTAGAATTAGATCATTATTGATCTTATTTGACGGCGATGAAGCGACTGCAGTAGACTCTGTGGTACCCCTTCTCTTCTCGTCATGATTAGAAGACACGAAAGGTAAACTGCCGTTATTTTTCTCATCGTTAACTTTTCTTTTCATGTCTTCAATTTTCTTTCTTCTTATCCCTATATCTGCTGCTTTATTGAAATTATTAGATAGTTTTGTGCCTCCTCCTCGATTGAAATTGTTGGTGAAGGTGTCAATCAAACCCCAGTTTCCTTCTACAGTGTTATCAATGACCAGGGTCTCACTTGATCCGCGATCAGTCGAGTCATTTGTAGCCGTGATTTCATTGTCATTAAGAAAATCATTTTTCTTTTTGTTTTTATCTTCATTTGCTTGTAACCCTCTGTTGCCGGATTGATCGCTGATGGAAGCATCTGTGGCTCTATTGTCTTGTAGTACAGTGGGAGGAAAAGAACGAATTACAGAATCGTCTGATTCAATAGAACTCTGCTTATTTTCCATTGCATTCATCGTATCATTTGAATTTATATTTTCAGTGCTTTGTCCAGCCACGGGCCCGTTACTTGTGACTGGAGATGAGTCCGTTGTTGTATTTCCTTTTCCAGGCGATATCTCATCTCTTGTGGTACAGGCCAACCTATCAGAGACAATCAAGTCACTGCTGCTACCTATCGAATCTGAATTTATATGATTTTCAGGCAGAATCCCTTTACTAGTGTTCTCTTTATCATCTTTACTAAAGTTCTCAGCTAAGGAAGAACTTGGCAGAGTCTGATTCGATGTATCTTGTGTTCTATTGGGTTGTTCTGAATTTGATGAAGAACTGGAAGAGAAATTTGGATTGATCGTTCGATTATTCGCCTCCTCGGCAAATCTAACGTGTCTATGATTTGATTCATCGTGACCTTCTGGCGTATTCATAGTTTCATCATCATCATCGCTATCGCCAATATCTTCTCGATTAATTCTAAATCGATCACCAGCTCCGCAATGATCTTCGTCATCAAGTCCGTATTTGTCATTGACTCTACGTAAAGGTCGCGCACTCTCTGGCTCATATTCCTTCATTCTATACTCGCTCCTATCTCTCTCCCTGTTCCACCAGTCCCACCAGGACCTTCCTCTAGCTCTCCTGGAGCACCAGGCACCCACCAGCACGCAGGAGATCAGAAGCACCAGGACCAACACACTAGCCACTGCGGCACCCACGACAACCTCGTGAGTGACTCCGAGTCCATTAGAGGTGCTCTGAGGCTGGGACCCCAATGCAGAGGATTCCACCATCAGATGGAAGGAGATCTCGGCACGTCCTGCTGGGTTGGAGGCGGAACAGTAGTAGGTGTCTGAGTCATCGACAGAAACGAAAGGGACGGTAAGACTGCCGAAAACGCTCACTTCTCCGTCGCTGCCACTTGATTTGACAGTTTGTGAGCTTGATGAAAGGGATGATGATGATGACGATGATGATGATACCTGAGCGGAGACTGGTGTTGGAACTATAGTGACCACTGATGCCTTAGCCGATATATGTCCCTGACCTCTTGACCTTTATGAGCATAAAATATTGCATTATCAAAATCTTTTCTAAACATCTCAATTCAACCTCTAATATTTAGTTTTTAAGTTTATTATTTTATCTTTATGTAATTTATTTTTGATTTTAACTGTAATTAATTTTAAATTGAAAATATAAATTAGTTGTTAAAGATTTATATTCATTTTAGGAAGTACATTAAAACGAGTTATAAAATAAATAAATACAATTAAGTTAATTAAAATTAACTTAATTAAAATTAAGCATACTTCAGATATCAGGAGTTAATATTTGTGGAAATAGACTCGTAACCATTCAATCACTGGTTCAGGATTGCCACTAGCAGAACATTCCAGACTCACGTTCCCTCCTTCCATTACCTTCAACCCGGACACGCCGGAAGTCCGTGAGCTCAGAATCCGGGACGGACAGGCGAACTGACTAGGAGTCAAAAACTTCCATTTAATCTGTCGAATTGACTCGGGCCCGGAGCATTCGGGAGTATTGGGTCCAAAGTCCCAGTTGACGCTTCCGGAAGCGTCCGAGGGCTGGCTGGAAAAGAAGGGAATCGAACCTCGATATCCGGTAACCCATCGGCGCAGCCACCTGAGCTTGCAGTCACACAGCCAGGGATTGCGGTAGATCCGCAGGACTAGGATTGAGTCCGGGAGTAGTGGCTGCATATCTGGAGATAGGGTGATCAGCTGATTGTCTACCAGATTCAGCTGAAAATAAAAGAAAGTAAATGGAAAATTATTGATTCTATTTGATAGTATTATACATGTAGATTTGATATCGACATGTTTTGCAGATATCAGTTTCACAATATGTTTATTGTAGAATTCTGTTCTATTGATAAATGAAGGCGAAGAGTTCTATGAAAATCATGGGATTTGTAACTAAGAGGAGTTAAACTTAATTTTTTAATGAATTCTTAATTGATTTTTAACATCTTTAAATTGTATTGTTTATTTTTATTGATTGTATTATCGATTGTTAATTATTTGAGTGTTTTTAGTCAGATTTGCAATAGATAGATAGATAGATAGATAGATAGATAGATAGATAGATAGATAGATAGATAGATAGATAGATAGATAGATAGATAGATAGATAGATAGATAGATAGATAGATAGATAGATAGATAGATAGATAGATAGATAGATAGATAGATAGATAGATAGATAGATAGATAGATAGATAGATAGATAGATAGATAGATAGATAGATAGATAGATAGATAGATAGATAGATAGATAGATAGATAGATAGATAGATAGATAGATAGATAGTAGATAGATAGATAGATAGATAGATAGATAGATAGATAGATAGATAGATAGATAGATAGATAGATAGATAGATAGATAGATAGATAGATAGATAGATAGATAGATAGATAGATAGATAGATAGATAGATAGATAGATAGATAGATAGAGATATAGATAGATAGATAGATAGATAGATAGATAGATAGATAGATAGATAGATAGATAGATAGATAGATAGATAGATAGATCTATAGATAGATAGATAGATAGATAGATATATAGATAGATCGATAGATAGATAGATAGATAGATGATAGATAGATAGATAGATTGATAGATTGAGATATTGTTGATTGATTGATTGGATTGATATGATTGATGATTGATTGATTGATTGATGATTGATGCTTGATTGATTGATTGATTGATTGATTGATTGATTGATTGATTGATTGATTGATTGATTGATTGATTGATTGATTGATTGATTGATAGATTGATTGATTAATTGATTGACTGACTGACTGACTGACTGATAGATTGATTGATTGATTGATTGATTGATTGATTGATTGATTGATTGATTGATTGATAGATTGCTTGATTGATTGATTGATTGATTGATTGATTGATTGATAGATTGATTGATTGATTGATTGATGAAAGAATGAACTCTCTAGTGTTCGGACAAGTGACGCATTCAAGGTATATAATTTATACATACTCTGAGTCAGCTTCCATATAGAAAACTCAATCAAGCAGTTATTCCTTTCACAAAGGCTATTCCTTATGCATATTTTATGTAGTCTATAGCTTGAGAAAAATATTGCTACTGAGCTGGTTTGCCGCTGTCTTCCCTAAGTACACTCAATGGTAGTAAATTAGTTAAACATTACTATATCGCTACAACGCCAATTTCGAATATATTAATATATAATTAATATATTACACTAATTGAACTAAATAATATCCATTTGTTTGATCTGAATGATTCACTTATTTGATAATTTTTAACATAGGTCTACTCTTATAAATACCTTACCTTTCTCATTGCTAATTAATAACTTGCAGCATAGCTTGTAACTTCAATATATCTTCCAAAGACGGAAGTAAACTTATTATTAAAATCAATTTGATAATTAGTTGCAATTTTAATCCTCTCAACTTGATAACACAGAGTGTTTCTATCTGTCATTTTTCAGTTTTTTCATATTCGACGATTGCGTTAAATTCTGGATCACTATCTTGATATAAATTCTGCCACCGAATTAGATAATGCGCTTGTTAATTCTAAACTTGATTGCTGTCTCTGTCTCTCTTCAGTGCACTGCCAGGTGGCAGGTTCAATGTACATATTCATACCCAAATTGTGTTTTCTCGCTCCATAGGAGCACTCCTTAGATCAACAAGTCAATCCCTTCAAAAAGTCTATGCCTTATCCATATCATATGTGGCCTATAGCTTGGGAAAAGCATGGCCTCTGAAATGCTTTCTCGTTGCCTTTCTCAGTGATTACTGAGTAAGGCAACTTGAAACTATTTTCCTTCCTCTTTGATTACTGTAACTCTCTGTTAAATGATCACCAAAAAATCTCCTTAATTCGTCATCAACCCTACCAAATGCTCTTGATACCTCTGATAATTTTGTAAGTCCTTTAAAGGCGCTAGCGTGAATGCTTTCTAGTCCACAGCCTTCCATGTTCAACTCCTCCAGAAGCGGCAAATACTGGAAAGCACCTGCGACAAGAGTACTGATGCGATTTTTCTTCAGCCGCAGGATTCTGAGTGTTGGGACTCTCTTGAGACTGGAACTAGGAACCTCCGTGAGATGATTGGATTCCATGTCCAGTATCTGTAGCCTGGCTTGATTCTGCGCAGAGTAAATTTGCTGTATAGCTATCTAAGATGTTTCATCATCATCATCTTCCCTTAAATCCCAGCTTAACCAGGGTCGGGATACAAATAGACTTTCTCCAGTCCTCCCTGTCCCAAACCATATCATCAGTCAATCCCTTATTCGTTTAAGTGTTTGTGGCAATTACTGGAGCCTAGGCGCTCACCAACCGAATGCTCTTTCTGACGTTGGTATGGATCTTAGTGCATTAGGCGCCTTCTACGACACGTGCAGTCACCGGTTGGTCAATTCATCAAACGACCGGGACACAACACGGGGATCTAAGACGTTTCAACTGTTTAAAAACAGGTGTTTCAAAATCTTAACTTTTAAAGAATAAACCTGCAGTTTAGAGCAATTGTCATCCAATTGCCGGACGTTAAACCTTTGTTATTATTATTGTCATCCATGATGAGCTTTGTCACTAGAACTACACACCAGTAAGTGCAGATACCTGCGCTTAGACGTTCCAGTTATAACTATCATCTGACGAACAGATGTTATATTATCAATTGTTAGTATTTATCATTTTAATCTTCCAGCCTTGAATTCGTATAAACATTCTTAAATTTTCCCAGTGTAGATTAATTGAAAATAGAAATTAGTTATCTATGTATAAGCGATTGTGTTTCTAAGAGGCGACTAACTCATGTATGCCCCTGGTTGTTTCACCTTACCTTCTCAGGACTAAAACACATCTTTTCCCATATAGAGAGAGAGAATTTTTAATCCATAGAGAGGATTACAAATTGTATTTATAATCGCCTTTCGCCTAATGGGCACTGCTTATGATCATACTTTCTTTCTAGTGAATTTCCTTCAAATTATCTCCAAGAGGTCGGTTTGTAGTTGAATGTGTTTTAAAATGTTCCCGATATCATTCATGAGCGACAAAATTGACGATAGTTATTTATTATTAGTTTTATAGTTATCCTAGGTGACTCTTCATTGCCAATTCAGCTGTAAAAGTAAAAGACAATGTTAACCTCAGTTTTCTCTCTAGAAAGCGATGTCAGTGAGGAGCGAGCATAGGATTTGAACCTCGAACACACTGATCAGCGGTCGAGTATCTTACCAATATCGCCACAGGCTCCAGCCAGTGTTATTGTTGTTGTTGAATTGTTCACGAAGCTGCTCTTCGTACATTTAATTAGCGCCAGATTGATAGAATGATTGATTGAGTATGCTGTGTATTTTTCATACCTGGAAGGCGTTTTGGTCGATTTGTTGAATTTTATTTCGAATGAAGGCGATTTCTTGCAGATATGAGTAGCTCTGAAGGGAGACTACTGAAATCTTGGTCATGTTGTTGTCATCAAATCTCAGCACCTAAAATAATTAGCAACTCGTGTTAATCGATAGGAGTCAATCACTACCCTACATGTACCAATGGCATAATTGAACTCGTAATCAGCAATCTAAGATATAAACTAATATTTTAATAGATGGACTGTCTCATTCGTTATTCATATACTATTTCGTTCATATCATTGAAAGTGCTTTTATCTATATAAAAATTATGATATTCTACTAATGTGGAGATTGATTGACTTTTTAATATATAACTATTTGATTCCTCTGTTAATTAGAATAATCCTCATGTCAGTATAAGTTAATTTAAAGTAATCACGATGTTTTATAAAAATAAATTTTGCATTAAAATTTAACAGATTTATCTTTTATTAAATTTTATTTTTAGTCTGATTATATTAGCTATAAATTAATGTTGTATGTTGATTCTGAAAAATTCTGCTAGTAATCAAATATGCATGCATATTAGTTTACTTATGAGAATGCGTCTGATGAATTACCTAGAACAAAGTGACAATTGAATCACTTTTTGTTGGTATAGTTACACACATTACATACCGCATGTGCTATACAGTTTCCTTTCTTAATTAATTGCTGTTTCTGTAAATAAATTCCCGTAAATTCCTCCTTTTCCTCTCCATGGTTATTAGTAATTGTTGCCTTTTGTTGGCGCATCAATTGCAGCCGGTGCAGATTTAAGAACAATTTCCAACACACTCTGGACTTTTCTTTTCAAGCTGTCAACACTCGCTCTTCCAAGGTGGTCGCCCACAAAGTACTAACTGGGCGCAAAGGAACTTAACTTGTTTAATTGAATCGCAGATGAATTGAGTACGCTAAATCCTGCCACCCCCCCCCCCCGTTTAAAAACGCTCAATAGTGTACTACTACAGACTATCGAGATAATAACAACAACAATTAAAGATATTCGAGTTGTTTACCTGTATGGTCGAATCCAGAGTTTGAGGAATATCCATCAGACCCTTTTTAGCACAGTCAGCCGTCTTCAAACTGAATATTGTGACGACATGACATTGTGCGCACCACGTGACCACAGGAAGTGTGCACGTCATCAGCGATATAAACAACACTGCAGAGCTAGTCCAGAAGTCAAAGTATCTTTTTATTAACATTTTTAAAAAGTTGCAGAAATATCATTGAATCTGTAACATCAAATATGCAATTCATATGCGTCAATACACAAAGTAGGTCTCTTTTAGTAATTTTAGTAGATCAACTTGTTTAATACTTCAAGCTGGAGAAAATTCATCAAATATACTTAAATATTGCATGATAAATTATCAAGTAAATTAAACTTATCGCTTATGTTAGAAAATTAATAATAAGTCGAGTGAACTAAGGCATTCTAATAGTAAATATCTACGCTCTACATACTTGTAATGGGTTAACAGAATAGTTTCTCAGGGGATGACGCCCCTGCCAATAAATGTTAGTCGAAGCTGAGGAAGGCATAGGGGGCCCACCTCGCCATAAGCAGAATCCCCCAAGAATAATGGTATATCAAAAGGAATGTTATAGATGATTTAATGATCCACTCGTATGTGGACATGAAGAGGAGAGCGGAAGATAGAGATGAGTGGAGGCGTTATATACCATGGACCTGCCAGTAGGCAGCGCTCAAAGAGATATATATATGTACTTGTAGCAAAGGTTCTGCGCTTTTCTTAGGACGTTGGTCACAAACTCTCTGTAAGCTTTTCGACCCAGCATGGAACTGCAGAGTCTGTGAGATTTTGGATTAGGTCGACGTTCAATTTATGACGCAAGTTATGACAGCGGACCAGAACGTCTCGTAAAATTACCTGAATCTCGCTCAGCTCACGAATTTATTTGTCCCCACGGAGCAGATCGATTCGAATGTTTGACTTCATCGTCCGCAGAGAAACAAGCGCCTCTGGCGAGAGAAAGAATAATGACACCGTTTTTATGGTGAATGTGAAAAATCGGTGAAATGTAAAATGTATTAAATGATAAATAAATAAGTAAAAGTAATCAGAAATAGTTAAATATTTAGTAAAGATAGCAATAAGCTGGCATACTAACAGTAGCATGTATAAACAGTAACAATAGTAATAAGATATATTTTAGAATTGGTAGCATTCTTCGAAGTGTACTTTGTGTAAACTTTACACAGTGTTAATTAAACAATTTCTTACTTTAATTAAACATATTATTTCATCCTATTCGAATGATGTGTCCGGGACTGTGAAGAATATACCAACCGCACTTGTCGTAAAGGCTACAAAGCATAAATAGAGGAAAGCATCTGAAAATCACCTCAGAAGCCATATCCTTTTATCTTTTTAAACTTCACTTTATTGTGTCCATCGATTACGATTATCAGATGTACCATACAGTCCGTTACATATCTCTGTAGTGCATAAAATAAATACAAAAACCTTTGCAATTGGATCTGCTAGACAATCGACAGAATGATTTTCATTTAACGTGAAATTTAGTGCGCTAGCAGGAATATCTATATTGAACCATTTATCAGAACACTAATACAGCAGAGTTAGACTGGGACATAACAATAGTGTGCATTACAATTTCTTTTAATTCTCAGGACTATGCGTCTAACAATGTTCTTAAAAGATTTTTTTATTTTTTTAATTCATTTAATTTTTTTGTAAATGTTCTTAAAAGATTTTTTTATTTTTTTAATTCATTTAATTGTTTTGTAAATGTTCTTAAAAGATTTTTTTCATAAAAATATCATATTTTCTGTAATACCCTTCTGTCTATCATATTAACAATTAAAAAATACCTTTTTTAAAAAAATACTTTTTTACGTTTTATCCATCTACCGTCTATACCTCCTTCTCTGCATATATCTGCTTCTCTCTTTTACTCTACCGCTATACTTTCCTACGTCTGCACCTCTCTGTCTACCATTCCACTTCTCTACCTTTCTCTCTATCTACCACGGTTCACCTCTTTCTATCTCTCCAGATCTTCACCTAGAATTCGATAGATCTCGGTTTTCTTGATTACGTTTTAACGACCCCTCATTCGATCATTAATCAGTTGCCTATAGTGCAGAGACTACAGTGAAACAGTTTATGAGAGAGGGGCGATGTCTAGATGCATTCCTTTGTATTTATCTTCACCTCTGCGCTTGTAAACTGCATAGTGTACACGTGTATACACACAGTAGTACGTGACTCGTTGAATTGTATCTTCATCCCTGGATGAGGAAACGGACGTTAAACCTTTATTAGTATTAGTATTAGTATTATACGACGAGACGCTTTATGAATGTAAAGCTTTATGGTTTAATATCTTACACAGGGTTCCCTGCTTATAAGAATTTTTGGGAAGGTTTAGCACAATATCATTAGATTAGTGTTCTACTGTTGTCCATGACAACATCGAGCACTGTGAAGCCAAATCAAAATCGATGATTAGAGTGTGGATGATCAATAAACGGTGGGAAACCCAAAACTGGGTAATCAGTCAAAGGAAGAGTGAAGAAGAAGAAGAAAATATGTTTTATTATTACGCAAAGTTTCACAAAATTCACAGAGTAATCACATCAATGAACGTGTGACAAATAAAATTAAATAAGCGTTATCAGAATCTTAGTCATAAGTGCAATACGTCCTGTAAGTGGAAAATAAAACAACAACAAAAAGTTTGCATAAGAAATAAGTAAAAAACTAGGCCATCAAAGAGGACGCCAGGCGTCCTATCCGGTTCAACACCCAGTTTTCACTCCAGTATAGTTTTTCGGCAAAGAACTCCGAGAGAGCCCAAATCGTTTACAAGTAATTATACACAACCATTTTTTTTAGATTAATAAAATTTAAAATATCTACATTAAGCTTTCAAAATCATCATAAAATGTACAAGAGTTTGGTTGGAAATGGAAGATTACCAGTTATTAAGTAAGTAATGTTTGTATTTATGACAGAATGTAGAGAGAGAGTTGATGTTTCTAATAGAGGTTGGAATTTCGTTCCAGTTTGGGCAGGCATCATTGACATATGATTTATAAAAAGTGGCAGAAGACTTCTTATAAAGATAGCTGGATCCGTATAGTCTTGTGGGGTAGTTGGCATGATTGAGATCAAAGATGTTTGCCATTACTGTGGATGAGGATGATCTGTTGTATAGACACTTATGAATAAGTTTCGCTGAACAAAATTTATGTAATAAATGGATAGGCAGAATATTTAAAAGTGTATAAATTTTTGACATTACTAAAGCGGTGCATTCCTTGCAACGTTCTTAGTACTCTATTGCAAACAATGTACAGTGGCTGCAAGATGTTCCAGGAGGCGTGTCCATACACTTCAATGAAAAGAGTTCTAGCGGAGGTTTGTGTGCTTGTCTCAGTTCATGATAAAAGAGAAAATATTTTTATCGCCTATGAAATTGTTCTTAAAGTAGGAAAGGCAGATCAGGAGAAGATGATGAGTACGCAAAGTGGAAGGAAGAGAATTCCAGATCTGTTGGGAAGCATGCTCGAAGGAGCGCCTAGACAGTTTTGCTGCGTGAAGGAATGCTCGGGCTACTAAGGTAACTACGTGTAACTTACTACGTGAGGACCCAAAGTAGACGATGGAGAGTCTTGAAGTCTGGGTTCTAATTCTAACGTAACTGACAACAATTAAACCACAATGTCACAGTGCTGCAACATTATTGCTAATCCAAGATGGCGTCAAATCTGCGCGTTCCAAACTTGCTCCGGCTCTATTTAAACCCCGACCTAAACTCGATCCAAACGCCGGTTCTATCTAAACTAGAAATACATATACTTTACTCGATGCCGATGATTGAGAGAGACAAAGAGAGTGAGAGAGAGAGAGAGAGAGAGAGAGAGAGAGAGAGAAAGACAGAAAGAAAGAAAGAAAGAAAGAAAGAAAGAGAGAGAGGAAAAAAAAGACAGAGAGAGAGAGAGACAGAGAGAGAGACAGAGACAGAGACAGAGAGACAAAGAGAGTATTGCAGTGTTATCATATTACATTCCTTCTCTCATTTCAGAAAGATAGAATGTCAAAGAGGATCGTTAAAAAATCGACTTTTATGTCACTGTTTCTAAGAGGTCAAACTAAGCCGTTGTATGTTTATAGTCTTCTCTCTGACGTTCTGACAAGTGACAGGTCCAAGGTATATATTCACATACATCTTGCAAGCTCCTTAAGGAGCACTCCATCGATTAACGAGCTAGTCCATTCGCAAAAGGCTATATATGCTTTATTCACACATTTATATAGAGAGAACCATGATCATTTATTTGTAACTGAATCAAAATATACACAAAGTGCACACAACTAGACAGAATACAAATACAACGGCCGTCAGAACAATTGAGCTCTATCTAGCTGACTACCGGAAATATTGGTAATATATATATCCAATAGCTTTGGAATAATATAGCTTCCAATATGTTTTCCTGTTGTCTTCCTTTGTTCTTTCTCAGTGGCTTCTTACGGCAAGTTCAGTTTACGGTTGATCTATTATTTAATGTCCCGGACACAACACGATTACAAAAAATAATTATTACTAATGCATCGAGAAAGAAGTAAACAACATCTCTCAAAGTAAGAATTCTTCAAAGATGAACTAACATCTTATTTAAATAAGAATAATATTTTTGAGCCTAAAATATTTATGAAAATGTAAATAATTGCTTAACAAATGAGAGAATCTCAAATGAAGGCGAGATAAGGTGTTGTCGTGAATTTAGGGCATAATTTGGCTGATGGATGTATGGTGGGTGGATAAGGGGTTTGGAAAGTAAAGGGGTAGGTGGAGAAGCTACTACTTTTAGTCCGCATTAGAATAATCCTTTCCACTCGTATAATAATGCCATTATCATTACATTAGCACTTTTATCATCATCATAAATCATTTTCTAAATGCAGCAGTAGCTTGGCAGAGACTCTACTTTGAGTGGGAATTATGGAATAGAAAATTTACTGACTGGAAGTTAGATTATTTTGTTATTTAAAGTTATCTAATTTCAGTTATTACAATTGTCGTTCCTTGTATTATGTGGGTGCCCGTTTCGATTTCAATTAATCAATCAACTTGTCTTAACATAATTCGTAAATTTTCCTTGCCCTTTCATTACCTGGCATTAGATATAACATAATCTACTTAGTTTCATATCATTGTTCTACTTATTTGCTGATCGTTGTCTGAAAAGCATTAATTCTATGCGTTTATATGCTTGTAATTAGATTAGAATGCACATTTGTTTGATTCATTATTTGTTCACTCTGGCAAATAGGAATGTATATTTTGGACATAATTGATAAATGAACAAAAATGAGTTTCATTTGACACCAAACTGAAGACCATAATGAACAAATTCAATGTTAACTTAGCTTACCTGACTCTTCTTCGAAACCAACAAAATATTATTTTCAAAAATATTATTTCAAATTGCCAATTTAATCCAAACTTTATCAAAGAGGAGAATGCTTGTTTCGTCATCTGAATAGATGCGTATTGGTTCGATAAACTCGTAGTTGTTTGAGACCAAAAGCCAAGTTTAACATCAGTTTCCTGCTCAATATCAAGTCAGTGACGAGAAGAGCTTTGAACTTGAACCATGTAACTACTGATTCGCTGCCGAACAACTTGTCAACAAGCCACCGGCTCAGTCAAAAGCTATTTGTAAATTAATTCAAAGTAGTATAAAGGGAGCATATAAAAATAAAAGGTAAAGTTCACTAAAAGCAATCTTTAGAAGTGAACACGGACAGCAGACATACTGGGACTCGTGAATAACTCCGGTGCTGCGATAGCATCTGTTTCCGGTTTATTGGTATGCCAGACGGATTGATTGAGTGTGTGTATATCGTAGTGCATATGTGTGCAGATGGTCTTCAGCATAGCATCAACACATACGTCAAGTCGGTCTATAAACAAGCAAACATAGTGTAGCAGGAATGCAAGCACATCATGCGCGGTAATTGTTCATCTCATGTGGTGTGAAAATAGACGTTAAACGTAGCGCTGTGGCTTGTTTACTAATTATGTAGTAATAGTTTAGAGACTTTCAACAGCTGGATACTTAATAAAAGTCGTTAGAGCTAAGTTTGGTGTATGCTTTCAGAGTCCGAAAGCAGTATAACTTAGTCTGTCAAACTAAGTTTAACGTCCGCCTTCAATCCTGTTCAACATGGTACTAGACTACATAATGAAACGTCTGGAAAATTGTCATTTGGAAGGAATTCAAAACCGCTAAATATAGTAGATGTTGAATGTGCTGACGATGCCTGGCTAATTGCAGAGAGCCTAGTAAGAATAATGGAGATAATACTTGTAATGGCTGAAGATACAGAAAAGTTTGGATAGAGAATTAGTAAAATTAAAACCACAATTGAGGCTAATAACATAGATTGGAAAAGTTTTGCAAAGCAGTGAAACTCCAGGAAAAAGAATTTAAAATTGTTAACAAGTTTGTTTATCTAGCAAACGCTGGTAAACTGAATGCTCAGTTTACCAGCTTAATAGTGAACCAAACTAAATTTGGTTCACTATTACTCGATATTGTCATTGACGACATCAGCTAGGTAATTCTTGTTGTTCTTATCGATAAATACACTGACGTTGGATACCTATTGTTAAACATAGGGTGTAGAAGATTGAGATTATTTTTATATAAATTATGATTGATACGCTTGATTCACCTCGGCGCGGTATCTATGCTCAATTGTATCGAGTGAAAATAATTCAATATTGTGATGAGAGATGATGCGTTACAGTGTGGCAGATAGAGATATCAGCGTGAACTGAGAGACAGGCAGAGAGAGAGAGAGAGAGAGAGAGAGAGATACAGAAAGAGACAGAGAGAGAGAGAGAGACAGAGACAGAGAGAGAGAGAGAGAGTGAGAGAGAGACAGAGAGAGACAGAGAGAGAGAGAGAGAGACAGAGAGAGCGATAGTCAGCGATATAAAATAAATATATATTAATATACAATTTTATATATATATATATATATATATATATATATTTATAGAGAGAGAGAGAGAGAGAGAGAGAGATAGAGAGAGAGAGAGAGAAGCAACAGACAGAATAAAATGTGCAGATGTTAAGAGAGAAACGCGATATTTCCAATAGAAATAATATACGGTTTATCTTCTGCACGTGCCAGTATATAATCAGCCATGCAGCTTCTATTTTATCTCTCTCTCTTTCTATATATATATATATATATATATATATATATATATATATATATATATATATATATATATATATATATATATATATATATAATCTGGTAGGCCTATTCTGCCAAGCGGCAGGTTCAAGTTATATATTCATACTCAAATTCTGCGTTCATGAGTACTCCATACATCAACAAGTTAATCTCTTCACAAAGACTATGCTTTATCCATAACCTATGTAGCCTATTCCATTCCATGTATAGATATAAGGTATATATACAGTATATTCCTTTATTTCTTAAACCAACTTACAATTCATCTACTTTATTGTATAAATTTGAATTTTAAAACTGAAACAGTACAAAGTTTGGGCGGGGTTCAGCGCATATGATTATGCTCGCTGTACAATTAACGAATTAAGCATCGTCGGGATCGGTTAGTACTTGGATGGGTGACTATTTTAAAAGACCAATTGATGACAGGACTGAAAAAGACCCCGAGTGTTTGAAGGTTATTCGTAGCTCACACTGACCGTAATGTTCACGTGAAAGCTAAAGCTAAAGTCAAAGAAATAAGCCATTATTGACATAAATACGCAGCATTGTTCACTTAGGCAATGCTTTTTTCGATTTTCGTTTAGTATCGTTTATTTGTTCATCACAGCACAGATTATACAAACAATAGGAACGTGCATGTAGTTAATCAATCAATCAATCAATCAATGTGAATTTAACGTCCGGTTCCTCGCCATACGTCAATGTCATGGACGTCATTAGTTAGATAAACAAATAACAATACAAAAGAGGCAACCATAAAAGAGCCATAGCTCTGTCGGGTAATACCATAATTAGTAGCTATAGCAGAGTCTACTTAAGTCTGAAATACAAAATATTTGTATTGCATTACCAATTATGGAAGTAGTAGCTATGGTTGGAATTAGCAAAGAAACTTTTTTAAATTGGCAAGGCAACAGTTGCAAGTGCGTCGTTCAATTACATAACTACGAGGAAATTTTAAAAGTAAAAGCTGGTAAAGCTAAGGTTAACGTCAGTTTCCTCACTCGAAAGCGATGTCAGTGACGGGCGAGCCCAGGATTTGAACCCGCATCAACTGATCCGCGGTCGAGTATCTTATCGACTTCGCCACTGGCTCCATAAAAATAAAGTAAATTTTAAAAAGTCTTGGCTGGGTACGTCTAGTTCAACGCTCCTCTAGAACGAGGACCCACTCCATAAACTTTTTCAATTTTCACAAAATTTTCTTATTTCGATTTAAGAGATAAATTGAAGTCGGTATTATAAAACTAGCTCAAAATATCTAATTCAGAACCTACAAGAAAACAGTGACATTTAAAATAAAGCTAAAACAGCTAAGGTTAACGTCAGTTTCCTCACTCGAGAGCGATGTCAGTGACGGGCGAGCCCAGGATTTGAACCCGCACCATCAGATCCGCGGTCGAGTATCTTACCGACTTCGCCACTAGCTCCAGCCAAATGCTAAAATGCTATTCAATTATATTTATGTACTTTTTAGTTTTGCAATAGGATTAATAAACTATTTTCTCGAAGCTCTGTAGCCGTTTAGTAGCTCGTTAGTATATTTCTAAGATGCTACAAAAGGCTACAAGTGGAATGAATTAGCTACGAAATGTTACTTAATTCTCCGTTGCTTCACATTTCTAAGATGCTACAAAAGGACGATTCATTCTCCAATGCTTTGCATGAGTTGCAAACAGTTGATGCGCGCCTGTAATTTCCTCAAGAACTTGAGAGATTATATTCAGCATGTGCAATCTACAGCTGTCTGGTCTCACAGATATTTCTCTTTGACTCTTTCTCTCTCTCTCTCTATCTCTCTATCTCTCATTCATACTCTCTCTCTCTATCTATTTATCTGTCTATCTATCCCTTTATCTCCCTCTCTCTCTCTCTTTCCCTCTCTCTCTCTTGCCCTCTTTCCCTCTATCTGTCTCTCTTTCTCTCTCTATCTCTATCCATTTATTTATCTATCTATCTCTATCTCTATATCTCTCTCTCTCCCTATTTCTCTTTCTCTTACTATCCTCCTTTCACACGCAAATTGCTTTCTGACTCTCTAGTTTCATTTCCTCTCATTTCACTTCTCTCTGCCCCGGACTCTTATTGTCTAAATTTTTCACATTTCCTCTCTCCACTTAAGCCTCTGTAAATCCCATGATACCTCCTGTCTAAACCAAATCCTGCGACTCTGATTTTACTGTGAATTCCAGATTCTTAAGAAATAACGTATCGACAACTGTGTCAGCTCTTAAAAACCAGCCAGTAGAGAGACTGAATTGTAGGAAACGGAGCCTTCGGAGAAAAATAATTCTTGCTAAGTTTTTAACAAGATCACCCGATTTACAAAAGCCTTAATTTCTAATCGATAATTTTTGCTCACAATTGCAAGCGGAGAACTTAAGTGCACTCTTTCCCCACAGATATGTCAACTATATCCACTCCCACTCTGATAATCCATTGGAAACCCGGAGTATTCCTTCCTCTTTATTCTATCGCTCAGTGGACTAACGATCGGGTTATTTATGTGATATCGACCGCAAAGAATTGCAAAAGGACGAAAGTTTGACCGGCAAATCCTCTTCGCTCTTTTTAGTCGATTAGAGGAAGTTGCTGAAAATGTGCAATATTATTGTGGAGGTCCTATCAGTATATATTGTGGAGTGTTGTGGCGAGAGGTTCAAATAATCTCCAACGTGAACGTTCAATCAATCAAGAATTTAACGTACGGTTTCCAGCTATAAGGCAAGGTCAGGGACGTCCCTTACAGACTAGGGTATAAACAGACGCTAAAACAGCACTTTACGAAGAATGAGTATACAAATAGGCCTACTACAATATAAAGCGAGATGAAAACAGTGCAAGTCCAAGATCAAAGGCAAGAGAATCAAGATTTAGACGCTCTCTTTTGATAAATTCTGATTAGATACATTGCTTTAATTTTCTAATATCTTCTCATTTAATAAATTTCCTAAAACATTAATCAGTTGTGAACAATTACTTTACGACTTCCTGAACCACTATAATTAAGTTAAGTTGTGAAATGAAAGTGTATTTCTTTCTTCAAAATATGGCGCAATGTAGTGATCACCCCCCCCCCCCCTCTCTCCTCAACCTTTCCGCCAATCCTTTGTTTGAACGGTCAATATGTTCCGACCGCTCAGTTTCTCTATAAATCCAGCACAGCATTGCTCCGCTGTAGTCTTTTGTCGAATAATCTCTCATAAAGCAAACATAGAGGAAAGAAATAAAATAACTCAATATAACAGACTAGACAAGATCAGCGATCTCTATATTCAGTTCTCGTTCTTGCGCTCTCTCTCTCTCTCTATCTCTATCTCTATCTCTCTCTCTCTCTAACTCTCTCTCTCTCTCTAACTCTCTCTCTCTATCTTACTATCTCTCTTCCTCTCTCTATGTCTCTGTCTCTGTCTCTGTCTCTCTCTCTCTCTCTCTCTCTAGTGTTCTGCCAAGCGGCGGGTCCAAGGTTTATATCCATACTCAGTGTCTGCTTTCTCGCTCCATAAAGAGTACTCCTTAGATCAACAAGTTAATCTCTTCACAAAGGCGAGGTCTTATCCATCCTTTTTTAAGTACATAGCTTATGAAAATTTGGCTTCTGAGATGGTTTGCTGTTGCCTTCCTTAGTTCTAGCTCAGTCGCCTCAGTCCATCTCTATAGTTATCTGTATATTTATCTGTCATCTTCTCTCTCTATCTCTCTCTCACTCTCACTATACTCTCATCCACCCTGTCTCTATTTTCTCTCTCTGTTTCTCAGTTAATCCCTCTCTCTCTCTTTCTATTTATCTTTCTATAGCTACAGGCATGATAAAATCATCATCTACAATACATCATTCTAACCAAATTTTTAGCTTCAAATATTTGGCAAAATGTCGTAAATCTTTTTAGGATGAAATAGCCTTTTATCCTCCTTAATAATTTACCAATAAAAATTGAGTAGATGACTATTTTGAATATTTCATTAGAGTATTTTCGACAGCATAAGAATGTTATAGAGCAGTAGCTGATCTAAAGTATTCTTAATGGATGACTAATGCAGAAATTAATCGAACTAATATTTGCTTAATCGGCGCATTGGCTTACGTATCTGATATAATATTAATAATTATTATGAATTATTAATAGTTATTTGTGTTATTATTTATTAATAATTATTATGAATTATTAATAGTTATTTGTGTTATTATTTATTAATAATTATTATGAATTATTAATAGTTATTTGTGTTATTATTTATTAATAATTATTATGAATTATTAATAGTTATTTGTGTTATTATTTATTAATAATTATTATGAATTATTAATATTTATTTGTGTTATTATTTATTAATAATTATTATGAATTATTAATAGTTATTTGTGTTATTATTTATTAATAATTATTATGAATTATTAATAGTTATTTGTGTTATTATTTATTAATAATTATTATGAATTATTAATAGTTATTTGTGTTATTATTTATTAATAATTATTATTAATTATTAATAGTTATTTGTGTTATTATTTATTAATAATTATTATGAATTATTAATAGTTATTTGTGTTATTATTTATTAATAATTATTATGAATTATTAATAGTTATTTGTGTTATTATTTATTAATAATTATTATGAATTATTAATAGTTATTTGTGTTATTATTTATTAATAATTATTATGAATTATTAATAGTTATTTGTGTTATTATTTATTAATAATTATTATGAATTATTAATAGTTATTTGTGTTATTATTTATTAATAATTATTATGAATTATTAATAGTTATTTGTGTTATTATTTATTAATAATTATTATGAATTATTAATAGTTATTTGTGTTATTATTTATTAATAATTATTATGAATTATTAATAGTTATTTGTGTTATTATTTATTAATAATTATTATGAATTATTAATAGTTATTTGTGTTATTATTTATTAATAATTATTATAGTGACTCAGTGGTTAGTATCAATAATTATTATCGGCTGGAGTCAGGGGCGATGTCGGTAAGATACTCGACCGCGGTTCAGTAAGTGCGGGGTTTAAATCCTGGGCTCACCGTCAATTACATCGCTTTCGAGTGACGAAACTGACGTTAACACTATCTTTACCAGATTTATTAATAATTATTGATAGTGATTTTTTATTAGTGACAATTAAAATTTCCCAGTGTTGAGCTGTATGGCACGTCTAAAGCATAAATTCTTTAACTGTCAGGTGCTACCTCAAAAGTAATGAACATATTAGAGAGGTAAAATATGAGCTTTTTTAAATCAAATAAATTTAAGATATATTTTAATTAAGTCCGTCATAGGTTATAGATACTATTGAGGTAGTAATTCAATTTGATAGTTACTATCAAATTGAAGTTTTACAAAACAAAAAAATTAATTTACCATGTAGCGTATCTTATTCTTAAAAAAGCAACCACATACCTGGTTATTGTTACTGAAGCTTAATACAATTTTTTAAAGTATATCATTCCAATGCAAGAACTTTATTGTCTGTAAATCAAATAAAACTTCAGTTGTCAATCGAGTAACTATCCGTAGAGCAAGAAAATATGTAGGCATAATCTGAAACCAACAAGGAACAATATTTATAACTAATTTAATTAAATATCTAATTTAGGAACAAGCAGTCCTATTTGTCAGATAATTTTTCAGTCGATTCTTTTTTTCAATTTTTCTATAGCACGTTGGTCCTACTCAGGTAATGAAACCAAAACAAAACGAGACTTAGAATGTATTACGACAAACATAACACGCCCACGACCTGAAACTACTTAACTAAAACCAAAGATAAGCTGAGTGATCAGCCTGCAGTAACTAGCTTCTAGTATACTCTTACCTCTCTCTTTTCTGTCTCTCTCTCTCTCTCTCTCTCTCTCTGACTCTCTCTCTCTCTCTGACTCTCTCTCTCTCTCTCTCTCTCTCTCTCTCTTTCTATCTCTCTCCCACTCTCTCACTCTCTCTCGCTCTCTCTCTCAAACTTTCTTTCTCTCTCTCTAAAACTCTCTCATTCTCTCTCACTCACTGACTTACTCACTCACTCACTCACTCTCTCCCTCTCCCTCTCTCTCTCCAACTCTCTCTCTCTCTCTCTCTCTCTGTTGTAGCTATGAAGACGCATGCTACTCGTCACGAGCTATCTCTGTTTGTAAGCAGCATGGAGATAGCAGTTACAGGAAGCTACAGCTCACACCTCAGGCTAGAGATACGAGATTAGCGTGAACTTTTAGATCCACTTATGAAGAAAAAGATGTAAGTCTTGGGTTTATTTTCAGATTTACCTAAAATGAAAAAGACAAACGCAGATTTAAGCTAATGTTGATCTACTTATTATAAAGCAAGATAGAAGGTTTTGTCTGCCTGACCTATTCATTGAAAATTTAGCAAAGAAAAGATGAAATAGACTAATTAAACTAACCACAAATCCGGCATTCAAAACCTCTGCTTTCTAAAATAGGCATAATCGATTTGTCCTAAACTAATATTTTATTATATAAGTCCTAAGGTTTTGTGCAATAGAAAAGATTAGAAGTGGACATTTTCATGATCTGGGCTTTGACAAATGTAGGTCTTCTGCAAATTTAAGTGGACTTCATGATTTTCTTATTGGCTGCGTAAACATTTGGCGACAACGACTTAAGTATTTCCGTCCATAAGGGAAGTCATGGTTATTCATCTAGATTGGTTCTAAAGTACGACGAAGATGTTTTATTAAACGGATGAAGTAAATGTCAAAGAGCGGAACCAAAGGTTAAAGGTTAAATTACATTAATAAATAATAATAATAAAGATTTAACGTTCGTTTCCTTATACAAGGATGATGTCAGGGACATCATTGTAAGATGAACGTCCATAATGATATCTACATTATTACAAACCGACATGTTTAAATAGTCGAAAGACGGTTCTGTCATTATTCAAATACCGATCCTGTGTGCATCCAAGAGATTTTGTTCACTGATCAGCTCACCTGAAAATTGAACCCAAGCTGTTTCGTAGCCTGGATTCAATCTTGTAAGGGGCACTTTAATCTTGGCACACACTTAAAACAATGTATGCACTTATATTTTGAGCTTAAATAAACCATTTACCTGACATTTTGGTTGTCAATAATCAATTTATTGTTGTATTAAAGAGACTGTCTTACCAGAATCACAGAAACTTGCTGCATATCTTAAAGTTCTATATTTGTACTAAGCAGTGATAAATATGCGTTCGTATACCCGGATTTTGGCTCGCATCGTTTATGGACCCCTCACTCTGCTCATCGGCTTTTGATTTGGTCTCACAGTGATCAATATTGTCATGGACAACAGTAGTACTCTAATCGTATTGCTATTGTTGTTGTTGTTGTATAATCACAGGCAATAATTTCTATCAAGTAAAAAAAATCTGGTGAATAATTAAATATTTATGTTACTACTCACCGATTTGGGCCAACTTCACTTCAACTATGGCCGTCAATCGCATCTAATGTTAATATAGTATCGCTTTATTAGGTGAGAAATTTTGCATGTCGGTTGAAATTAGAGTCAGATGAGAGAAGTATTTATCTTCATATGTCACCGACTAAAAATAAAACACATCCAGTCTTCTTCCTGTAGTTCTGGGTTGTAATCGCTTCACTGAACCATTTCAATGAATAAAATTGTAATCCAAAATCTAAGAAAAATACAGCTTCATGTCTCTGTTATCAGGGCGCCCTTTATCCCGACTCTTCACTTCACTTGTAATATTGCCTCAATTATACTTCACATGCACATGAAATATTGCTTCACTTATACTTCACTTGTAATACTGCTTCACTTATCCTTCACTTGTAATACTGCTTCACTTATACTTCACTTGTAATATTGCTTCACTTATACTTCACTTGTAATACTGCTTCACTTATACTTCACTTGTAATACTGCTTCACTTATACTTCACTTGAAATACTGCTTCACTTATCTTAGCAGAGCAATCCGGTTGAAGAAAACGCGAATCTCAATTCTGGCTGGAAATAGTTAACATATTAAAAGTTCAGACACAACTCAATCATTTGAGAGTCATTTGTACACGACAGGACTTGCCTTTTCTTTTTTAAGCATAGATTTCAGCGAACGAATTGGTGTGCAGATTTCAAGGATTATGCGTGCACCTCTTTCTATTCCTTATTCGGTAAATAAGAATTTATCATAGTATTTGAATGTAAACAGCTTGTCATAGGCTGCAAATGGAAATAAGACTCACTATTAAACTAGCGTCCTGCTTTTTAAAACGGGATGAATGGTACGATCGCTTAGAACTGTGACCCAAAAGCAGTTGGCCCGGTTTCGAAATCAGAACTTAATAGTCATGTTATACATCTCCTTCACTCAGAAGAAACTGACGTTAAAACATTCGACTTCAGACTTTTAACACAAACGTGTCTCTGTCGATAGGCTAAATCTGGAAAACTTACAATCCAAAAATTCTGAAAATCTAGTGATATCTGGTGAGATAATGAATTTTCTTGTGCAAGATTTGTCATTAAAGCTTGTAAAGCTAAGGTTAACGTCAGTGTCCTCAATCGAAAATGATGTCAGTGACAAGCTAGCCCAGGATTTGAAATCCGCATCTACTGATCCGCGGTCGAATATCTTACCGACTTCGCCAATGGCATCAGCCATTGGCGACGGCAATGGCTGAAGGAAGGCTACTTGACTTGTTTATCCATAGGGCTTAAATGCCTCCTAGCCCTAATCCAACCCTTATCCAAATCTAATCCTACTCCGATCTCTAATGTTAACTCTACGGCATGTCTACACATATAAATGTACAAAACTGTACAATAGTAATTATAATTATGTATAGATTGCCAAATTTTACAAATTTGTACATGCATTTTTAGAGAGGTGAAAAAAGTATAGTTACGACGAACGCTGGTTGGTATTTAACGGCTTATATAACGAGGAAGGTAACGGGAAACCACTTCAGAAGCCATATTATTTCCAAGTTATAGGCTACACTAGGGTGTGGATAAGGCATAGCCATTTGTGAAAGGATTAACTCGTTAATCGATAGTGTGCTCTTTATGGAGCGTGAAAAGAAGCATGGATTAGGAATATGTACCTTGGACCTGCCGCTTGGCAGAACACTAGAGAGAGAGAGAGAGAGAGAGAAAGAGAGAGAGATAACGATGTACAATTTTTCAGTGTTTCTACACTGAATCAACGACGAGTAGACTGTATAAATAAAAAGTGAAATCCTTCAAATCTAAAGAACGACTTTAAAAATCTTCAAAGAGATGATCACACCTTAATTTACAGCGAAGATGAAATATTTATATTTCAGTAACAGGAAAGTAGAAATAATTTTGAAACTGAAAAATATTTTAGACTATAAACATTTTAATAATCTGAATCAAAAATATATTTTTATAATTTGAGTCTTAATATTTTTGAACGAAGAAAACGCCAGTGTTTAACGGCAGTTTCAGCTGTTATAGGAAAAACAATATGAAAACAACAACTTTGACCTAGCTGACGTGAAAGTGCTTACTTTGAAATCTTACTTTAACGTTTGCTTAGCACCAAAAAGATGCTTTCTGAGACTACCCCATTGGGATTCGAACCGATTTGCCTCGTGTTTATCCAGCAGGCTCGTTATTCACTCGGTCATTTAACCGGTAGGCTACTTACGTCATGAAGTTTTAAATGACAGATCCTGAGGTGAATTGAACCCTCGCGGGTTTGAATCCCGGCCGCGCTGATCTGAGAGTAAAATCTCGGACATTCACTGGACTGGTTATACGGAAAATGGTCTAAATTGCCTAACGGATTAAACATGTGGGTTTAAAAAGTGATAGATATCGACATAGTTCATTATTCACTATAATGCGTGTTTACATTTTTACCTTCGCTGTTAAGTTTATCAGCAAATCCGTCAACCTGTGCATACAGCGGCATTAGAAAGAGAGTACTCCAAAGAGAGGTCGTCTCCTGCAGCGGTACGATCGCTTAGAACTGTGACCCAAAAGCAGTTGGCCCGGTTTCGAATCAGAACTTAATAGTCATGTTATAGATCTCTTTCACTCAGAAGAAACTGACGTTAAAACATTCGACTTCAGACTTTTGTCTCAAACGTGTCTCTGTCGATAGGCCAAATCTGGAAAACTTACAATCCAAAAAGTCTGAAAATCTAGTGATATCTGGTGAGATAATGGATTTTCTTGTGCAAGATTTGTCATTAAAGCTTGTAAAGCTAAGGTTAACGTCAGTGTCCTCAATCGAAAATGATGTCAGTGACGGGCGAGCCCAGGATTTGAACCCCGTTAGGTGCTATTTAATTCTAGTTTAAGTTTAAAATGAAACATAAATGTATACGAGCTAGGCTATTACTAGTGACGTAAATTTACTACTAAACACCCAACAAAATTCAGCAAAATTTGTCTCGATAATAATTTAACCGATACTAATCGGTAACAAATTATAAGAAAAATGAAATGACTACAATAAGATTAGATAGGGCATATAAGAAACAGGCCTAACAGGCCTATTAGTAAGCAAATAAGGAGGTAATAGAAATAATTAATCAATTGGGTAAATAAATATTGAGGATCAGGTAGGCAAATATTCTATATCATATTTTATAATATGCATTAATATTAAATAAAGCTGTTGGCATTTAAAAGTTAATATTAGAGTTGACAACAAGAATTACTCGTGTCTTTGACTAATTTAAATTTGTAAATTCAAGCCTTAAAAAGAATTATCTAAGAATTTATCTTTAATAATTTGTATTATCTTTCTATTAAGGCCACTACTGCCTGGGGCGTGGGTGCCCCGGGGGTGGGGTGGAGCACTTTCAAAAATACGATTAGGCCTAACTTCATAGGTCTAAAATTTACTATAAAATATTTTATAACTTTACTGTACATTGACTTCATTATTCACAATAATAAGGATTGGAAAACCATCTGAGGTCAGTTTTTAATTAGCTAGATGTCGACTCATAATAGCAGTTTATTTTCAATGAGAGGGGAAGATATAAAGATAAAAATACATACAGGAACAAAGCAAGAAAGAGAGAGAGAGATAGAGAGAGAGAGATAGTCAGAGAGAGAGAGAGAAAGAGAGAGAGAGAGAAAGAGAGAGAGAGTAGATAAAACAGGCCTGATTGCGCTGGACATCAGATTATGGTGGAGTGACTGATGGTCAGCTGTTTCTTTAAAGTTAATATACTGAATTAACTTCTCGTTGTTAAAATTTTGAAGCGTGTAGGTTATTGGGTTATAATAAAGACCACATACCATAATTATGTAGATATGGTAAAAGAGTAGTAAAATAGTATACAGTGTATAGTAAATGTAAAAGCACAGAGTACAGTGTACAAGGGTTACAGGAGGCTGATTAGAGTACAGAGTAAAGAGTACATAATTTATAGAGTACAGGGTACAGAGTACAGAATATATAGAGTACAGGGTACAGTGTGCAGAATACATAGAGTACAGGGTCCAGTGTACAGAATACATAAAATACAGGGTACAGAGTACATCATATGTAGAGTACAGGGTATAGAGTACAGAATACATAGAGTACAGGGTATAGAGTACAGAATACATAGAGTACATGATACAGAGTACAGAATATATAGAGTACAGGGTACAGAGTACAGAATACATAGAGTACAGGGTACAGTGTATAGAATACATACAGTACATGGTATAGAGTACATAATTTATAGAGTACAGGGTACAGAGTACAGAATACATAGAGTACATGGTACAGAGTACAGAATATATAGAGTACAGGGTACAAAATACAGGGTACAGAATATATGGAGTATAGGGTACCGTGTACAGCATATATAGAGTACAGGGTACAGTGTACAGGGTACGTGCAGAGTACAGGGTCTATTTTAAAAACATTTTACAGAGAGGAATCAAAAGTACTGAAGTTTTTACGGTTTAAACAAACACGGGTATTTAAAAGCACATTGCAATTTTTCGTGATTTGACACATTGTTTTCTTAATTTCGCATTTTAGAAATAGTGAAATTTTATTTCATACTTCTATTATGTTTTATTATTTCATCCCTTACATTATTAAAATCTTTCCATATTTTAGTAACATTGGCGTTTTATGACATTCAGCGGACTATTAATTTAGTAGTCTTTGTGACGGTAACTCGAGTGTATCGTGCAGGCTTGAAGAGAACCTACGAGCTTCTGACCTTGATGTTAAACATGCGAGATCTTAACTAGAGAGATGCTCAGAAGTTTCGTGCAGGAGACGACCTCTCTTTGGAGTACTCTCTTTCTAATGCCGCTGTATGCACAGGTTGACGGATTTGCTGATAAACTTAACAGCGAAGGTAAAAAAGTAAACACGCATTATAGTGAATAATGAACTATGTCGATATCTATCACTTTTTAAACCCACATGTTTAATCCGTTAGGCAATTTAGACCATTTTCCGTATAACCAGTCCAGTGAATGTCCGAGATTTTACTCTCAGATCAGCGCGGCCGGGATTCAAACCCGCGAGGGTTCAATTCACCTCAGGATCTGTCATTTAAAACTTCATGACGTAAGTAGCCTACCGGTTAAATGACCGAGTGAATAACGAGCCTGCTGGATAAACACGAGGCAAATCGGTTCGAATCCCAATGGGGTAGTCTCAGAAAGCATCTTTTTGGTGCTAAGCAAACGTTAAAGTAAGATTTCAAAGTAAGCACTTTCACGTCAGCTAGGTCAAAGTTGTTGTTTTCATATTGTTTTTCCTATAACAGCTGAAACTGCCGTTAAACACTGGCGTTTTCTTCGTTCAAAAATATTAAGACTCAAATTATAAAAATATATTTTTGATTCAGATTATTAAAATGTTTATAGTCTAAAATATTTTTCAGTTTCAAAATTATTTCTACTTTCCTGTTACTGAAATATAAATATTTCATCTTCGCTGTAAATTAAGGTGTGATCATCTCTTTGAAGATTTTTAAAGTCGTTCTTTAGATTTGAAGGATTTCACTTTTTATTTATACAGTCTACTCGTCGTTGATTCAGTGTAGAAACACTGAAAAATTGTACATCGTTATCTCTCTCTCTTTCTCTCTCTCTCTCTCTCTCTAGTGTTCTGCCAAGCGGCAGGTCCAAGGTACATATTCCTAATCCATGCTTCTTTTCACGCTCCATAAAGAGCACACTATCGATTAACGAGTTAATCCCTTCACAAATGGCTATGCCTTATCCACACCCTAGTGTAGCCTATAACTTGGAAATAATATGGCTTCTGAAGTGGTTTCCCGTTACCTTCCTCGTTATATAAGCCGTTAAATACCAACCAGCGTTCGTCGTAACTATACTTTTTTCACCTCTCTAAAAATGCATGTACAAATTTGTAAAATTTGGCAATCTATACATAATTATAATTACTATTGTACAGTTTTGTACATTTATATGTGTAGACATGCCGTAGAGTTAACATTAGAGATCGGAGTAGGATTAGATTTGGATAAGGGTTGGATTAGGGCTAGGAGGCATTTAAGCCCTATGGATAAACAAGTCAAGTAGCCCTCCTTCAGCCATTGCCGTCGCCAATGGCATCAGCCATTGGCGAAGTCGGT
>CAJHZI010000599.1:0-20000 GCA_905160935.1 Enchytraeus crypticus
CTCTCTCTCTCTCTCTTCTCTGTCTCTCCTCTTCTCTCTCTCTCTCTCCCTCTCTCTTTTCATGTTTTTTTAAAATTTATTAATTATTATTTATCTGTTTTGTTGATTATTCTTATAACAAATATGCAGCCATCAGCAAGCTACTGTTCTTTCATTTCTCGATGCAGAAGTAGCTGCTGGATTAGAATAGTTAGAGCTGAGATACAAACATAAAACATATCAAAATGTGAAATGATAACTAAAACCTAAGCGGCAAACACAAAATATAAATCGTTGACAAAATAGTGGCAAGGCACGGAGGTTGAAAAAAGAGGGGGGAGAGGAAAATTTTCTCATCGTAAGTTAGGTGAAGGGGGAGGGGGTGAAATATGCAGGATGCGTCGTTGCTATGGGGGGGGCCTGGTGCCCCTGCTAAAAATGAAACACTAGCGGAAAGTCATCCCTTGATCGATCGGTTCATCATTGATCTATAATTTGAACGCTTCTCGATCTCCAGCTTCCTAATGAAATCTTAAAGTTTATGTGAAACTCAACCAGGCCCAGTGGCGGATCCAGGGGGCCCAGGGGGCCCGCCCCCCCTTAGCTAAGCCCGATAAAAAATGTTGAGCTATATTTTCATTGTTTCTATGGCAATTTCTATGTTTAAATACGTTAGTAATGTCAGTGGTTAGGGGGCGCATGTCCCGAAGAAGGCGTAAGCAAAAAAATGTACACTGTCAAAAAAAATTTCGGGATCCCCTTTAAAATATTCCTGGATCCGCCCCTGACCAGGCCCGTTTTCATATTTTTCTCTGGAACTGTACTTTATTGCCTGAAAATCTAACAGAATGTTTATTATTTGCTTTGCGTTTGCACATTTAGCACATACAGTGTCTAATTCCTACAACCCACGAGAGAAAAGACGTGATCATCTGTCATGTTATCAATCAATTTTTTATTGAACGATAATATTTGTATACTATCGTAAATATCCATGTATATATTTAAACTAATTAAATTATATACAATTATACCTCTTTAACTTTTTCTTCATTCTTGTGCATAGTGTAATAACCAATGGCAGGACCGTGGCATATAAATCCCCATTTACTTTCATCCTCTTCCTTTTTTCATATCTACATACGAATGCTCTACACTCCAAGCCTTACTTTTCTACTAAAACAATTCCTCTCTATTCTTTCTTTCATTATATATATTTTATTATTATTATTATTATTACTGTTATTATTATTATTATTATTATTATTATTATATATAGTTTAATATTTACTTTGTTATGTCGGGGTTGCTGAAGGTATCATCCGTTGACTGCAAGTGTAATAAAAGCACTAAGATCCAATGTTCCAAACCAACGTCAGAGAGGATATTCGGTTGGTGAGCGCAGCCTGGGTTCCAGAAATTTATACAAGATTTTCTAAAACGAATGAAAAGAAGGTCTTTTCGTTTATTCAACCTTTTTAGACTGGGATTCAGGAGAAGACGATGATGATGGTGATGATGATGATGATTAAGATGATGAAGATGATGATGATGAGGATGATGATGATGATGGTGATGATGATAATGATGATGCTGATGCTGATGGGGCCTACTGATTATAATTATGGTGATGATGATGATGATGATATTGTTATTATTCTTAATCGGTAAGATACTCGACCGCTGATCACTAGGTGCGGGTTCAAATCCTGGGATCGCCCGTCACTGACATCACTTTCGAGTGAGGAAACTGACGTTAACCTTGACGTTTACCAGCTTATATTTAGTAATTTCCATGTTTACAGCTATGTATATTTCTCGCAGACTGGATAGAGACAGAAGTCTGTCACTCGAAGCACCTTCACCTGCGCTGCTCCTCAGATCAGCTCATCCTCGTGGCTCTGGCTCTCTACGGTCGAATGCGGCTCAGCCGTTGTGTCGCCGAGAACTTCGGCTACATCGGCTGCTCCAATGACGTCACCGTTACCATAGCGACCCTGTGTACGGGCAGGGCGAGGTGTGACGTCAGAGTGCTTGACGACACATTCAGCGGAGTGGACCCCTGTCATGAGGATTTGAACTCGTATCTCATGGTTCGATATACGTGCGCTAATGGTTGGTTTGAAATTTATTGATTGATTAGTTTTAAAATTAATTTCTAAATTAATTCATTTTCTTAATTCTGCTATTATAATTTTCTTAGTGATGTTAGTCAACACCGTTAATTTGTAAATCGGCTATTTTGTTAATCTATTAATTAACGCCTGTTGAACAGTTTATCATATAAACCACACCGATGAATTGATAATACCAAATATTACAAACCGTTGCTTGAGAAATTATTCTAATGAGTATTACAGTAACGATTATGCTTAAGTATTAAGTTAGTCAGCTTAATAGAGCAATCGCCTAAAATAGTTTTCTAAAAATGGAAGAATATATTAGTTTTGAAAGCCGTTGCAGCATATCGCTAGTATTACGAAATAGAAACTTAGATTTTAACATTTTAAAAACTTATTTACTTATATTTTGTTATTATTGTTATGTTTATTATGATATATTTCAAGTTTTACTTCCGGAGCGCCATCTCTGCACATCCGGACCAGTGATATTACTTCCTGTTAACGGCTCGCCTCAGTACGTCACCAATTTTGCCTCTTCCATCACTCGATGTGGCACAGCCGAGATACCCTGGGTGTTTATGGCGGAGCCTGGACAGAAAATCCATGTGTCAATCATAGAGTTGAAAAACATTTCTCGGGTAACAACAAAAGATGTGGGCGGAGTTAGTGGCTTGAAGGGGCCGAGCTATGATTTTAAGTCACGTCCAGGTAGAATATCAGAGGAACCATCTGCTGATTTCAGATATTCTAAAGAAATAATTCCAAAAATTAATTTCTTGACTTCAATACAATATTCTGCTTCAAATTCTAGAAATCGAACAACCGACTACATGGATCGCAGCCGACAAACACCGTTTCACAATTTACCTGGTGATCAACTCGAAAGCATTGAAACGATAAGATCTGTCTTGACTAACACTTATCCTACTAACATTCGACTTACGGCAGATTCAACAAAATTAACTAAATCGCTTAAACCAAAATTTAGTTACCATAGTATATATGGAGATAACGGAAATGGCATGAAGGCATCTGAAAATGCCATCTCAGTGATTGAAGAATATGAATGCCGTAGTTTAGCATTTGCTTTAGGCCTAAGTAGTTTCAATTTAAGTCATCCTGGAAATAACAAGCATATGGGTAACAGCGACAGTTTAATTAATAGGAATATTAATAGAAATAATACAAATAATAAAGCCTTCATCAATTCCCTGCAAATATCTACCGTGTATCTGAGACTTTTGGATGGATATGCAAATGATGTTTACATTTGTGACCAATCGGAGAATAGAATGAAGAAGCAGGAGGAGCTTAAATATACAGACCACGCCTATCTGGATACGCCCACTTATTTTCGTCACGTATTTACAACGGCTGATAACCATCTGTACGTGTATAATCTGTATCGGGAGGCTCGGCTATCATCTGTCAATCAAGTAGCTTTCCTTGTGAGAGTAAACGGTAATTTCTTTTATTTGCCTTTCTATTTTCTCTCCTTATTCTCTCCCTTTCTCTTTCTCTCTATCCATTTCTTAATCTTCTAATTCACTGAATAATTGGTTTTCTTCTTATTCTAGCTCATTCTGAACATATCTTCAGCTTGTTATAGGCTTTGTATATGCTGGCAGGATTGCATAGTAAGTTTATAACTGTATCAATGAGTGTATTGTCTCATAATGGTCATTTTCTCACCTAAGTCATCTGACATTTTGTACAAATCATGACAACTTGACGCATTCAATGGAACAGAGTTAGAGGAAGACCAGGACATGGGAAGTTAAATAACTTGACAACAAATTCATATATACAGATGAAATGAAAGGCTGGGATAGAACTGGTTGAAAGAGTTCTACGCTAAGGGCCTGCCGTTAGGCAGTGCACTAGAAGAAGAAGAATGAAATATATATAAATTATAAGAATAAAATAAAAAATTAAGTATATTAATATTATTGTACTCTATTTATAAATCTTTATTCGTCAAAAACAGGCAGGAAACGATACATCATATTTACATATATACACACACATATACACACATACACATAAGATCATAGAACAACTAAAAATTAATTATAAGAAACTTATATAGCTGTAGGTTGTCCTGATCTAACCCCGCCCCCTGGTGTCTGGATGACCCGGCATGACTCAACTGCCATATATAGATGTAACTCCTCCGCGCAGTCTCTGGCTCCTCCCACCAGTCACGTGACACTAGGAGGAAGTCAAACATGGCGACTAAGCTGTATAGATAACGAGTGGAAAGGTCCGAGGTTCGACTGCGAGTCACGACGTAGTGATGATACCAAGAGAAACAATGCGGCAGGTAACTAACGTTTCTCGTTATTTCTCGTTTAGAATAGTTTAGTTGTTCATCACAGCACAGATTATGCAAATAATACGAACGTGCATGTAGTTAGATAAACAATAACAATATAAAAGAGGCTACTAATATCATAAAAGAGCCATAGATCTGTTTGATAATACCATAATTAGTAGCCACAGCAGAGTCTTATACGGTTCTATGCAATTGATTTGAGATTTTTGTTCATACAGGGGTCATCTTTGACACATTTAAGTTCAAAATATGATTGAAATAAATTATTTTTAGCGTCTAAATACCCAGCGGGAACTTAATAATTAATTATTTAGCAATTAAATAAAATGGAGGCACAAAGCTAAAAATAGTTAGAGTTGTCACAACATAGTGGCGTTTTAAGAACTTCACACCATGCGGCAATCGAAAGTCAGTGATCGAAAGGTAAACTCCATGCGGTGATCGAAAGTTAAACTCAATTTTTCAAGCTCCTAATCTAAAAACTCTAATTACGGATTCATTGAACTAAGGTTTATTTAGCCAGCTGCTCAAAAGCATACTTCTCTATCCACTAGGCTACGCCCCCGATTTAAGCAATCTGTTTTATTTCTGTTCACGCAGAAGCCGAAAATTCGACATTTGAAAACAAGATCTACCTTTCGCTAGGTTTGAATTAATAATTGTTTCGTTTAATTTTAGTCTATTTATTGTTTTAGTTCGCCTTTGTATGTATGTATGAAATTGAATTCTTATCTATGAATTTGACATTTTAAATATAAACGTGTGCTCTCTCTCTCTCTCTTTCTCTCTCTCTCTCTATGTGTCTCTTTGTACTACCTAGCAGCAGATAGCAATGATGATTACATTGCTATCTGCTATCACACGTCATGTATAGCGTGTGTATTTAATCCACAGACATTACCCCAGTTTGTGTATTTAATCCACAAATATTACCCCAGTTTGTGTATTTAATCCATAGAATTTACCCTAGTTTGTGTATTTAATCCATAGAATTTACCCCAGTTTGTGTATTTAATCCACAGAATTTACCCCAGTTTGTGTATTTAATCCACAGAATTTACCCCAGTTTGTGTATTTAATCCACAGAATTTACCCCAGTTTGTGTATTTAATCCACAGAATTTACCCCAGTTTGTGTATTTAATCCACAGAATTTACCCTAGTTTGTGTATTTAATCCACGGAATTTACCCTAGTTTGTGTATTTAATCCACAGAATTTACCCTAGTTCGTGTAATTAATCCACAGAATTTACCCTAGTTTGTGTATTTAATCCACAGAATTTACCCCAGTTTGTGTAATTAATCCACAGAATTTACCCCAGTTTGTGTATTTAATCCACAGAATTTACCCTAGTTTGTGTATTTAATCCACAGAATTTACCCCAGTTTGTGCAATTAATCCACAGAATTTACCCCAGTTTGTGTAATTAATCCACAGAATTTACCCCAGTTTGTGTAATTAATCCACAGAATTTACCCCATTTTGTGTAATTAATCCACAGAATTTACCCCAGTTTGTGTAATTAATCCATAGAATTTACCCTAGTTTGTGTATTTTCAGAAGTACTGATACTGATATCCGTTAGCCTTGGACTAGCCGTCTGTCTGGCTATGCTTGCTGTAAGACGTATTGCCTTGTCTCTCAGTCGAACTCGCAACCGAAAGTACAGCAGGTAGGTTCTAATAATCTGAGCAACAGATAGCTCGCCACACTGACATCGCTTTCGAGTGAGGAAACTGACGTTAACATTAGCTTTATCAGCTTTTTTTACAAGCATTTCAAGCATCTTTCCGTTACAATACTCATTGTAGTAATTAATAAATTAATTACTGGTCGTTGAAATAATTTCGCACGAAATACTCACTTGTCAAAATTGTCATAAGCATTTTGCTGACATATTAGTCATGTACACGTGTCGTGATGTCATGGACACGTCATACACCATTGTCATACGTGACATGCTCACTGGTAATTTGCTTTTGAATAGATTTTAACAATTTCGACTTTCATATTCCCGAAGCTTTTTAATTTATTGATTGATTGATTCACAGGACGCATGATCAGAACCCATAGAATGACTTCAGGAAAGGGTGATGAGTCAATGAATAATATTCAGCGATGAATACGATGAATAGTATTCAGCGATGAATAAGATGAATAGTATTCAGCGATGAATAGTATTCAGAGATGAATACGATGAATAGTATTCAGCGATGAATAAGATGAATGGTATTCAACGATCAATGCGATGACTAGAATTCAGCGATGAATTCGATGAATAGTATTTAGCTCAGCGATGAATACAAATGAATAGCCAATGAGTTCCACAAACATCAATGGCTCTAGGACAGGTCTTTCAGGAATGGATTATCCAGTATTATTTATTTCAAAGAACGGTTGAGTTAGACAATAATTATTCTACTTTAAAAGTATTATTTCACCATTTAATTAGCATAAGTTCGTTACATTTATACATGTACTGTATATGAAAATATTTTCTACTAAAATCGCGAACAATTATTTTTGGTCGCCCGGCACACGTTTCCAATTTTCTTTAACTCATTTTTCGTGGAGGTCGGGAGTTCAACCCGGGACAAGCATTATAAATTTTGAATTGATCTCCGGCTTTATTCGGATATTTAGAAAAATAACAGCGTTGTGCCCGGGTCATTACAGTGTCTATAGACCAAGCGCCTAAAGGTAGTGGAGTAAGGGACATTAAAGAAATATGTGAAGACAAAGGGAAACAACTTCAGAGGATTAAGGTGACAGAACAAACTCATTGTCATTGAGTATTCTTCATAGAGCTTGAGTTAACAGGAAGAAATAATTTGATTTTGGATATGTCAATTGACACAGCACTAGAGAGAGTATACGTTGTATCTTTCTCCCTCTCTCTCTTTCTTTCTTTCTTTCTCTCTCTCTCTCAGTACACTGCCTAATGGCACGTCCAAGAAAGTCTTCTAATCAATGGTATCCTCAACTTTCCTTTACAATTTATTTTTCTTTTCGTAACAATGCGTCATTAAATCGTTCCATGTCCGTTGCCTCCGTATTTCTCTAATTGTCATCATTGCATTTTGAGCGTTCATAACATCTGATTAAAAAAAGCAAAGTCAAAATTGAATATATACATGTATAATTTAATATAACTTTTATTACAATTAATTCACAACAGGCGTATATTTAGGTCAACATAATTTTTAGCAATTTCGCACCAAGCAAATCTCCATCGGCAAATGTCTTCATGCATATTCATACGTACTAATATTTGCATGCTCATAATACGCTTTACAACTAACTGTATTTAAGAACATTACTACAGAATAACGTTTGCATATTCATACAATCGGCATATCATATACTAAGCAAAGCATAGAAAGCAGACTATATTGTATAAGAACCTACTCTCCTTCATCATGTCACAAATCAGTCAAACAGAAATTATTATCACTATTTCTCGTTTTATTATCATCACCATCTTCCTTTGAATACCAGCTTAGCCAGGGATTGGTTTTATCTACAATACAAAGATCTTACAATATAGGACGCCATTCTTACCATAACTTTATCACAAAATATTTAAATCAACAATAAATGCCCAGCGATCATAAATTTGTGTAATATAAAAATTAAAAAATTTATGAATAGGCAAGTATGCTCAGAACTTCAATTACACACTCATATAGGAACAATTGTATACACAAGTATGTTCAACAAGTACAATCAAGTGTAGTACACTCTACAAGTATGTTTAACAAGTACAATCACGTGTAGTACACTCTACAAGTATGTTTAACAAGTACAATCACGTGTAGTACACTCTACAAGTATGTTTAACAAGTATAATCACGTGTAGTACACTCTACAAGTACACTAACGAGTGGCCTACTCTAAAAGTACATTCATGGGGTGCGATTCAGTCAACAAGTACACTTATAACTATACTCACCTTCACACTCAGAAGCACAAAATAACAACAACAACGACCAGCACCTCAGAAACCACTGATGGCAACAGTTGTCAGCGTTGTACAAGCACATGTTGCTAACAACAATGACGAGAACATCAGCAACATCATTAGACAACATCATTAGACGACATTATTAGACAACAACATTAGACAACATCAATGAAGACGCCATGAAATTTACATACATGGGGAGCTGATAGAGGTAGAAATGGCAGTGAGACAAAAGTGGAACCTGCTGTTAGTAAAGTAATAATAATAATAAAGACTTAACGTCCGTTTCCTCATCCAGGGATGATGTCAGGGACGTCCCCACAGCACACATCACTACAGATCAATTCACCCAGACCAATCTGCAAAAGAAATGTGCTGAGGAGAAGTAAGATCCTAAACGAAAGCCAGTCCAGTGATCAAAAATTGTAAAAATAAAACGTAGACAACTCTAAATAAGACTTTTCGTCAATAAGGGAGTCGTTTCATTAGTGCTTGACTGAATTATACATAATATTAAAATCGTTACTAAATCTACACAATTTATCCGTGATGTGTCCGGGTTGCTATAAAATAAACTGAAAGTGTCATAAGTTCGTAACAGGCGACAAAGCACTAAGATCCAAACTAACGGCAGGAAAGGCATTCCGTGGTCAGCGTCTAGGCTCCAGATATTGCCACAAAATAGTCTAATCCAGACCCTATTTTACCATGGATTCAAGGGAATATGATGATGAAGAGTTATTATATCTACACTCAATATTTAATATGAAAGCCCAGGCTAGTCAGTTTCATCTTTCGAAAAGACATTCATAAATGACTAGTCTAAGATTTGAACCCTACGTCTACTGATCCGAAGATGAATAAACCGCCTATCACACCACTGACTCAGCCATTGGTATGATAGATTTGATAACGGTATAACACGCTAGAGCAATTCGAATTTTTCTTTTAAAATATAGAAGAAAAAGCATGAAGCAGTTTTGAAGTCGTATACAGTAATCGCTTAAACAATACACCTTCAAACATACATATAACAATAATAGACATACACGAAAACTACTCTACAATAGAACCAACAGAGCTACAAGTTTCCTTAGTGGTGGTCAAAGCAGATGCTTAACGATGACAAGTGAAAATCACAAAAGAATTGTACATTTATTCAACAGTTTAAAGGCAGCAACACTAAAACCTTTATTAATAGCCTTTAGTAGGGAGCTCAATGAAAGAGGCAGTGGTAACACTAGAGCTTTCTACATCACGTCAGCTTTCATTTTGCCAGGTTTAGATAAAGACAGACTTAATTTTCACATTTGGCTAGCTAGTGCAGTAGTTTAAATAATTAATAAATTAATTTAAGAAATTAATTAATTAATTATTTTTTAATTTAAGTCCAAATACACGTATTATGCCTTAAATTTAAATGTTATTAAATAATTAAATGCAAGACTGAGCAAAAGAAAAAAAAAGCAAAAAAAAGCAAAAGCAAGACAGACGCTGTAATTATGTTAAAGAGTAAAATAGACCTTCAACTATTCAAAGGTGGTCAGAAATTTCAGCCTTGCACACAAAGCGCACAAACCGCAACCCCTAAAACAATGATGCCTCTCGAATGCAAGTGACATGTGAAAAATATGTCTCTAACAGACCATCTGACACTCGCTTACCTAAATAATACACTATATAATTAGCACAAACATTGCTAATAACAACGAAATTCAGACGTGGATAGCGCAACAACAACAACAATTAGAGTGACACCGTCGTCAATGACAGCATCGAGCATTAGTTCAACCCTAGTAAACATGGGCACAATAATAACTCTAATTATTTTTAGCAATAAATAATTATCGCTCTTTTGCTTGGTAAAGGGGTGTTCGAGGTTGTCATAGACGATGCGTCTCAGTTAATAAGGGCTGCAGAAATGGAGATGAAGAGGAAAGCTGAGGATAAAATGGATTAGACGGGATCTATGTCACTGATCTGCTGTGAGGCAGTACACTGTTTAACGATGAGAAAGAGAGAAAGAGAGAGAGAGAGATAGAGAGTGAAAGAACCGAATCTCACGTGGAACCGAGTCCCACCCATGCTGCCAAAATGTGAAGTTAATTAGAGGTCGTTACTCATTAAAATACTTAACTACTCGTTAAGGTTGGTTCGATGGTTGGCTGGTTGGTTGGTTGTTAGGACTCGTTTATAGCGATACACTTAACATAACACACACACACCAACACACACTGATAACATACACTGGCACATACCAACACTGTTAACACAGGTATAAATAACAAAATAAACGAAGACATGCACAGATACATAGAGGTACACAGGTATAACTTAACATCTGTTGAGAGACGATCAAAATATAGAAATAACAACTTAGAAATGTTACAAATCTTGAAATAAAATTAATTACAAAATCAATGCTTTGATGTACAATTTCGGGCTTTAATTACAATACACTGTTTATTAAATTTATACAAAAATGTAAGAATATATATATTATATATATATATATATATATATATATATATATATATATATATATATATATATATATATATATATATACATATATATATATATATATATGGATAGAAATCTAAAGCGTCGTAACCAAATAATACTTTAGTTAACGTGTAGTTAACGGGTTATATAATGATGTATTAGAATAACACACACAGTTCAGCAACATGTTCAGTAAATGATATATCAATAAGAAATTTTCACACAAAGTAAACTTACTTTAGTAATTCATCACAATGATCGACGGTGTGCTCAGTACTGAACGAGACCTAGTGGTCAGAAAGTTAACCACTGAGATAAACCAAGACAACAACTGAACCAGCCAAACGTCCGAGAAGAACAGCACAAAATACTTTTAATACTGAGACAAAGATCTTAAATAGCTCGGCCAGATTCTGGCAACACTGTTAATTATCACAATTTAAATTAGTTTATTATATACTTACATTGCAACACTGATCACATCAAGCGCTTGAAAGCCTATTATATTATTAATATATTATAGTATTATATCTACTATGTTAGATATTAAATTAAGTAACAAATTGTTACCCGTTAAGTTATTATTTGAAATGAGTAAAATTGTTTTATCTGCATGTTATAGGGCTACCTATAGTATGCGTTAAATGACCAACCGATCAATTGAATAAATAATTAACCATTATTTAACCAAATGATCAATCGATCAAATTAATAAATAATTAACCATTAAATAACCAAATGATCAACCTATCAAATGACCAGGTGTTCAACTGATTCAATGATCAACTTACGAAATAATTAAATGATAAACTGATCGAGTAGTTAAATGTTCCAAATACTAAATGATAGAGAGCTCAACTGATTGTATGGTACAAACTGCTAACGCTTGTACCTCAAAGTCCTGAAGAAGTCTGTCAGGTCAAATAAAGCGATATGACTAACCATTCATTAGCTCTTCGTTATGCAGAAGACAATGTTTGTTAAGAATGTGATTCTAATAGATTAGTATTCGCACAGTTGCAATAAAGTAAAAAAAAGTAAGCACGCATTATAGTGAAATAATCAACTATGTTAATATCTATCACTTTTTAGTACCATATGTTTAAACCGTTAGGCAATTTATTCCATTTTCCATATAACCAGTCCAGTGAATGTCCGAGATTTTACTCTCAGATCAGCGCGGCTGGGATTCGAACCCACGAGGGTTCCATTCACCTCAGGATCTGTCATTTAAAACTTCATGATGTTACCCTTACGCTATTGAGACATTCTAACAAACAGATAACTAATAACTGACAGATTAAAATTTCTGATGGTATCAGAGCACACGTTGTCTTGCAAACCTACAGATTTATTAAATTGCTTTCATCAATTAACGAAATAGTGCTGACAAAATATCTCTATAGCATCGCATTCAATCAATTTAAAGTGGTATGGCGCTCTAGTCATCAGCACTATACAGCATATATATGATACATCAACTAGCTGCCCACTAACAATAAAATACAACAAAACAAAACATAGATTTCTTAGTTCCGTATATAAACCTATGTCTATGAAATATACAAGAGATGTGTTGACCAGCAAGTAGCCTAGCCTGTACTATGTAGCCTAGCCTGTACTATTTAGTCTAGCCTGTAATAAGTAGCCTAGCCTGTAATAAGTAGCCTAGCCTGTAATACGTAGTCTAGCTTGTACTATAAAGCCTAGCCTGTAATAAGTAGCCTAGCCTGTAATAAGTAGCCTAGCCTGTAATAAGTAGCCGAGCCTGTAATAAGTAGCCTAGCCTGTAATACGTAGCCTAGCTTGTACTATGAAGCCTAGCCTGTAATAAGTAGCCTAGCCTGTAATATGCCACAAACGCTGCATTTCATCAATGGCACAACATATTTATCAGCGCTATGATAATATTTTACAAAACAGCCTTTAAAGATTCTAATTATTTAATATCACTCATTACTTATTATAAATATTTATTATCTCTCATTAGTTACTATAATTATTTAATATATATCACTAATTATTATAATTATTTGATATCTATAATTATTATAATTGTTTAATATCTCTCATTAATTATTACAGCTATTCGTTAGTTCAGATTAATTACTTCATCAATCTCACTCTATCAATCTGCAGTACTACAGCATGCTTTGCTCTGCATTAACCTTTACTTATTTCTTGTGACAGTAGCTCGAGCGTGTCGAGTCAACTTGAAACAAAAAGCCGAGAGCATCTGATCTTGAAGTTAAGCACACTACATAATATTAACTCAAACTTTAACCCACTCCTATGCTATCTCAGCATTGACTTTCTCTACAAACCAATCAGTACAGTGTTAAGCAAATCTCTACCTAGATATGGTAACAGTGTTAACAGTTTCACAGCCCAGACAATCAAAAGTCGATACAACACTCGACAATATATCTGCTTCAACGCTTCTGTCTGATTGGTCCATACGCTTGCACGAGCAGTTTGCCGAACCAATCGAATCAACGCTACACCGACAAAGTTTATTCGTAGGTTTAGAATTCTGGGGCTGAGACGGCAGAACGAGCGCATCCTCAGCACAACTCTCAGTCATATGAGACACTGAAGTCCCGTCAGCTCTACCGATAGAGCTACGACAACTGATCTTCATGGCGTTAGGATCCTTAAACTCTCCGTTGTCGTCGTAACGCGCGTGGTAGTTGATTTTCGAAATGTGGTCGACGCTTCCGTAGTTTACGACGGAACCGAAGTGCGGAATGCTGAACGGATTCGGATTCAAGACGGTGCTGTACGCTCGATTTCTCCGGCGATCGACAACATTTGACCTCATGTTTTCCACCGTCTTACTACCGGCTTCCAAATGATGACCTCTCTGACCGTTGCTGCTCTTATCGACAGCTTCAGATCCTATATATAAGTCGACGGTTTTCGGAGCTTTATCCACCGGTGCGTCTCCGGAAAGATTTCTGCGCCTGGACATGGAGGAGATGGAGACAGTAGGATCTTCCTGGAGATGAAGTCTTCGGACACGATTGAGTCCACTGGAGTGGGATCTCATGGAAGAGCCTCCCAGCGAATCACCTCTATCTGACCCTGACCTTTCCCTGGACTGATATCCAGTCGCCCTTTCTCCTCCAGGATAAGCTGAATCCGTGTGATGGACTAAAGAGTAAAAATTTCTCGAAGAGGCTTGTGATGAATTTCTGTCGTCATAATAAGACATTCTATTGTTTGAGTTACATAATCCAGCACTGTGATTTCTTTTAGTAAAATTACTTTTATATTTGTTCGTAGAATTGTTTGTACCGGCTCGTACAGACAAATTATTATTCGTCACAACTCTACTGGCAGCGTCCGTGGAAGCGCTGCAGTAATTATATGAAAACGGTTGCTCAGAATTGTTCAAAAATCCCTCGCCCTCTCTCTGGGCAAGTGAGTATTCATCTCTTTCTCTCTGAGTCAAAGAAAACTGAATTTCCTCAGCTGTCTGTCCGGATGAGAGAGGAACTAAAAGATCGGGTAACGCTGCCGTGTCAAACTGATGACTGACAGCTGTCAGATTGGCAGAGGCAAGGGGAATACTCGTTTGATTGACAGCTGAGGATTGACACGTGATTACAACACCCGCCCTGTGATCTTGATGACTTCCATTGCGATATCTTTTCCTCCACTTCTTCTTTGGAGGAAGCTTTTGATCTGGCGCAGAGCTCGATGCGGCTGTACCAGGACCACAAGGCACCTCAGAGCCACCTTTACCCACTGCGCCAAATCCCTTCTCCTGGCCTGTGCCAGATCTTTGGCTATCAACGGTAGCGTTACTGGGGCTAACCAATTCCGAGTTATTTACTCCAGTTCTAGTTAACCCATAGCTATTCAACTCCGAATTCTCTAAATCAGGGCCGCCTCTTCCGACATCAGCGTGTCTGGGGATGTCAAGTCGATCAGTATCAACATTTAATCCGAGAGAACTGTGATAGATTTTTAATTCTTGGCCGGCAGCACCAGAAGATGAGGAAGAAGCCGTTACGTGGGTCTGAGATGAGAGGCATCTGTGGCGAGGTTCACTGAGAGATCTCTTGACGAAGGATAGAACCTCTTCTTGTCTTGCACCGAATCTGACTGAGTCGAGATACGTCTTAGCAAGCCTCTGTTCAATCACGTCTACAACACAATAATCCATTCATCATCATCATCATCATCATCGTCATCGTCATCATCATCATCATCATCAGAAGTAGAGCTGGCCGCTCACGGCTCTTTCGACTCACTAAGTGATGCTCTTTGAAGTGAGTTGCTCTCGCTCACAGCTCATTGTTCTCTAAGAGCTGCTCTCAGTGAGAGCTCTAGTTCAGAGTGATATAACACAATATGCAGCACTGTATCCCATAATGACACAGTGCAGCGTATGCAGCTCTGTTGGACACAAGCTGCACTCTGTCGTATAACGACACAGTGCAGCATATGCAGTACGTTATAATACAGCATTCTGCAATGTGTTGTTATATGGGCTTATATCACAGTATTGATCGACATGCAGCATGCTGTGATAGAACTGACTGAAAATCGCTATTACCTAGGCCACGTAGTAGGCCAATATAGGCTTACTACAGTAACCACAGAAGACCGCTGTCATGCTGCAGAAGTGCGTGAAATTATTTTCTAAATGAAAATCCACCACCATCAAACTGGCGATGTGTCTCTAACTGACAGTATGCATTGTACTGTATCAAGCAATTGTTGCAATAGTGCACCAATAGGCCTGTATTATTTACTCTTAGTAAATCTGTAATTATGTAGCACGTAGTTACTTAATAAGTAGGCCTGTAATTAAGGGACCTACATTTAAGTTAGTTTAAGTAAAAAACATTTCTGGGCATATAAAGCCATAATTAGGACTGATGACTTTGAAGTAATACAGTGACACTAATAGTAATAATTGATTTTTAAATCAATTTCTTTCTATCTCTTCCTCATAAGTATTTTGAATAATGTACCTTCGTTCACAGTTGTCAGTTTATAACACTCGTATGCAGGGTTATCAGACATCTAAAAATATAGCCAAACGCCTTAACGCAACTAGCCTACAAATTGCCCAATTGTGCATGAAACCTGCCAAACTGGCAAAACTGCTGACTCGAATAGTAGACTCCTAGAGGACCTAGGCCTTAGACTATCAGAAGTCACGTAGGCCCAGTGCAGCTACTTTAGCCAGTGCCTTCAACAGTTGAGAGCAGTGTGCAGGTGAGCAGCTCAGAGTCGGCTCATTGAGCTGCTCTCACAGATGAGTCGTTAAGCACATCATAATTAGAAGTTACAGAAGCAATACAATAATAGCAAAATATATTAGTTTAAAATTATATTGTACAATTATTTACATACCATTTAAAAAACGCATAAAATAGTTATAACGTGGGAAGGTAAAGAACTGCACATACCAAAAGTTCCAGTCTCGCTTGCGTCCAAATTTCTTCCATGGAGAACTGCACTCGGTATTCTGCGTCCATCCTTAATGAAATCACTCTGCATTCTCTGCTTCCCTATATTATTTTCAATTGTTGCTACATCCGCTGATCCAACACTTGGCGCATGTCCAATCCCCACGGGCATTTCACCAATACTGGAAAACATTTCAGACCGGGATAAAACTTCTGGTGAACTTCCTCCAGCCTGAACCTTTTCTTTATCCGCTGCCTCGTGAACTGCTAATGTAGAACCTGGTAAAGTAGGCAGGTTCTGTTGTCTGACCTCCAGCGTATGCGGCAGAATAGGTGGAGCCAGCAGTGGAGGGGGAGGAGCCAGCAGAGGAGGAGGGGCCAGCACTGCGGGAACAGCTGACAGCAACTGTGTGTTAACAGAGCAGGTATCATTACGTAGCGTTACCGCGGGTCGGCTGCTCAAAGACGGTGGTAGTAGCGTTACAGTAAGAGCGTCAGACAACTTGCTACACACACATTCTCCACTCGTGCATTCACACCTCTGACGCTCGCTGTTGAAGCTTCGATGTGGCAGGTGATCTTCAAACCAGTCTCTTCTTTCTGCTCTTTCATCTAATACTCTATCAGTTCTTACAGGTGAAAGATGTCCCGCAGTACCGTCGCCATACCCAACAACAGCTTTATCTGAAATTTCATCCAGTGCACTCTTTCCAGAAGTCTGCAACCCAATATTCACATCATCATACAGAGGTCCATGAGTTCTGGCAAGATCTTTCCCAACTCTCAGAGAAACATCATCAAATTCAGCAGATCCAGAGGCATGGTGTTTGTGGAAGGCATCATCCACATCACCTCGTAAAGCTGAATGTTCACCAGGACTCAAATGAGAGGCTGGCACATGTCTCATTTCATACCCCGACAAAGTTCTGTATCTTTCGAAGTCTTGACTTGACCTCACCGAGCCAGACTGCGGTGGAACCGTTCCAAGAGAGCTCCTCCTCAGATACGCCGCTCGGTTGTTCTGCTCAAACAGTAAATCTCTGCGACTACTGGAGCCGGCCGGAGAAATAGAGTCGCACTGAACTGCCGCACCCGCTATAAAACCCTCAGAGGCAGTCCGATGACACTTGATCATTTCAACGGTAGAATACTCCATAGGTTCATACCTTCGGGTGTCGTTGACCTCCATCCTCTGAGGTGATCCCTGCACGGTTCTGCTCTGATGAAGTAAACCCGGACTGAACCCTTCCGAGTCATCTCTCTCCACGACGCTCTGCATCAGTAGCGGCGTGTTCTTGGCGCGCCGTAGAGATGACCACCTCTGGAAGGAATAGTAATTGTGAGGAGGTGGAGCCATCATGGGGTAGCCTCCTTGCTCTGAGATGCTCTGTAGGAGGTCTGGCTGCACGTCAGGTCCCATCAGCTGACTTCCTGGAGGCATAAACAGTGCCGCATTTGACGGGCCAGAAAAAGACGCTCGTCTGAGAGCTAGAGGGTTCTGAAACTTTGACTGCGCGTGGACAATGTTACCAGGGGTCTTATCAGGCCTCTCGTTGGGTCTGTTGTTCGCCTGCTCGAATCTTTTGACGCATTTGGCGGGTACTGCAGGAGGATCCAGATCACTGTGGACGTCCTCTTCGTTCATCATGTCCTCCGGAGTATTTCTTCCGTGAGTATATTTCTCGTTTTGCTGCCATTGGATGTTCAGAGCCCTTTCGCTGGGCGATATAGTGTGCGACACTCTTCTGACGACAACTGTTGGATCGATGGGTATCAGCTCAACAGGGCTTGCTGGTCTGTAGGCCATCGAGATGTCGTCGTCGTAACAGTCTAAATCGTGATGGAGTGACTGCGGCAATCTCTGCTGGGATATTCCCTGAGAGTTAGACAAGATTTGACTCTCAGGGTAATCCATTCCACCGTGTGAAATTTGATAACCAACTTCATATCTATGATCTCGTATTCCGCCAGCGTCGTCTTTATATCTATGCCCTCCTAGAGATGTGCCGTTGTAGTGTGTAACCTCTCCTATCCTGTATCCAGTCGGAGTGGCATCAGTAAGTATCGTTGTTTGTGATGTATTTCTCTGTTCCAAGTCATGATGCATCGGAGGACTGGTCGCCATCGATTGACGAGCGTCCCCAGAAGTCATAACTACACCGCGGTTAGTCGGTATATAACAATTCACTTTCTGACTGTCACAATTTGCTCTTGAACCTGACGCGTCACGTGACGTACCGTTCTCATATGACGTCACAGTATCGCCAGACGACACTCGAAGGTCCAAGGCATATTCTTGCTCAGGTTTAACCCTTCGGCCAGTCTTCCACTGCGACGTAGTCTCAGAAATATCAGCCGCTCTAGACGGTGCGGTGAACTGAACTGGTCCACACGAGAAATGACTCAAATTTGCCTCCAATTCCGAAGCTTTTTCATCTCTAATCCCATGCCCATTGCGCAGAACACCTCGAGGAAATAATGAATTACCGGCAGTGCTGTCAAATCGATCATCACATCCCATCAGTCTGGCAGGTTCCTCTTCGGGACTGCTACTCAGAACTATGGAATCTTCCTCAACGCTCTTCCTCATTCGTTCTCTCCTATCAGATGACACGTCAGCTGCTCTCGTGGGCGAGAGAGCAGCTAAGGCAGCTGCAGCAGCTACCTTATCTTTCTGACCGAGCAATCGAGGCTGAGCCACACCTACAGACTGCAGCACTAGCTGCCTGGCCTGATGCCGCTGCTGATGAAGCTGCTGGCGCTGCTGCTGTATCAGCAAAGCTTGGTTAGCAGCTGCAGCAGCAGTTCTCGCGGATATTCCCTGCAAAGCTGTATCAACTCTACCCTGAACTCTTATCTGATGCTGAAAAGGATTATTTCTACCCGCCTCACCAAGATTGTATGCAGGAATCTGTGGCTTGGATCTGCCATCTGGCAGTTGGTTATCAATGCAGTTGGTATCACATTCGGACTCGCTCTGATTATCGCTCGCTCTTGTTCCTCGCTCGCTCTGAGTCACCGTGCGCCGACGTCTACCACCGCGACTAGACTGCTGTCCTGCCCCTGAACCATCCGTCTGGTTCATCAGCTCCAGTACAGCAGCGGGTATATGATAGTTCTGTATCGGAGTCTTATCCAACAGGTCCTGAAAACACTCGATGCTCGCTCGGTCAGGGAGGGCCGTGGCTAGCGGGTCCACCTCACCGCTGGCCGTGCCGGGACCAGGCCCACCGGGAGCCGCCGCCCCACGGGCCAGTGGCACGACGGACTTAGGACGGACGGTGCCGACGAACTGGAGCAGTTCCGTATAGGAGCTGTGCCGGGAGAGTTCAACGACGTAGACGTCTTTGGGAAACGGTTGAAAGCCCAGAGCGCTGAACACCGCGGTGCCCAAGATCACCGCTGTCGGTCTTTCCCGGTTCCAGGCGTCGAGGTTAGGACGCGTGATGCTGACGAGGGGAACGATGTCTATGCGACAGTCAGTGGACAAATCTCTACCAGGCGGGATCACTCGAAACATCTTCGCTATCTCAGACTTTTCTCTGACTGATTCATCCGTTTGTACGCCAGAGTCGTTTGCCAGCGAGAGTGCAGCAATTCCAGATCCATTTGACACCTTTCTCTTTCGTTCGTCGCTAGAACCTTCCTGACTGTCTCTTCGTCGTGT
>CAJHZI010000599.1:25000-40000 GCA_905160935.1 Enchytraeus crypticus
ACTTTTCAAGCTTAGAGACCACCGTTATTTAACTTCATTGTCATTTTGAGAATAATATTACTAATATAATAACCGGTTCTAACTGAAATACACCAGTTGACATCTGCCTTCATATGCTGCTCGAATCAGCTACTGTTCGATCTCACTAAAAGATAAGCTTTAAAAAGGTCATCGGCTAATAGCGCTAAATAGCTAAGTCTAAAGATACTAGAGACTGTAGAAGTGAGCTTTTTTCTACTAGAGACATTAACTAGAGTGTCTTAATAGCGTAGAGGTAACGTCATGAAGTTTTAAATGAAAGATCCTGAGGTATCTGAGAGTAAAATCTCGGGCATTCACTAGACTGGCTATAATGGAAAATGGTCTAAAAAGTCCACTGAAAGATAGAGACTCAGTACAAGTTTAACGTCAGTTTCATCTCTCGACAGGATGTCAGCGACGGGCCTGTCTCGGATAGGAAATCCACAGCACAACGATCCGTAGTTTAAACATTAACGATTTATACAGCAGGTCAACGGAACAGCAATAAGCAGGACAATTCTATTTGTAAATCATACTACAAAGGAGTATGAATTTATAAAATATTGTTCAAATAACAGCAGTCTAACGAACATGTTGGCTCGAACATAAACATTGGAAAAAAGAAATTTAAAAATCTTATTGGAAATATCAAATTAACGGAATATTGTTCGCATTAGCGGCGCTGTCATTCTGAAAACGAAAAGATTAAATTGTAATCTATTATTAGCACAATCGGGACTAACTTCGATAGAAAGAATAAAAGTTGAAAGAGAAAAAAACTTCACATTCCCGTAGTAGTGAGACTGTTCTCAGATTCATTGTATATCTGCGCTAGCTGCTAGTGCGTTCTCTATGGGTTAAGCGATTAAAGGAGAGTGGAAAGTAGAATTAATCTAACGCACCCAATGGAGATTAAAATAATCAAATAAATATGATGCATTGCTTTTGATAATACATGAATGCAAAACAGACTGGTGAGAACCGGTTTCGCAGTATGCCAGTTTATCTTCCCATACACCAGTAATATAGACCTGATAACTATACACACGTACGCCACAAGCCTGTGTTGAATAGGGTGCATTATTTTTCTAAACTACAAAACTAGAAATATCAATGCATTGTACTTTTTTTTTTTATATACTACACTATATAAAAATTCCCGTGTTGCGTCCGGGACACCGAAGAATAGAACAATTGTTAACTAGATGTTTCATAAGAGACCGCTCAGCAAGAACTTAGGAAAGAAACACAGTTAAATACTTGACAGACTTTAAACTATCGATGTTGGTCGCCTCTAAATAGAACGTTGAGTTTCTGTAAATCTTTTACACTATTGTAAAATCAATATGGTTAATCGACAGCGTGCTCAATGTTACAGAAGAGTGACTGGTAACTCTACGCAGAATCGCAATAAATATTAACCATCTCTTCTCTTCAGTGCAAGCCAAGTGGCAGATTCAAGGCACATATTCATACTCAAAGTCTGCTTTATCGCTCCATACGAGCACTCCTTAGATCAACAAGTTAATCCCTTGACAAAGTTAATGCCTTATCAATTCCTTATGTAGCCTAGCGCTTGGGAATATATATTAACCATACGGAGTCCCAAAGGACGACAACAACATTTAAAGTCGTTTCCTACATCCACGCATGACGTCAGAGTTCCAGTAAGAAAACACTTCTCAGAGAACGTAAAATAATGATGATTTACATTATTTATTCTAAACTCAACATCCAGTATATACAACAAATGTGTGAACAACCTACATATCAGAGTTCATGCAAGCAGAAACATTCATATCAGGGTTAATGTGATAGACGTACGGCCATCGGAGAGGGCAAACATTGCCTTATCTAGCTCACCACAGTAGGATTAGGATTTAGAATTAAAGTTAGAAAAAAATAAACATAAACTACACAACGTACTGTTTTGTTGGTAATTATTTTTAATGAGTTCTTTAAAACTTTAATCAATAGGAGGAAAACTCCAATCAATACGGGGAAAACTCCAATCAATACGGGGAAAACTCCAATCAATACGGGAAAAACTCCAATCAATACGGGGAAAACTCCAATCAATACGGGGAAAACTCCAATCAATACGGGGAAAACTCCAATCAATGGGGGGAAACTCAAATCAATACGGGGAAAACTCCAATCAATGGGGGGAAACTCAAATCAATAGGGGAAAACTCCAATCAATACGGGGAAAACTCCAATCAATGGGGGGAAACTCAAATCAATAGGGAGAAGCTCCAATCAATAGGGGGCGGGATTAGCGCAGTCGGTTAAGCTGCGCGTCAGTTGAGCGAAGTTTTGCTCCATCGCGCCGGTTAATACTTTGTGGGCGACCACATTGGAAGACCGAGTGTTGACAGACTTTGAAAGAAAAAATCCCGAGGGTGTTGGAAGGTTATTCTTAAATCCGCGCCGGCTGCAATTGATGCGTCAACAAAAGGCAACGATTACTAATAACTATGGAGAGGAATGGAGGAAATAACGAAACTACAAAAACAGAAACCAAGAAAGGAAACAATGTAGCACATGCGGTACGTCATGTGTGTAACTATGCGAACAATCAATAGGGAAAAACTCCAATCAATAAGGGGAAAACTCCAATCAATAAGGGAAAAACTCCAATCAATAACGGGAAAACTCTAGATAATCAATAAGGGAGGAACTCCAATCAATAGGAGGAAACTCCAATCAATAGGGGGAAAACTAATCAATAAGGGGAAAACTCCAATCAATAAGGGGAAAACTCCAATCAATAAGGTGAAAACTCCAATCAATAGGGAGAAACTCCAATCAATAGGGGGAAACACTAATCAATAGGGGAAAACTCCAATCAATAGGGGTAAAAATCCAATCAATAGGGAGAAAACTCCAATCAATGCGGGAAAAGCTCCAATTCATCGTTTAAGACGTTAGTGGATTGTACAGATTAGTTTTTATCAATTTTTTAATACTATATTTTATGATTCAAAAAATTTAAATTAACAAAATAAAATAAATCCATACCGAGACTCGCTGTAGCAGAAGACTCTTCGACACAGCACTGCAGTAAATAGGCGCCGACCAATTCGGAGTGAGACCGACGAGTTTATTTTGTTCGATATGAGACAGAAAGAAGAATCTCGCCCTGGAACTCTGCTTGGGCTTCCACGTATCCACCGCAATCTGGGTGTAGGGGATCACGCAGCCCCCGCCGATTACGCCTCCACCGGCACTCATATCACCCCCAAACTTGTGTACCACGCCCAAATCACCCGAGCCCGAAAGACTAAAATTATCCCCGCCTGGCTTCCCAAAGCCCAAACTCTCGCTGTGTTGTGATTTACTCTTCCAGATCTGAATCCACTTGACGTCATTTCCAAACAATATGGAAACTCTAGAACTTTTTTTATCAGCTTTGTATGCAACTGAAGAGGAACAGACTAAAAGCCTATGCCTAGTTATGGGCTACCTGTGATCTTCGTACATTATTTAGCTGTGGTAAGTTATTCCCAAATATCCTTCGATTTGTTATATTTACTTATTATACAAATGACTGACTATCTTCTATGATGTGATAAGTTTGAGACAGGCCAGCTTTCGCCTATATTCACCTACACCTGGAGAAACAAAAATATATTAGACTAGCCGCTACATGTAACGCTAAATGGTGCAATATTTACGAAATTTTCACACTATAAGATATTAATAGTGTTATATAGATACTGTATATATACAATACATACATACATATATATATATATATATATATATATATATATATATATATATATATATATATACAAAATTGTACATGTAAATATAGGTGCGATACTATGTCAACAATTTAACAACAATAATATACATGTATGCATGTACATGTGTATTATTGTTTTATGGTCATATTAACGATTATACATGATTGTGTATATTAAGTGCAAAAGGTTGGATAAAAATATCCACACAGTACACTTTAAAAAAGTTATATAGGCATCAAAATGCCTAACAGAGGATATAAATAATAATATTAGTAATAAAGGTTTAACGTCAGTTAACTCATACAAGGACGATGTCAGGGACGTCCCCCATCACATGTCACCACAAATCGATTCACCCCAAACGATCTGAAAAAAACACGCGCTTAAAACAAGAAAAAGATCCTAAACGGTGCCGATCCTGTGATCAGAAAACAGTCAAGCAAAATAATAAGTCTATGGTGGGAAAAGATGTGTTTTGTACGATTCAACCAACAAAGGAAAATGGAAGTAATAGAACATGACCGAAGATCAGGATGCAGAGAGTTCCAAACAGTATGAGCTGAGAAAGAAAATGAACGTCTATCTAGTGATGTGAGAGTATTAGGAATTTTGAGCAGTTTGGCATCGGAAGAACGAAGCTTAAGAGCAGGTTGATATATTGGATTAGGAGATCAAAAAAGGTAAGAAGGCTTACCAAAGAGAAGTGTTTTGAAAGTTAACAGAGCAATTTTATACTAAAAATGGATTCTACAATTTCAAATACTGGCTTAGACAAGTAGTCAGAGCTTATCTAAGATCATAAGCTGATAAGTGATTACAGTGAGATAAGCCAGTTCTAAGCGGGTAGAACCGGTTCTGTATATAGTAGAACCGGTACTGCATGTAGTAGAACCGGTACTGCATGTAGTAGAACCGGTACTGCATGTAGTAGAACCGGTACTGCATATAGTAGAACCAGTACTGTATGTAGTAGGACCGGCACTGTATGTAGTAGGACCGGCACTGTATGTAGTAGGACAGCACTATATGTAGTAGAACCGGTACTGTATGTAGTAGAACCGGCACTGTATGTAGTAGAACTGGCACTGTATGTAGTAGAACCGGCACTGTATGTAGTAGAACCGACACTGTATGTAGTAGAACCGGTACTGTATGTAGTAGAACCGGTACTGTATGTAGTAGAACCGGTATTGTATGTAGTAGAACCGGTACTGTATGTAGTAGAACCGGTACTGTATGTAGTAGAACCGGTACTGTATGTAGTAGAACCGGTACTGTATGTAGTAAGTGAACGTTGAGGCAGACGATGAGGTAAGAAGTACAGTCTTCATTCAAAGCTTATAACCGTTTACTGAATAATAATAATAATAATAATAATAATAATAATAATAACACACATTATAGTGAAATGATCAACTAAGTTGATATCTATCACCTTTTAATGCCACATATTAATACCAATTGTTTCATCCGTTAGGCAATGTTATCCAAATTCCGTGTAACCAGTCAATATCCGATATTTTACTCTCAGATCAGCGCGGCTGGGATTTGAACCCACGAGGGTTCAATTCAGCTCAGGGTCTGTCATTTAAAACTTCATGACGTTATCTACACCTCTAACCATTGCGCTATTGAGGCATTCGTTACCAAATTTTTTATTGAACAAGGTTACCGGGACATGTGTAGTCATAGGCTCACAATTCTGCAGATATGCAAACACTGATCTACACTGAATAGCTCGCAGGAACCGTTGACATAAAAACAATTCTTAAAGTGCAAAATTTCAAATGTACACTAATGATAAAGTCATATGCCGATAAAGTCACACCAGAATAAAGTCATAATGTCATACAAGGATAGAGACACAAAAGTATGAAGTCATAAAAGGATAAAATCATAACGTCATTCAAGGATAAAGACGTATATGGATCACGTCATATCGTAAGAAGTTATATTCACAAGAATAAGAATGAAGCTCTAATCAAGTGGACAATTCCTAATTAAGCAAACAATGAGCTGAACGAAATCTCTGTATATTAACAGCAAAATTACATAGCACGTTCTTCCACCATATTTGTAAAAGTAATGCGGTAGAAATTAACTATTTAAAGAGTTCTATACTGTCTTTCGTATATGGAAGATTTCATAGTACACCAGTCCAGAATTACACAGGCTTAGTTACAATGCACTGATTGTGAGAAACAAGGGGATACGATCTGACTTAAAGGTTAGAGTGTTCGCCTCGGAAGCAAGTCATCCGAGTTCAAAAACTATCAGGCAATAGGATATCCCGCCCGGCCCCTGGAAGATTAATCATGTATCGGAGCTTGTTGGCGATATCAACGGCAAAGATATGATTAGTCAAAGAAAGACTTACAAACCGCGTTAGGAATATGCTCCAAAGCAGTCTCAAAGATCGATCCCTGATCATGACAACGCTACAGAAAAAATCGCTTGAAATTCAAGCTAGAAAATGCAGGGTATTTTACACAGACTTTTGAACCTAACTTGATTAGGCGTGGTAATTCACCCTAACGCTGAGACCAAATATTGTGGTTTGAATTCGATATCAGTTTAATAGATGTTTTATAAAACTTGTTTACCTTGACAAAATCACCTTATATGTTTTGTCATTCGTTGGAGGCGATATCTCATAAATTTAAGATATACTCTCTAGATGGCCTATTTTATCAACACATATATTAAACGTAAATTCCGACATTATTTTATCATCATTTGATAAGTAATCGAAATATAATTTCCTATCTAATTATATGTTAAATATTACATTAATAAATGAAGAAATACATAGTAAATATATGCTCATATATAGAGCATTGCCTGCCGTTAATATAAACACATACCCCTCCTCACAGCTCCACCACTGCCCCACCTAGCTTTGTTTATAATCTCTGCAGAGCTGCCACTATATATAATAAAAGATCTATACAGATAGCTGGAGCAGATAGGGCAGGAATATGTACCTTAGACGTCGCAGTGTAATATTAACACTGAGTTTCCTTTTTCTCTCTTCCCTCCCCTATTGCTACTTCGGTATGTAAATCTGCCTCTGTAAGTAGGTTTACAAAAACCTCAACGCTACACCATAACTCGTGACCGGTATCACGTGTGTATAATTAATTCATCAGAACTCTCGTGAAATAAATGCTTATTTCACGAGAGTTCCGAATGAACTCAAGTAAATACAGACTCTAATAACACAAGTACAGTTTCGACTGGTCTAATCTCATATATATATATATATATATATATATATATCTATATCTATACATATATATATAATATATATATATATATATATATATATATATATATATATATATACAGTATATATATATATATATATAATAAAGGTTTAACGTCCGTTTCCTCATCCATGGATGATGTCAGGGACGTCATATATATATATATATATATATATATATATATATATATATATATACCTTATATATGTTGAATGACTCAGAAAATTATCATATATGGCAAATAGCAGCAGATTACAGCAATTTAATAGTTTCTAACAGAATAGGAACATTCTACAGCATCTGCTGTTCAAAATGACACGACCCAATCCAGCATTCGGTCAAAGAATGCCTTTCGAAAAGAACACATTTACGATAAAGAAAACCGGGTCAGTTTAATATAGAATGAGCGTCAAGTCCACATAATCGAGAATTGCTGAAGTACCAAAACTCGTTCAGTTCCCACTCGCTGTAAAGCAAGGTACATTGCTAACACACAGTCGGCGAGTACTATATAAAACTATTCGCTTGAATGAATCCTAACCGTAACATGTTGGTTAAAACTGGTCGGTTGTTCAAATATATTCAACGAAAATGCACTAAAACTCGTCGTTTATATATACATACATAGCTTACACATATATACATGTATGTATATATGTATTTGAATATATATATATATATATATATATATATATATATATATATATATATATATGTACATGTACATGTATACATATATACATACATACATGTACGTATATACATGTACATATATATATATACATATATATATATATACATGTATATATATATATATATATATATATATATATATATATATATATATATACATAACCACCCAGAAACCATACTTTTCCCAAGCTATAGACTACATAAGGTACAAGGATAAGGCATAGACTTTGTCATACATACATACATGTATATGCTTTATATTAAAACTGATAAAGCTAAGGTTAACGTCAGTTTCATCACTCGAAAGCGATGTCAATGACGGGCGAGCCCAGGATTTGAACCCCGCACCTACTGATCCGCGGTCGAGTATCTTATCGACTTCGCCACTGGCTCCAGCCAGTATAGCTAGTATTTTTATGAACTTCTTCATAGAAATTGAAAAATGACTGAATGTAAAGATTTATTTAAAAGCAACTTTTCCTTATAACGAACAACTTTTTAAAAACTACTGAATTTTATTTTACAAATCAAATTATTAAAAGAAGTCTTTGGCATGGACCAAAGATATTTCGACAAAACGAAGACCCTCATTTGCTTAAACCCCTAGGAATTATGAAAAAGACAACCAACTTCACTGCAATAGTGCCACTTGACCTTTTGTCATCCGCTAAAACGACGCCTAGCGCGCAAACCCCTACGTGTATAGAATGCCTCAATTTCACAGCCAAATATACAAAGCTATCTCTCTATTCAGTACAATACCAATGAGTGACTAAACTGCTGAAAATAACTCTGCCTGAATAGATAGGAATTAGACCAAACCGGCTAAATTTAGATAAATACAATATAGCTACACGCAAGCGAGCGCGATAGAGGTCAAATGAGAATAAACGAGAACAGGAGAAAAGGATTAAGTAAAAGGACTTTCCAATTATAAGCTTACATCACCTAGCAAACAATCATAAATGCATAAGTAGAGGGAGACATCTAAATAGGAACAATAGTTATCTGAGAGGCAGGTATATTAGAAAGACACATACAATACCCATCTATAGGGACACGTAGAATAGGCACATAGAGAGGCACATACAATAGACATCTAGAGAGGCACATAGAATATGCACATAGAGAGGCACATACAATAGGCACTTAGAGAGGCATATACGATAGGCACATAGAGAGGTACATACAATAGGCACCTAAAGAGGCACATAAAATAGGCACTAGAGAGGCACATACAATAGACATATAGAGAGGCACATAAAATAGGCACATAGAGAGGCACATACAATAGCCACATAGAGAGGCACATGCAATAGACACCTAAAGAGGCACATACAATAGGCACATAGAGAGGCACATAAAATAGGCACTAGAGAGGCACATACAATAGGCACATAGAGAGGCACATAAAATAGGCACATAGAGAAGCACATACAATAGACATATAGAGAGGCACATAAAATAGGCACATAGAGAGGCACATACAATAAACATCTAGAGAGCCACATACGATAGGTACGTACATGTAGAGAGGAACATACAACATTTGTCACATACATACACTTGTAAAGAAAAAATTACCTGATAGAGAGAGAGAGAGAGTGAGAGAGAGAGAGAAAGAGAGAGAATGAAAGAGAGAGAGAGAGAGATATGGACAAAGAGAGAGGAAAAAAGAAAAGAGAAAGATACGAAGATGTTCACAGAATGCTGTATCAGACATCGCCTTAGGATGATGAATCCAACGTTAAATTATCATTGATCGATTAAGGAGGTACACACACACGTGCACACACACACACACACACACACACACACACACACAAACACACACGCATACACACTAGCGATACAACTTTAAAGCGAAAAATTATTAAAAGTCAAATATAGAAAATATGGCAATGTAAATATAAATGCTTAAAAATAAAGATTGATAGGCTCATAGACCGGAAGCCTAATGGACTAGATTATATTAATGTATTTAACTAAACAGTAAAATGACTGAGAAAACTAACCATGAAGACAATGACTAGGTCACCAGTAAAATCTAACCAAGACGGTTAAATAGAATAAATAGACAGTTAATAGGAAAGACAATAAAGTGATATTTATCCTCTCGAGAAGAGTCAACTAAATCAACTGAATTGCTATTTTAAAAAAGTCAACACGCACAATACTGAAATGAAACTGTAAGGCATACCTTATACTGTACGGCATACCTGACACTGTAAGGCATACCTTATACTGTAAGGCATACCTTATACCCTATGGCATACCTTATACCGTACGGCATACTTTATACTGTACGGCATACCTTATACTGTACGGCATACCTTATACAGTAAGGCATACCTTATACTGTACGGCATACCTTATACTGTAAGGTATACCTTATACTGTATGGCATACCTTATACAGTAAGGCATACCTTATACTGTACGGCATACCTTATACTGTAAGGTATACCTTATACTGTAAGGCATACCTTATACTGTACGGCATACCTTATACTGTACGGCATACCTTATACTGTACGGCATACCTTATACTGTACGGCATACCTTATACTGTAAGGCATACCTTACACTGTAAGGCATACATTATACTGTAAGGCATACCTTACTGTAAGGCACACCTTATACTGTAAGGCATACCTTATACTGTAAGGCATACCTTATACTGTAAGGCATACCTTATATGGTAAGATTTACATTAGTCAATTTCAATTAGTAGAATAACTACACCATTAAGTACCATTATTACTTTAATAATAAAAATAACAATTAGATTGCTACTCTCGTCCAAGACGACATAGAGCACTATTAAGACAAATCCAAGACGTAGAGCAAAAGAAGGTCCAAAAAGCATGCATACTCAGTGCGTGTTTATAATTCTCAATAAAGATAATCAGAAGATATTAAGCTAATGAGAGCTGCAGGAAATTGGTAATATCAAATTTGTAAATGGTCTGCATTAGGATATTTTAATTTTGAACCTGCGTTAATGAATCGATGTCAAAATTAGAGCAACTGAATTGCAAAACTGGACAAAATATAAAGCAAAACAATAAAAATTAAAAAAACAAAGTTTCATATGTCTAAAAGAAATACATTAAAATACCCTAATTAAAATGGTTTTAAATTGAAACAATGAAAAAGATATGGCCCTGGACACAAAAGGTCACTTACTGTTACAGTCTCTCTTTCTTAGTGCACTGCCTACTGGCAGGTCCATGGTATATAACGCCTCCACTTTTCTCTCTTCCGCCTTCCTCTTCATTTCCATATATGAGTGGGTCTTTAAATCATCTAACATACCTAATCTCGGCCTGCCCTGCCTCTTTTTCCTTCCATTCTACCTTCTATGACCTCTTTTAATAGAACTTCCCCCCTTAGAATGTGTCCTATCCAACTCTTCTTCCTATTTCTTAATACATTTATCAACTGTCTATCTGTGCCAACTCTCTCCAGAACTTCCTCATTTGTAACCTTTTGAGTCCAGCTAATCCTCTCCATTCTCCTCCAAATCCACATTTCCAAGCCTCCAGTTTCCTAATATCTTCCTTCCTTAAGGTCCATGTCACAGTATACTGTTACAGCATATATATAATAAATGTACTATCCCAACATCCAGAATGAATGCATACAAACAACCTTACTCAATTTATCTGTGTACATATCTTTTAGAGACATAAAATTGATAAAATCGATGAAGACATTTAAGTATACAATAACAAAAAAGTGTCTTCATGCTTCTAGCATGCGCAACAGTGCACACAACAGTGTACGACATAATGTTTTCGAGGCATACACATTTGACAATTATCGAAACTAAAATTGCAATCCCTTTCCAATTTTAAGACAAATAAGGAAGCTATTAAGAAAGTCAAAGAAAATTTACTTCAGAACTCAAAATAAATTTGTATCAAGGCAATATATAAAATGTGTGAAAAGATAATTAAAGCTTTCAAAGTAATTATAGAGGTTTCTAGGGTAGGTCGAAAGTGCGCCGATTATACAGCCAAAAACCAGAGATGGTGCTATTAATTTTTTTTCTTATTAACCTTTAGGTTTACAATAAAAAGTTATGTCCAGGACCGGCAAACTTGAAGAGCACTGAGCGAGAAAACATCAAGCAGCAGAGCAGCATTACTAGCTAATGGCTGTGAAGTAGAATACTCAAGTCAACCTACGCGTCTTGAAATAAATCCTCATCTGCAGGAAATCCTGCTATAAACCACCGTAGTTAAGATCAATAAGCCTTTTACAACCACCACTAAACAACAGCACTTCACCAGTGCAAAGAACTCTTGAAAATACCTCAGAAAGTAGGATACATCTATTAGATTATAATATTGATATTAAAACAATCTTTGCATAAAATGAATTCAGCTGGAAAATTTTTATCACTAACATAAAAAATTATTAGCCTATCAACCAACCAATATGCTTAAACACTATACTATCTAAAGAAGGTGCTATACAATGCCATAATGTTTGCTCTACAAGTAAAAATGGATAATTTCTCAGCCATGGATAGAACTAGTGATGAAAGAGCAGAGATGTACCTAATAAAGCGCAAAAAGCTAAAGCTGTTAACGTCAGTTTCCTCATTTGAAAACGATGTTAGCGATGGGTGAGCCCAGGATTTGAACCCTGCACATACTGATCCGCAGTCGAATATCTTACCGTCATTGACATTGGATCTAGCCAATGGCGATGGCAGTATCTAGGTATGCCTAGGTATCTTCACTCCTACGACAAAGGTGAAATACTCTAAATAGATATCACTGATAGGGGTGCAAGGCCCTAAGTGTACACTAACTAATTAAAGGGGTGCAAAGTTAACACCTAGAAGTCTATACTCCCTGAAAGTTAACAAAGACTAAAATCTTTGTTAGAAATTTGTAAACACACAAACACTATCAAATTCCCCCTATTGCCAAAATAAATTAAACCTATACATTAAACTTTAACAATCACTATACAAAACTACAGCAAAATTAATAGTATATAAGATTTATATATCTTGATGGAATTCTTCAAATAATGAAGTGAAAATGACTTACTGTTAAAAGACAGAGGCAAATGGAATTTCAGATTTAGCATATCAACTACAGCTAAAGGGTTGTACCTTTGTAATGCTTCAGCATTACGGCGTTTCCAGATCTATTAGAAATGTTCACTTAGGGTATAGTCTATAATGTGGGTATGATAAGACTACGTCAATTTCATTCTACAGCTCCATACAAATATATTCAAATTATAAATCTATATATGAAAAATAAGATATTCAATTTCTAAATTAAAATTTAATAACCAAAATTGGAAATTCAAATATTCGATAAATATAGCACCCTATATCATACGGCACTATTCCAAGAGCCCAAGTTTTATTAATAGTCTTAGCATTCAGGCATTTGAGACTGAAGAGAAGCAATACATGAAGCATTAAAATGCTTAAAACACTAAATAGCTCAGATTTCAAGTAATTGACGCAATGACGTTAAATTTATCAATCGATATGGCGACACGAATCGTTGTGTTGTGTCCGGGTTGCTGAAGAATAGACCAACCTAGCACTGCACGTGTCGGAAAAGCTGACAAAGAACTAAGTTCAAATCTAATGTCAGAAAGGGCATTTGGATGGTAAGCGGCTAAGCTCTAGAAATTAGTAGTTCTTATAGTCAGACTGAATGATTACACAAATACTATAGGTCCCTTTCCCCTCTAAGCTAAGCAGATTAAAATCTTTTATAAACATAATACCAGTAAATAATTGTTAAGACTAAGCTGCATAAACATGTTAATAACCGTCGTTGCAATAGATATAAACTAGGATAACATTTCACAATAATATGTGGTTTTCCCGTTTTAATTGAAAACCGGAAAAATTTGTAACACTTCACAACGAGTTTTGTGCACAATGCATATCATACTATATAGATAACGATGTAACGCTTTACACTCTAAGAATTAGCTATAACCTAATTATCAATTATCTATCAGTTAACTAAGCTACATATCTATAATTTATTATTAAATAAATGACTTAATACCACACCTACCTACACATTTAATTGTGAAAATCCTAATGTTAATCCACAACACAGTATTTTATCCTCAACTAGAACGAAAAAATATTTCTTTAACGTCAAAATTTAATTTCATTATGCCACAGAGTTAGTTTATAGCAATAAATACTATTAAATAATTACGATAACAAACTATCGTAAAAATAATTACTATAATTATTATTTTTTCTTACTATTTACAATGTTCCAGAATCAGCTCACTGTACACAACTTAACATCCAATCAATGTGTAGGTGACCCCATTTGATAAATGCAGAAATAATGTATCTTTTATATTTATTAAAAACCAATTTTGTAATCTATAAATATTTAAAAGTAGAAATATTTTGTTCCTTTAATTCACCTGGCGAAAGTGATCATATATGATCGTTAGTAAAAATGAATTAAAAAATACATCTCATGTAGGAACTTTTTGTTTGGGAACGATATCTGATCGTGCTGGTTATCAAGGTCAAGGTTTCATAATAATTTTTCAACCTACTTGTAAAACAATGTAAGCAGTCCAAAAATTATGTGGATACGTACATACTACATGTACATGTAGGCCTACATGTATATTATACAATGGGCATGTAGCCTAAGGATCTGAAATATTAATGAAAGCTGGCTAAATCCCCACCACGTGTGTCAGGCTATCTGTATTCATCAGTTCTACAATTGGACTAATGAAAAATGAATTATGGATTATTTGGAGTTTAGCATTAGATCAGTGTATTAGCACGTTAAAGATAATTAACGTACTGAGATTCCAAATGGCTACATTATCACTCAAGAATGGCCTCAAGTGTGGGGGAGGAAACGGAGTGGAACTCAGTTCCTCTAGCACTCAATTTTCTGAGTGGTACGTGTGTTCCCCTTCTATTTGAGTTCATGGTTGCATTTTACACAGTAAATGATACAAGAGATACCTAAATACATTACAGGGGGCCCAAAAATTATGACCAACAACAACAACAACAATACGGTTAGAGTGCTACTGTTGTCCATGACAACATTGAGCACTGTGGAACCAAATCAAAGCCGATGAGCAGAGTCAGGGGACCATAAACGGTGCGAGCCAAAATCCGGGTAGTCAGTCCAAGGACCGTTCCCCTATAAAACTCTAAATTCCGATCCCACTGCCACAAAGGGGTCGTTTTAAATATATACACTTTCGAATTCTGCTAATTAGAAA
>CAJHZI010000599.1:42500-220000 GCA_905160935.1 Enchytraeus crypticus
TAAAGCTTTAAATTAAAGTTAATTAAGGCTTTAAATTAAAGTTAATTAAAGTTTTCTTGTTTCTCACAACTTCTGAAAACGCGAGGTGAGTTGGTTTCCCAAGAAAATAGTCGCATTTCATTCAGATCATTAAACAGAACTGTCTACTTTAAACAGCTAGAAATAGGAAATGTCGGTCAAGTTGACAGAAGAAAAACTAACAGTATAATGCATTCACACTGAATCAAAAAATACGGCCGATTTTCTTCCCTTTCCAGTAATTCTTGTCAATGACTACGTAGCTTATAACATCATGCAAAATTCAACTGGTTTGCACCAGATCAAACCGGTTAGAAGTCGAAATACTGTAAGAAAAACATTCGCAGTGGACCGCCGGGCCATAATGCTTGATTTGGGGAGGGATATGAGAAAAAGGGGCGTATAGGAAAATCTCTTGCCATGGCTTGAAAAAACGAATGATTCAATTCGTACGATTTTTTAATTAAAAAAATTACGACTTTTGTTCAAATTTCTACGATTATTTTAATAATATTTATAATTAATTATATTTCATTTAATTGATATCTAATTTTAACAATATACTGAACATTTTTTGTAAATATTTTATGAATAAATGTATTAATGCTAAATTAAATAAAATATTATTCGAACGATATCTGAAAGGAAAGGAAGGCTTATTGTCCTCAGTTCTTTCCGTGCAAATGTTACTGGGTGATGGACATCACTAGACACAGATGCGGCAGCTATTTCACAAGTCTTCAAGCAGTAGACCACTACAATAAACTCTAACAGGATTATCACAAATAGTTGAAACCACTAACCATAGAGCGACATCGCTCTAAAAACAATTCTTGAACCGTAGTTTCACAACTTCCTAGTATTAAAAGCAGTTCTATTTGATATCGTTTTGAAATATTGGGAATTATGATACTTTTATCGACTTTACGAAACTGTTTGGGTCTAAACGGTTGCTAGGCAATGTCGTACGAGAGCTAGAAGCTGTAAACGTGACATGGACTTAGACATGGACTGAATAGCTCATCCCTCTTACCCCCTTCCATTTTCATCTGCCCCGAGATTCTGACCTCATCGTGACATTAAGACATCATGACGCACATCATGACATCGTCACATCATGATATTATGACATCGGATCATTTTGACATCGTGACATTATGACGTCGTGACATCATGACATCATAGCATTATGACATCGTGACGTACATTATGACATCATGACGTATATTATGACATCATGACGTACATTATGACATCGTCACATCATGACAGTATGACATAGTGACGTACAGACACATTGTGTGTCTTTAGCCCACCTATATCTCTCAGTATTGCACTTGATTAGATATTTCGTTTAGTATGAAAATCTGTTACCGAAAACCTGAACTGTACATTCTTTCTTACCAACGCTAGCGTCAATTTTGTTTTATTTCTGTCGGTATTTCGTGATTCCGTGTAAGACAAACTGCGGATTAGATGACAAATAACTGACAAATAGCTGCAAGAACTTCATGAACCAAATAAAACCGATACTTAAGATGGTAATGGGAAACTACTTAAAAAAAGTTCAAGGGCATGTTGTTTACATATATATATATATATATATATATATATATATATATATATATATATATATATATATATATATATATATATAATATAACACTCATTAATGGGCCGCTAGCATTAGATCCACACCACAATAAATATAAAATATATAACGTTTGATTATCTTGAAATTATCATAAAACAATCATGAGTAGAGTAGGCGTTAATAGGCTAAACTGTTAAAAAATATGCACCTGCAACAAATATATACTTAAGGTTTTAATAACTACAGCTATCTAAAGCTTTGCTAAGATCGCGTAATCTTGTAAACATTCAGGTTTGTAAATTACAGATAACACATAACTCGTTATTTTACCATTTGAAATACTCATGTAGTAGTAACTACCGTGCAAGTCTTGGGAACTAGGCTATAGAACCAAGAGCCGGTAGCACAGGATATTTGTTCACGGAACGGGATCCAAGCCCGGACGCGTCCCTACTGTTAGGTCTCGGACCTCTCGGTACACTTGACCTCTCCGAGGTCATGAACTCTGAGCCAGATGACCTCTCACGGCCAGACATTAGGCCTACGAGATTGAGGTCAACCTGTCTGCTACCAGCCCTCATTATGTGGCCTGCACTAGAGGGGCAGGATGTCATACTAGTCGTCTGTGATTGGCTAGAGCTTTTGTTTACACTGCTAGACAAACGAGCCGATTGAGAATGATTATCAAAAGGTGTACAGATTCTTTGAGATATGGCGGCCTTCCTCCTGAAGAAAGACAAATACACATCAAAATACTCATTAAAATATAGTAAAATTTTAATTTACCTAAATTAACTATTTTGCCAAAAAGTCGAAATAAATATTTTAGCTGGGATTTGATGCTAAATCATAAACAAGTATTTCACTACTAACGTTGGAGTATCAGAACGTGTCTAGCTATCATATTAATTCAAGGATAGAAGAAAATTTAAACAAATAAAACTATTTAATAAATTCACATTTGATTTGATTAAAAGAAAGATGGTCTAAAATAATTCCTCTACACTCATTAATTAGGCAATTATATTAATTACATTAAATTATATTAAATTATAATGCCCTGGGCATTAAGCAGCCTAGTGCATTAACAAATAATGATAATTTATAAAAATTAACTAAAGCTATAATATACCTGGCTGTACGACTCAAATCGCTGTAGCTGTAGCTGCTGTAGCTGCTGCTGCTGCTGCTGGAGATTTGCTCTCTTATTCTAACTTCCAGTCGTCTGCGAGATGCTTCCATCTGAGCAACAACAACAACAATAACAACAACAATAATAATAACAACAACAATATAATATCACAGCTTCAGTCCTAGTGAATTCATTTTCATTTTGAGAGTTTAGTTCTAATTCATTTTGATACTCTCATCCATTTCCAAAGTTGGATACGGATTACGTCCTAAATATAAATAATCATCAAGTTGTATGTATTCATGTATATATTCTTAAGTCTTGTTTTGCATTCATTACTAATAATATTACTATGTAATATTATTATCTAATTTTAATTGTGTTATATGACGTTACATCAGATACATGTAATACATAACATAGATTATATTACATGATATTATTTTATGTAGTATATTTATATTATAAAATTCATTTTAAAAGCAACAGTAGCAAATGTAAACTTCTATATATTTGCTAGAAACTATATCAATTTCTAGACATTTGACTTTATCGCTCACAGTCTCTTTTCTATCTGTCAATGGCAGGTCCAAGGCACATCATTAATCAACACATTCCTATCATCGTATAAGCTAATTAGCGTGGCTTCAGGCCTGGATAACAATATAGTGTAAGGTAATTTCTCATTGCATTCACTATCTCCTGGTTAGTAATCTCCTACCACACGCGCAGCGTATATTAAGTATTTTTCATTTCAAATCACCGTAGGTCAGAGGTGGTTTACTGATGTTTTCTTGTACAAAGGTTAAGCCAGGCGAGTTACAATTCGTTACCAAACGATATTAAAGTCATCTCGACCCACGAAGAGATAAGCTGATCTTCAACCTTCAATCAGGTTTCAGTTAATTGGCTCCATCATCAGTGCATGAATCAATTTTCTTTTTGAATCAATCAACTTTCTAACTAATAAACGTAAACGTCAAATGCTTTTAATTTAATTTAATTAAATTAACTTCAACATGATTCTATGTCAAGAAGCTATTAAATTTATTTCAACACGATTCTATGTGAAGCAACTATTAGGCCTAAATTAAATTCAACACAATTCTATGTGAAGCAACTATTAAATTAAATTCAACAAGATTCTATGTGAAGCAACTATTAAATTAAACTCAACACGATTCTCTGTGAAGCAACTATTAAATTAAATTCAACACGATTCTATAATGAAGCAACTATTAAATTAAATTCAACACGATTATATGTGAAGCAACTATTAAATTAAATTCAACAAGATTCTATGTGAAGCAACTATTAAATTAAACTCAACACGATTCTATGTGAAGCAACTATTAAATTAAATTCAACAAGATTCTATGTGAAGCAACTATTAAATTAAACTCAACACGATTCTCTGTGAAGCAAAAAGCTCACCACTTGTTCTGCACTTTCGTTAATAGTGAAGGTTCTAGCAGACGATGACGATGATGCTAGAACATTCCTGGAGCTTCTTCCACTCTCATCTCCATTCTTTCTTCCTGTCTCTTCCTCTAACTGAAGCAGTATAAGAGAGAAAACTAGTTCTTTACACAGGTCGTATCATCAATATCATCATCGTCATCGTCATCATCATCATCATCTTCCCATAAATCCCAGTTTAGCTAGGGTCGCGATACGAATGGACCTTCTCCACTCCTACAGCTCCTACTTTCTTCACAGTATCTCCTACTATCACCAGGTCATCTGCAAATAGCGAGGTCTTTACACAGGTCGTATAGGTTATAAAATAAGTGTAAAAGCATTTAAGCCGGCAAAACGAGAGCCAGGCAACGGGTACTCTATACGGGGCTGAAAAATCTAAAAAGGCAAAGTTTAACCGCAGTTTTCTGCTCGAATAGCATGCCAATGACTCTCTCTCTCTCTCATTCTCTCTCTCTCTCTCTCAGTGCACTGCATACTGGCAGGTCCATGGTATACAACGTTCTTCTACCATGTCTATAGTGGTGCCAATGACTCCATATAAACTATTCACACAGAAGATTCGTTAATCGATTATTGATTGATTAATTGATAGAAGCCCATCACTTACCTTACTATCTCCTGCAGAACTGTCGTTCATCTCTCCCTGGCTAACACCCGTCTTGTCCCACGGTTTAGAGCTTAGTAGAGTGGGAGCCGAATTGCCCCTCAAACTTCTCCTTTTGGGGAATTGCTGAGGGGGGCTGGAGCGCCACCAATCTCCTCCCCACCGATCTAGCAGCACCCCCATATCTGCGTCCCCACCCGTGACGCTGTTAATGCTGCCTAAAATAGAGAAAAAAAGTTTCTGTTATTACTGTCTAAAATCGAGAAATATAATTTTTATACGAAACGATCTTTTCTATAGCGGTGTCGGCCATACTTGATTTAACAGTAACTGGTGTCAGAGTCAACAGTAACCTGGTAACAGTTTAACAGTAAAGTGGTGTCTGTACTATGCTTGAACGAGACATACGCTAAGAAGAAGAAGATGTTGGTGTCGTATGTTCGGTGAGTAGTCTTCGAGACTGCTTTACATGTTCCAGGCATGATTTTTTTAAAATCTTGCCCGTGATCAATCATATAGTTGCTGTTCTTATAGCCGTTGGCCTCAAGCTCCGATACATCATTAACCTTCCAGGGTCCCAAGGGATTTCCTTAGTTGTTGACTCAACTGGGCTTTGTAACCAGGCCACTTTCTTCGGACGCCAACGCTCTAACCATTAGGCCGTTTCCCCAATATAGTTTCTAATAGGAAATGAGCATATACGCCAAAATAAAAATTACCACCCTCAGTAGGCTACTAGAGATAGCTGGTGCTAGTATGGATGAAAATCTTTCCTTTTGTTCCAAATCTACTAAACAGCGATCAATATTTCAAAGTAGAAGAGGTACAGAGTAGAAAAAATGAGCGTTAGAATTAAGATTGAAACTGGAGAAAAGTGAGAACAAATAATATACTAGAAAATAAGAAACTAACAACATCTACTAAGACTACGGAAAATTTTTTGCATCATAAAATTAGTTATTACTATATTGATAAAACAGGCTAACATTTAAAGCTATAAAAAACCTTAAAGCCGAGGTTAACGTTAGCTTCATCTCTCAAAAGCGTTATCAGTGACGGGAGAGCACAGTATTTTAATCCCGAACATACGAATCCGTGGTCGGATCTTACCTTAGGCCAGTAGCGCTGTCGGTATCTAATTGGCATTTAAAGTAAGTTAATTACTTTAATTCAAAGGAATAAGAGCAATATACCTTGTTCTGTAGCTACTTCAGCAGCTGTATTATTTATTCCGTTAGCATTCAAATTAGCATTACTTGTATCTCCAGCAGCTGTTTCAAAAGTTGCTACAGCAGCTGTTACAGCAGCTGATGAAGATATATCGGGTATGCCGCTAGAATTACAATTAGTCTGGTTCACTGCGTCCACTGGCCACTGTCCTACGCTGTTTTCCTGCCCTTGATCAGCACAGAGAGAACTGTGAGTTGGTTTCGTGGACTCCTGCTGATTGAGGGAAGGTAACTTGAACAGCTTGGTAGCTAGCTGATACAGTTCATCAAACGTGTCGTTCAGATTGTCTGTCAGCAGCAACAACAACAACAACAACATGATAATAACAACAACATGCTGATAACAACAACAGGCTAGTAACAACAACATGCTGATAACAACAACATGCTAATAACTACGACATGCTAATAACAAAAGCATGCTAATAACAACAAAATGCTAATAACAACAACATGCTCATAAAAACAACATGCTCATAAAAACAACATGCTAATAACAACAACGTGCTAATAACAACATGCTGATAACAACAACATGCTAGTTACAACAACATGGTAATAACAACAACATGGTAATAACAACAACAGGCTAATAACTACGACATGCTAATAACAAAAGCATGCTAATAACAACAACATGCTCATAAAAACAACATGGTAATAACAACAACAGGCTAATAACAACAACGTGCTAATAACAACAACATGTTAGTTACAACAGCATGGTAATAACAACAACATGGTAATAACAACAACAGGCTAATAACAACAGCATGCCAGTAATAGCAATATGCTAATAACAACAATATGCTAATAGCAACAACATGCTAACAACAACAACAACAGGCTAATAACAACAACATGCTAATAACAACAACATGCTAATATCAACAACATGCTGATAACAACAACATGCTAATAAAAACAACATGCTAATAACTACAACATGCCAATAATAACAACATACTAATAACAACAACATGCTAGTAACAACAACATGCTAATAACAACAACATGATAATAATAACATGCTATTAACAACGACATGCTAATAACAACAACAACATGCTAATAACAACAACATGCTAATAGCGTAGTCAAAGTACACTTTCCGTACGTTTCATACAACTGCCATCATATACACATACGTCACAACATACGTTTTACTTTTACTCATTTCGTTATTCTATTTAATGTACAATTTTATTAAATACTGCTGATTTTTCCTACATATTTATAGTTGTATTTCTATTTTCGTCATACATTAAAGCGTAATTACTGCACAGCTGACATACCACGCTTAATGACGGCATCGAAGAATCCCGGGTGCTGAAGGTCATAGGCCGAGTACATGTGCACTCGATCCAGAATGACCTTGATCTGACCATGACCCCAGTGACCTTTCTCATACAGCCTCCTCTCGAGTGTCTCGCAGTGCTCGGGTAGTATCAGCACATAGTAAGGCCTCATTGACAACCTCTTCATACTTATTACACCCTAACAATCAATCAATCAATCAATCGATCGATCAATCAATCACTCAATCAATCAATTAATCAATTAATCAATCAATCAATCAAACAACCAATTAATAATTCATAACATTGCGGGCTACATGTTAAAATGTAATGCAATTATTTATCGAATCAACCAATCATATTTAAACATGGTTATGTTAATTATATCCATATACAGTATATGTAGTTATTCTTACTATTAAAGGATGCAGAAAAGGATGTATAGCATCTTCATCATCTTTATATTTCCTTGAAATACAGCATAACTCGGGTCGGGGTTAAAAAATTGTGTAGTATTTTCTGGAGCCTAGGTGCTCACCAACCGAATTCATTTTTCTTACCTTGGTTTGGGTCTCAGTGCTTTGTCGCATTCTACGACACTTGCAGCCCACGGTTGGTCTTTTCTTCAGCAAACAGGACACAACACGGGTAAAGAACGTATGATATACATTTTTTCAATACTGAAATTATTTCTGTAAATCCATTCATTACACTGTAAGATAGTTCAGTTTGAAGCTCTCCAGATCAGCTAAAATATTATTTAAGTCATGCGCATTTAACCTTTATTTCATTATTTGCCTACATGCATACTATATATCTTCACCTAGTGAAATGAGATTTTTCTACAGAATTAAGGATATTATGATTTTGTGATAGTACCTCTGATAAAATAGGTACAAAATTTATAGATTGATTGAATAGTTGAAGTATAGATTGATTGATTAGTTTATGGATTAATTAGTTGGTACATTGATTGATTAGGTGATAGATTGATTAGTTGATTGATTGATTAGCTAAGAGATTAATTTATAAGTTGATGGATTGATTGATTAGCTGATAGATTGTTAAATTAATTGATAGATAGATTGGTTAGTTGATGGATTGATTGATTAGTTTGATGATTGATTGATTGATTGATTAGTTGATAGATTGATTGATTAGTTGCAGCAGATACCTCTAGTTCCAGGTGAGAGACGCACACGGCAGAGCCCTCAGCTACAGCCTCCAGTGAGGCGAGACTGAGTCCATAGAGGTCACCGTGCACTGTGTACGTCTGCAGAAACTGACCCTGATCATCATCATCGTCATCATCATCGTCATCGTCATCGTCATCGTCATCATCATCATCATCATCATCATCATCATCATCATCGTCATCATTATCTCGAATCTCAGTTTAACCGGGTCGGGATACCGTATGGTATTGTGTACGAGTAATAATTAAAATATCATACTTAAATAACTACTACAGTTAAATTGTGATAGTTGAGATATCATAGTTGGCTAGGCCAGTGGCAATTTCAATATTTTTGATCACCGGAACGGCTTTCGTTCAGGATCTTACTTCTTCTCTGCGCATTTCTTTTGCAGATTGGTCTGGGTGAATTGATCTGTGTTGATGTGAGCTGTGGAGGCGTCCCTGACATCATCCTTGGATGAGGAAACGGACGTTAAACCTTTATTATTTATTTATATGATATCCGACGGCTGATCAGTAAGTGCGGGTTTCAAATCCTGGCTCGCCCGTCACTAATATCGCTTTCGGGAGAAGACATTTACCACGACAGCGGCTTTAACATTGCAATAGTTCTATGATATATGCGAATAAATAACTATGTCAGCAGCTAATAACAATAACTATATAAATGAAAATAGAATAATTAAACTTTATAGAATATTTATTTATTTATTTCTGATCCACGCAGTATAAAGAATATCGAACGCAAAAATCATACAAATCCTTTGATCTCTAAATTTCGTGTAAGTTTAAAATTAACAGAAAGAACAAAAATACTTCTTCATGAACAAAAAACATAGAAAATTCAAAGATTAGTTATTATAAGATAAGATAGTTTCACGTATTAAAATTATAGACATTTCTATTATTACAGGATAAATGATTAAATTATACTACTACACATATTTTCAGAAACTAGTTAAACTGGGATTTAAGGAAAGATGATGATGATGCTTATACATAGTGAAAGAAAAATCTCGCTTTCGATCGATTAAGGGATAGTTCGATAAATCAAGCAGTTGATTGATTGATTTGTCATACACATTTTATTCTATTTTCGAACTCTTCTTCTGTGACGAAGCAGTAGTCTCGGTTTTCCTCCTCCCCATGTCTCAATTGTCTCGTGGTGTGACACAGGCTGTAAATAGAAAGTAGATCAACACAAAAAAGCTGGTAAAGCTAAGGTTAACATCAGTTTTCTCACTCGAAGGCGATGTCAGTGAAGGGCGAGCCCAGGATTTGAACCCACACATACTGATCCGCGGTCGAGTATCTTACCGACGTCTCCAGCAAGTGGCGATGATATTCATATAAGTGATTTCTGATAATAATTATTTTTATTTTTCTAGATTATTTCTTATTTATTATTTTTCTACATTATTTTCTAGATTTTTCATGTACAGACACTTTGAATAGTTGCAGTCTGTAGTAGACGCACTATTTTTCATCATCGATAGTTATCATCGACATTCATCGTAAAATTATATTCATCATCGACATTCATCGTAAAATTATGTTCATCATCGACATTCATCGTAAAATTATATTCATCAGCAATATTTATAATCTCAATATTCATCAGCAGTTCCTGGCGTTCTGAACAGAACACACGGCAGCGACATTCCTCCGATTACTTGGGTCATTTTCAAGTGTTTTATCTTCTTTCCACTTGCCGTTTCTTTCATTTTAGTCATCAATAATGGCGCTGTGTCAGATTGGCCAAGGTCTTCTTCTCATACTCTTCCACTGACTATTTTAAACTGGCTGGAGCCAGTGACGATGTCTATAAGATACTCGGTTGGGGATCAGTCAGTATGTACGGGGTTCAAATCCTGGGCTCTTCCATCACCGATATCACTTTCGAGAGATGAAACTAACGTTAACATCGACTCTAAGTAAGAGCGATTGCGCATATCTATCTTCAGATATTAACGGCAGGTTATTGAGTAGTACCTAAAACAATACATGTATTCGTTATCTGCACATTTTCAAATCTACAGGTTGTTCAATTTGTTGGCAAGTTGTCTCAACATGTTGTCTCGACATCGGATCGTACGATGCTGGGTTCAAATCCAGCGCTCTCTCCGTCAGTGAAATGATTTCGCACAGGAAACTGACGTTAAACTTGGCTTTAGGCTCTTACAATCAATTTTCCTCTCATAAATCAATATTACAAATACTGAATATAAAGGAACATAATCAAAGCCAGCCTTACTAAAGGACAAGTTGCAAGCATTGTCATGACAAGTATGATCTCATAATGCAGTCATCAGCAAGTCGCCTAGCCTCTGTTACTTAACAGGCAAGAGACATACAAGTAGCACGATGACCTAAATTAAATAAATTACAATAATAAATTAAAAAAACAACAGATTTTCGTCAACACTCACTGCAAATCGACCCTCACAAGTCTATCAATTATCAATCAATCAATCAATCAGTCAATCAGTCAGTCAATCAATCAATCAGTCGGTCGGTCAGTCAGTCAGTTAGTCAATCAGACAATCAATCAATCAATAATTCAAATAAACGATCAATCAAGTAATAGATAAATCAATATATAAATAAAGCTCTCATTCCATGACAGAATTACAGACCTGTACCCGAAGTACTCTGGTAGATCAGTGCAGAGTTTCATTGCCAGGCTCTTCTTACCAACACCCTGAGGTCCAACCAGCATCAGCATAGGATACGAGATGTCAAACACAGGCAGAGTGCTACAACAATAACAACAACAACAACAACACCCTGAGGTCCAACCAGCATCAGCATAGGATACGAGATGTCAACCACCGGCAGAGTGCTACAACAACAACAACAGAAACATAGGATACGAGATGTCAAACACCGGCAGAGTGCTACAACAACAACAACAACAACAACAACATAGGATACGAGATGTCTAACGCAGGTAGAGAGCTACAACAACAACAGCAACAACAGAAACATAGGATACGAGATGTCTAACACAGGTAGAGTGCTAGAACAATAACACCAACAACAACAGCAACAACAATAACAACATCAGCATAAGATACGAGATGTCTAACACAGGTAGAGTGCTACAACAACAACAACAACAGCAACAACATAGGATACGAGATGTTAAACACTGGCAGAGTGCTACAACAACAACAACAACAACATAGGATACGAGATGTCTAGCACTGGCAGAAGTGCTACAACAACAATAACAACAAAAACAACAATACATGATATGAATATACACAATTAGAAAACAGTAAACCAGCACACATAAACACGTACAATAATAATAATAACCATAACAACAATTAGAGTGCTACAGTCATCAATGACAACATCGAGCACTATTGAGACAAAATCAAGCCGGCGAGCAAAAAGAATGTCCAAAAACGGTGCAAATTTCAAAATCCAGAAATTCAGTCCAAAGTACACATACATACGCATGCACAAACACCTGTATAAAAAATACACAAACAAGAGACAAACAGTTATGCTCAAATATAAGCACAAAAATTAATTTAAATAACGTGATTGAAGTAAAAATAAATGTCAATTTGTGTTATGCATAAATTGAAAACAAAGTAAAATCGACTACATATACATAAAATACATGTAACTAGGAAAACAACAACAAGTATCTCTTTTAATGCACTGCCTATGGGCGGGTCCATGGCATATAATTCCTTCGCATATTTATCTCCTCTGCTTTTCTTTTCATCCATTGCATAAAACCATTATAAAACCCATTAAAGAGCATATCTGCCCATAAAAATCTCTTCTCACTCTTCAGTGCACTGCAAAATGGCAGGTTCAAGGTACATATTAATACTCAAAGTCTGCTTTCTCGCTCCATAAGAGCACTCCTTAGATCAACAAGTTAATCCCTTCACAAGGTCTAACCTTATGTAGCCTATTGCTTGGGAAAAGTATGACTTCTGAAGTGGTTTAATAATACTGCAATATATTTGGATATCTAGATTAAAGGTGCTAAATAGTATCATGAGAACAACAAGCAGGCCTACTAACATGTCAGAGACACGCTGAGGCTGTAGAAAGGCATAGACCCTGTGCATGATGTGATCTCTGGCAGCCAATAGAGACAGAGAGGGGTTGAACAGGTTACGTGCTGCAACCTACACCAGCAGTCATCATACAGTCGTGGAATTATAAAATAATACAATCATAGAGTCATAAAATAACATAAAGAGTATAGCAATAACATAGTCATTGAATTATGAAATACCATAATCATACAATCAAAGAATTATAAAATAACACAATCACAGAGTTCTAGAATCATAAAATAACATAAAGAGCATAACAATAACACAGTGTCATAGAAATATGACGTAGATTAATCATGTAGCAATTGATCATTACAATAACAGACGGTGAATAAGTCGACGAAACTTAAATAAAACCATATTAAATATGAAATTTACATCAGTCTTCCGTACCTGAATCGAGAATATCAGAAATGGTCCAAGTAAAGATTAGAACCCAGGGTCTTCAGCTAAACAGGCAATCATGCTAGTAACTCGTCCGAATAAACCAGAAAATTTGATAATTAGTTTAAATAGTAGAATTTTAGCTTATCTCTCTCTCTCTCTTAGCGCACTGCCTACTGGCAGATCCATGGTATATAACGCCTCTAAAAATCGCTATCTTCCCTTTTCCTCCTCATGTCCACATACGAGTGGATCTTTAAATCATCTATAGATTCCTTTTGATATACCATTATTCTTGGAGGATTCTGCTTATAATGAGGTGGGCCCCTGTGCCTTCCTCAGCTTTGACTAACATTTACTGGGCAGGGGCGTCATTCCCTGAGAAAACAATCCTGTTTACCCATGCTTAGCATATATTAACATAGAAAATTAGACCATTAAAAAATTCAAAGTCGAGTCTTTTTAATGAAGACTATTACGGCTAACCTTTTCTTCCACGCTAGTGGCCTTGGTATCTAGCACTGAAATCTGAGAGGCAGTGAACAAGACTGACAGTCGATAGTCTGGTATCTTGCACACCGGATTATCCAAAAGATTCAGCTCAGTCAACATGTTCAAGTTCTTGACGTATCCAACCTCTGCTAGATCTATTATCTAGAAATTCATCAACATAACAATACATAAATACAACAAAACAATATATAATAGCTCCTTTCAGATAGTTCCAGAAAGATCGGTCTCAGCACGAATTGTACTTATAGTAGGAACTTTATTGAAGCTGGAGCCAGTTGCGATGTCGGTAAGATACTCGACCGCGGATCAGTACATGCGGGGTTCAAATCCTGAGCTCGCCCGTCACTGACATCCTTTTCGAGTGAGAAAACTGACTTTAAGCTTAGTTTTTAGCTTAGCTTTATACTGTACCTGCAAACAAGAAATATACGCTGCCTCTAGTGTTTTAGCAAGAACAAAATAACTCAAAAAGGCAAGGGAAAGTTACCGAAAGAATCAAGGGAATTATGTTAATTTTCTGGAACTATAGATTTATTGTAGGCAGGAATCTGGAAACTTCCACGAGATCCATATACGTTACTAGTCAATGGTGCATTGCCATAGAAGCAATGATTATTAAAAAATAAAAATATGATGTAGCAAAAGAAACTAGTGTTTTGAATATGCTAGACAGCAGAGCTAAGAATAATCAAGATTTCTGTTGTCATACCATGTTTATGAACCTGGTATTAAATTAATTAAGATACAACTAAATTAAGTTAAATAAATTTGCGCAAAATGTTTTGCAGAATTTTCAGATATGATTTGTTATTCTATGCTTAACGAAGCCAGTAGTATGATTATGGTTTCTCTGACTGCAGATCAGTAAGTGAAGGGTTGAGATTCAAACTAGTTTTTAACATACACGTATTTGTTCTACAATTAAATTCTTAAACTTAGAGGACCAAACCTAAAACTTAAACTTAGAGGACCAAATGAAAACTTAAACTTAAACTTAGGGGACCAAACCTAAAACTTAAACTATAATCTTGACGACCAAACCCAAAACTTAAACTGAGAGGACCAAACCTAAAATTTAAACTTAAACTTAGAGGACCAAAGTTAAACTTAGTAACTTAGAGTCACAGGTTCATGCCGATCCCAAGTAGTCCCAATACTAGAATAAAAATTTTGTCATAAAGTTGGCTACAATACTTCGTTGTGTGAGAGATCTATGGTCTGCAGACATTCGTGATCTTCCAGTCCTTGTAGGCTTCGTATTCTATTCCCAGCCAGGCTTATACTCTGCACACAGATATATAGGCTTCTGTCAATTCAATTACTACAGTCTTCGGTTAATGCAGAATTTATTCAATTATAAGTAAAATTACGCACATCAATGGATTTAATTGAATGAAAGGACGGAGCATTTACTTCTCCTCAGCACATTTCGTTTGCAGATTGGTCTGGGTGAACTGATCTGTAGTGATGTGTGCTGTTGGGGACGTCCCTGACATTATCCCTGGATGAGGAAACGGACGTTAAACCTTTATTATTATTATTATCACCTACTTTACATTGGATAGATGGCTCTATAAATTATGCTGAGCAGTTTTTCAGAAACACAAGCTAACAATGACAGCAAAATTTCCGATAATGTTATATATAGATAAACTTTGGACTGATTATCTGGATTTTGGAATTTGCACCGTTTTTGAACCTTCTTTATGCTCGCCGGCTTGATTTTGTCTCAATAGTGCTTGATGTTGTCATTGATGACTGTAGCACTCTAATTGTTGTTATGTTATATGTTAGATGAGCCTAGACGTACAAAGTATATATTGTATCTATTAAACGTCATTTCCTCAGATTCCCCCAGAACTGTCATTCGACAAGACTGTTAAGTCGAATTTAAAACTCTTCAGATGTCCATACGCTATATCTCCAAAAATGATCATATGTTAATGAAAACAGCTTCAACTGCCATTTTACACATTTAATCTGCCTGCAGTAGTAAAATAAATAAAAATTTCAAAACAAGACATAGCTGTGATCTTAATTATTGCAATAATAATTAAGTAATTATTGTCATAATACTTTCGGCAACAGTACCTGTAAACGCTGCAAAGTCTCCAGGTTTGTAATTCTTGTCAATGCATTCCAACCCTAAAATACACAAATAGAGGCAGATTATTATATTTATTTTTTAACTGGAATTGTAAATTCCACATTCAGTATTTATGTTTGATTGTATTTATTCCACATTCTCAAAATAAATACTATAACCCACATTCTGGATTGGATTGTACTGTGGCTTATTATTGCATAGAGCAGCGATCATATAAATTCCTGTATAATAATACTATATATATATAAATAATAATAATAATTTTTATTATATATTTATTATAACCACAAAGCAGTTACAAATATCAATATGTTAAAGCAGAGAAGAAGTAAAAGAAGTTAAAAAGGAAGAACTTCTAGTGAGCTTTGTAGAAATATTATATAAAAAGGTAAACTAGTTTTCTAAACAAACTAACACAACTAAACAATTTTGTCATCAACTGACACTACCCCATAGACAATATTATCTAGCTCTCCATTCACAACTCTAATGATAAAGACTGTTTAAGATTAAAAGATTAATTAGTGCCAACAGTATAGATTACGTAATACAACGATACAGAAGAGCTGTTACCAAAGGATATTTAGGATAAAATAGTGACAGATAAGCTAGAAAAGTATGGTCATACTCATATATAATATGATAGATATGATCAGAAATAAGCAGGTAGAAAATTAAGATCAATTAGAGGCAAATAGTTTTGAGCAGGTAGTAATATGATAAGAATCGACCATTAGTAGATTAGGATTAAATAGAGGCAGACAGTCTAGAGATAGAGTATTGGAGAGAATATTGATAATATTGATAAGAGAGGAGCTGGCAACAGATTAAGATTAAATAGCGAGAGAAAGTCTAGAGATAGAGTATTGGAGAGAATATTGATAACAGAGGAACTGGTACCAGACAAAGATTAAATAGCATCAAACAGTCTAGAGATAGTATTGGAGAGACTATTGATAAGAGAGGAGCCAGTACCAAATTAAGATTGACCAGAGGCAGGCAGTCCAGACATCTTATTTCTCCGATGTTGTTGTTGCACAAATTTAAATCTTTCAGTCGCATACAGCCAAACAATCCTTGCATCTCCTCAATACAGTTGCCTACAGTAACGGTTTTAAGAATATTAATTAAGGCTTTTCCCAAATTGAATAATTCACTGAAAGGTTTATTAGATGTGTTAAAGTAAAATTATATTTACTTTTAAAATGAAGATGGCAATGAAGAGTAAAGTAGCATGCGTAAAGCCACAACTTTTCAGACACTGCTGCGTATTAAATGTATTGTGCCCGATTTTTAAAAGATAGAACTCTATCATAAAACCATAAAAAGATTCAACGAATATAATAATTTCCATTTTATTCTAATAGAATGCGTAAACTGAATCATTGAAATACAATTACATCGAACAGCCTATCAGCAAACACAAAATATTTTTGACGGATCAATAAAGCCACAAAAAGGTGGAAAAATCAATGAAAAGAAGAGACAAATTATTCAATTATTGCAAATCAAAACCATAAATTCAAATCGTGCTAATATAACTCAGTAAAACAAATCTCTATATACCAGCAATAACATATCTGTAAGAACAACAAATCTGCTCTAAATATTTCAGATTAGCGAATTACACAGCACAAATTATAAACACACTGCTTGTTGTTTTATACACATTAACATAAAACTATCTAGGGGGGAATATAACCAGCTAATTGAAGCATTTCTAGTCTCTGGTAAGCTGTTAGATCGGCAGGTAGGCAGACGATCTTATTGAATGAGAAATCAGCCGACCGAAGGTTCGCCAGTGGCAGCGGAATGTCCAAGAGTTCTCCGCTCAACTCATTGTGCGATACATCCAATTCCTCCAGTAATGCCATATTGCTTAGAGCTGAAATATCTGCAATTTAATGCAAAACGTCTCGTTCAATTTTCCATTAAGTATGCACATTGTGCAATCAATCAGTAGATTTAAAAAATTATAGAAAACAGCGAATAGTATCATAATCTTAATGATATACCTTTGATAGAGTATACTGTTATATTATTTTGTAAAGTATAGAGGTTTAAATAAATAAATAAAGATACCTCTGATAGAGTTATGAGATATGTTGAGAAATTGAATGTGGCTGAATCTGCGCAGTGCATCAATATCACCGAGCTGACGATCCTGATTAATTAGACAATTTTGAGAATAGATTAGTAACTTTCAAACAACTTACGAGCATTTAAAGAACAAGCATAGTGGCACTACACCATAAACTAGATAAGCATTTTTACAAATTTTAAAGCAGTTATGTAGGATAAACTATCTATTTAATATTAGCAACAATATTACAACTAGCAAAAACATTATTAACAGCAATATTACTAATAAGTTAATAATGACAATAATACTAGATATTACGATTAATGCCAGCAATTTCATAGTACCGCTAAGAGTTAAACATTTATTTTTGTAACTTATAAAGACATTGTTGATGTCTAACTAAGGACAATTTTTTAATGCACATAACATTGACATTTTAATCTGAATTGAAGGAATTTAAAAATATATTAAATACTATGAAACTTTCAGTTAAGTGCTAAACATAAGATTGCAGTTGTGTTTAATTGCTTAATTTGTCAAAATCAAATATATGTCTTACCACAAGTGAAGCTTTCAAATAGGCAACATGTAGTCCATCAGATGTTCTAGAAAGATCAGAGAGGCCTGATGAGATCAGTTCTTCAGTTAGCACGATACCTTCCTATGCAAAGATATTCTAATAATTTAAGTATGCCAAAATGATATGCAAAAATTATTAGCCACAATTTTATTGTTCATATACACATAACAAGAAACACTTAATTTACCCATTGAGTAGCGGAATAAAATTAATTTAACGACAGGCATTAGAACAAATAAAACTAATAATTCAACTCTAATAATCATTATTCATCTTCAGTTTCAATGCCTAATTAGTTACAATATCTTTCAAGGGAACCTAGCCATAGTACTATAAGAGTAAATCTGACAACAGTACAAAACACTTTAATTAAAGATTTTTCAAATCAGAGATATTAAAAAATGAAGTTTCGTTAGCTTAACATAACGAAAATGTTTGAAATATAACAATACAATTCAATCAGCGAACCTTGGCACAGACTTCCGAAGTTCTACTGCCTAGACTCTCACTGTCATTGCTATTTCGTCTACCTTCAGTGATATCTGGATCCTCGATAGCATAGGATTGAAATTCTTCCACCTCAAGTTGGTTCTTTGCAACAGGACCGTCATTTAATACATCGAGTTCGCAAAATTCATCCATCTTAAACAATACTTTTATATAGAATCCTACTTTAAAATCATCTGTGACAAGAGGAATTTTTTAATGACAAATTTATTGTTTTAAAATATAAAAGGTAAACGTAAACTTTTCGTTGCTATGGCAACAGGATCAAGAACTGCAAATGAGTTGTAGACTCGTAGTATTGGGTTCGCGCTTATTTAGAATTAATTCATAGACTAAGACTTTTCGTATATTCTATATACTTCTATGTTCAGGCAGGGTTGTGAAGTAGCGAAGTAAAAATACTTCGCTAAAGGTAAAAAGTTATCAATCCATGCTTTTAAATGTCCCGAAGTACCCAAGTACTAACTGTAGTGATGTGTGCTGTGGGCAAAGATCTTTCAATAAGTAGATATGGCATGACTGTTGTTTCAGCGAAACCAGTTTTGTAACAAGAGCGACTTGATTTTCGACATGCTCCATTTAATCGCGAGGGTTATCAAAGCCCCATCGTCATATGTGTATTTAATAGTAATATCTGTAAGTTCAGATTTATTTCATGATATTCGGCCTCTAAACCGTTTTAAGATGATGTATCGTTGCTCGTTTGGGTTTACAAATTCCAGAAATTCGGAAACTAAAGAACGGGGCATATCCTTTAGGATATTTTAAGATTTTCTGTATAGCCAGTCCAGTGAATGTCCTAGATTTTACTCGCGCTAATCTGAGAGTAAAATCTCGGACATTCACTGGACTGGTTATACGGAAAATGGTCTAAATTGCCTAACGGATTAAACATGTGGTTTTAAAAGTGATAGATATCAACATAGTTGATTATTCACTGTAATGCGTGTTTACTCTTTTACTTTTTATTTGAAATTAAATTTGTTTGCATTTTGCATTATAAAAAGATACATCCAATTAATAAGAATTCGTTTCAAAATTTTTTTGTCATGACGATATATTGGATAGATGTAACGATAAATGTGCTATTAAAGTGTTTCAGTTTCGTTCAAAAGCTTTGCAAATGTTCAAAAACTTCATCATTTTATGCCTTTAAATAACGATCAGCTGATATTGTTTACCTCCGGCTAGCAAAATTAGTTATTGGCATCACTGCAATTCTTGAACTCAATGTTTACAATGGTTGAGATTGCCTTTGACACTTCTACAGTTTTTCTTTATTCTATGGCGGTGGGGACGTCCCTGACATCATCTTTGGATTAGGAAACGGGCGTTAAACCTTTATTATTATTATTATTATTATTATTATTATTATTATTATTATTAATTATTTATAGCTATATCTTTGGACCTTGCCAATACATGTAAGTAGGCCCTATGTCAATGAATATTTTTATATTAACGAGTTGATCTGAATTATTTGTTTTGTGTTCGGGACACAGAAGAATAACCCGTTCGTAAACTGTGCTAGTCATAAGAGGCAACTAAGTACGAACTGAGAAAGACAAAGGGAAACTACCTCAGAAGCCATTTTATTTCTATTTAAGCTGTAGGCTAAATAAGAATTAAATAGGCTGAGACGGGAAAAAATGAAAGACCTTACTGCTGTGGAGAGAACTAAATAAGACAAAATCCTTAAACAGCAGAACAATTCTTAAAGGAGCACTGAAATCTTTCGACGAAACCTTATTTTTCTACGTTTTCCCAATATTTTTTCCTGCTGAACTATATGACGGTGTTGCCATATATTATTGTTTGAACAGCCGTATGCTTCGTTGATTTTTGGCAGCTAAGCCTATATGGAAAGACACTGCATGGGATAGGGGGGGGGGGGTGTGAGGGACGATAGAGGGGGACGAACCGTAGGAATATGGGTAGTCTGTTAATATAGCAAGATTAGTCGTGTAACATTTCTAATGATATTAATGATATACATTGTATGTTTTCTGTAAAATTCTAAAGATTAATGAGCTAGTGTAACATTTAATTTGATAAGAAGCAAATGCTAGAGTTATCTAATTTAAAGCTTTGTTATGCTATTGATCATTGTACTGAAGCTGTCAATGTCATACCATATAAGTATAAAAAGCTGGTAAAGCTAATGTTGACGTCAGTTTCCTCACTCGAAAGCGATGTCAGTGAAGGGACGAGCCCAGGATTTGAACCCAGCATATACTGATCCGCGGTCGAATATCTTACCGACATCGCCACTGGCTTCAGCCAATATATTAATGATACCAGTAATATTTCTATGACCATTTTAGAACTTTAGTGCTCGTATTCCGTCAATGTAAAATATTGGTATAGTTCTATTTGCTCTGTCACTAAGGCTTTGCCAAATGTCAAGCCCAGGATACTTAGGCCCTATTTATGCCTACAGCTTGATGTCAAGCTGCATAAAAAGCACTTCATCGATCAACTATAATCTCTTCACAAAGGCTAGACCTTTTCCACAGTTTAATGTAGCTTACATGTATATACAGTATAGCTTGAGAGAATGTAGCTTTACGTGGTTTCACTTTATTTCCCCAGTTCATGTTCAATCGCTCTTAAGATACGCGCAGTTTATGGTTGGTCATTTATTTAGAGTCTGAGCTCAACATGAGAATTGTTACGGGTAATACCCTATCAATAACTTTTTCGGTTCAAGAACACCCTAGTTATGAACAGCATTAAGGCCTGAATTAGATAAACATTAGACATTATTCGGCAACCCTTCCTTTATTTGTACGCCTCTGATGTAGTTGCCTCTAGCACATCTAATGTTGTCTCCTCTAGCACATCTGATGCAGTCTCCTCTAGCACATCTGATGTAGTCTACTCTAGCGCATCTGATGCAGTCGCTGTCGCATAAGCTAAAGATTAGCAGTGGCGACTGGAGCAGACTCGATCCTAGCGCAGTCTGGCGCTGCAGGCAAAGCTTTTGTTCTTGGAGAAATCAACCAGGAGCTGCTTGTCTAAACCCGAAGCAGAATTACCACATATTAAATAACCGTACATTTAAAGTAGTTCTATGACCTATTCACTAATTACTAATTTTAATTCACTAATTTTAAGTTAACGAAAGCTAATACAAACAACTACAAGTTAATAGAAGTTATTAAGGATATTACAGTATAAAATTAGGTTATTACATGCTACTGAAAGATATTACAAGCTATTGAAGGTTATTACAAGGCACTACAAGCTAATACAAGCTAATGCAAGCTGCTATAAGTTATTACAATTAAGCTATTGCAAGCTACTGGAGGTTACTACAAGCTATTGCATGTTATTACAAGATATATTATAAGCTTCAGATACTCGATCGAAGGTTCATAATAACTCTTCTATTTACAATTTTTCTTTTTGAAAAGATCTTTTCCATAGCAGTATCACGATCAGTTACAGGTCTTCGAGACTGCTTTACAGGTTCATTGTAATTAGACGAGGCCACCTAGGGCTTTGATATGAAATAACAAGTCATTTTGCGCCACTGGCTGGAGCCAGTGGCGAAGTCGGTAAGACACTCGACCGCGGATCAGTATGTGTGGGTTCAAATCCTGGGCTGGCCCGTCACTGACATCGCTTTCGAGTGAGGAAACTGACGTTAACCTTGGCTTTACCAGCTTTATCTATATAAATCAGCGAATCCTGCGATTTTATTAGCGATAACTTTTGAAAAAGTATCTTTTTAATTGTAGTTCTATTTGTTAAAAAAATGCATTCACTAATGGCATCGAACTAGTGAATAGATATGAAGTAATAAAGTAAAAATAGCAGAATTAACTTTAACAGAGAAAGTGTTTCGATATAGTCGGGTTTTGACTATCAAGTAACTCTCCCGGCAGCGCCAGTATAGATCCTGACATATCGAATTGTCCTTCTAACCTGCTGTATAACCTTCTGTTTGTCTCTGTCTGTCTGTCTGTCTGTCTGTCTCGCTAGCTTCGTCTGTCTGTCTTCAAGCAAACGGTAGCTCGTTCTATTCTTAAAAGAGGGAGAAAATGAGGACGAATCTAGGAAACGCCTTCACTGGCTGTCTTATGGAATAACGTTAGTCGATAGCAAATTATTTAATTTTAAGAGGACGGATTAAAATCTGGGGGTAATTCGGCCCCCAGCCCTTAGATCTCCACTCAAATACAGCTTCATTCTGTGCGATTTTTGTGCGGCATTCCGCTACGGCTGTAGATTCAAAGAAACTCGATCTATTTATAACAGTTTACGTATGTAGGCTACATGTAGTGTTCTTTAATTATCTCAGTGTATTTCGACAGCCTCTTAGGATTGTATCTAGAAGGTTCTTCAGTGTATTACAGACATCGTGACGTTAACGGTAAGAGTTTCTATTTATTAAGCAAGAGTAGACTGTCGCCGTGACTATTAATAATATAGCCTTATGAATCAAGCGTTGGAGTTAATATGTCGCAAGGTTCATATCTAATAATTTATATTTACACCTTAATAAAAAGGCTCCTAATAAAAGTTTTAATTTAATTTAATTTAAGATTTAGATCAACTCCCTTAGAGTCTTCTATTGATTCCTGCTTGACAACATAGTCTGAGGTAAGGTATTATGCTTGACACTGGAATTATTTTATGGCATGGTTTTGATGGAATGCTTATAGAATGCAAGCTGCTGCAAAATGGTAACTGTGTTGAGAACTGAATTACTCTATAAGCAAAAAGCCAACATAGCAAGCCAAAAAGTCCACATAAGAATTACAGGGTAATTCTAATGTAGTACTGTAATTCTTATGTAGACTTGTGTCTAAAAGTGGAATCCAAGTTTAATTTCGTCGAAAGTACATTATGACGGCTTTTGATCGAATCCTTTTCGTAGGAAACGGCGACTGTACTGAGAAAGGTACAATTTAAACCGTTTGTGTCTGAATCATTTGAAAATAAACAAAGCGTAGACTGTGCATATCGAAAGAGACCACTAGACACTACATTGATTTCACAAACTGAATTCTGCAATAATGTATCTTGGCCTAATAGATGATATGAATTGGAGGCTTTGAGGATCATTGGTGCAGTACTTTCTGCAATGTACTCTATCCGGTGGGAGAGCTATTGCTCAATCTAGTCGATTTATAAAACAAATACCGAGATAGTGTAATAATCGGAAAAATATGGCAAATTTTATATCTCACTCCATTTATGTTCTGGTGAATGACAAATCTAAACTCTATACACCTAGTAGCGGGCTGCTTTACACAGAAGACTAGCTTGACGAACAGGTTGGTCGCATTACAAAGGCCGGGCCTTTACTAGATACAAATTTAGTCTTTAGCTTTAGAAAATGACTTCAGAGGTTGCTTCCTAATTTCCCTCACATGTAGGCAGTTTTTAACTGCTTTCCCCTGATACTACTTAGTAGCCTGCAATGACAACTTCACGTTGCGATGGGTCAATTTTGTATTGGAAACGACACAACATCGCAGCACGGGTGAAAGAAGGTTGTAATTTCATTTCATATAGTCTGCCTACAGTCATGCTTATAGCTGAGCTGTTGAGGAAGACAACGGGAAATCAAATTTACAAGCTCCAGTTGGACTGAAGGCTAATTTAATTTATCAGGAATGACATCTAGTCTTGGTGATTTTTTACTGGTAAATCGATGAAGTGCTTCCTATGGGCGTGAAAAGAGAATTTGTGCATCGATATACGTTATAAACCTGCTATTCGCAGCACTACAGAGAGAGAGAGAGAGAGAGAGAGAGAGAGAGAGTGAGAGAGAGTGAGAGAGAGAGAGAGAGAGAGGGAGAGACAGAGACAGAGAGATGGAGAGGGAGAGAGTGCTAGGCTAGTTGGCGGAGAGCTATAGAGAGAGAGGCGGGGGGGAAGCGAGAGGGATGCTTGAGAGGGAGAAAAAGATAGTGAGTGAGAGAGAGAGAAGAGAGCGAAAGAGAGATAAAGAACGCTTCAATGAGAGAGGAAGTGATTTAGTGTGTGTGTGTGTGTGTGTGTGTGTGTGAGAAAGAGAGAGAGAGAGAGAGAGAGATAGATAGAGTTAAAGAGATAATTCAATGAACTTCTAAGCTTCTTCGAATTCCTAATCCAGTCGTATTTGAACTGCTTTTCTATTCGTGACCGGACATTAAATCCTGCGAATCGATTGTCCACTCTTCATTAATCCTCTCTCTTATCTTATCCCGGAAGTCCTTATTTCTGCGTCCACATTGGACGTCAGGGTATACTAGAGTCCTTCGTAACTTTCAATTTATCACGTCCCTAAAATAGATCGTGAAATGTGTGATCAAGCAATTTTCACATCGACTTTATGGTATGTGATGAAGCTAAACACATAGGCTTTATGGTATGTGATGAAGCCAAACACATAGGCTTTATGATGTGGGATGAAGCTAAACACATAGGCCTTATGGCAAGTGATGAAAGCTCATGAAACCATAGCAAAAACAACATCTGAGTTATTTAATCAGGTTACAATTAGCATGTTATATATTGAATTTGATTTAATTAGGTTCCAGCTACATAATATTATAATAATATCTAATGTATTTCAATTACTACAGTGACTTTAAAGCGGTTGTGTCATATTGGGATCATCGTTTTTAATACTTTCAAAGATATTTTCTCTTCAGCACATGTTTTTTCAGATCGTTTGGGGTGAATCGATTTGTAGTGACATGTGTTGGGGACTTCCCTGACGTCATCCTTGTATGAGGAAACGGACGTTAAACCTTTTCGTTTTAACTTCGTGATGTTTGACCGGATATTTGTATCGCTATTGTTAGAGTCTGACTTGAAATATTCCAATCATGAATATCATTTCAATTTTCTCTTCAAACAGGTTCTTCTGATCATGTACGTCTAATCCTGGCAGTTTTAAGAGCTTGGTGGAGAAATGTGGCTGCTACAAAGAACTGGATTACATTGGAATCCCTGCTGGAGAGTCGCGTCCAACAGGAACAGGATTCGATCCACCGATCGCAGCTTCCATACGTCCCGCCTTTATGGTTCATCAGCGACGGGCGGGGTTTCAGTGAAGGAAATGTCTGCTGCGGAAAAGATTTTCAGAAGCTTGTTTAACGTTCTACCAATAGCAACGTTCTGCGTGGCAGGTCTGTTGTCACGTGACGTGGCTGGACCAATAGGAATCGTGTCCGTCGTCCTAGCGGCCTTGACCTCATTTCTACAAGGTAGGATTACAGTAATTTTATTGTTTTTTAAACGATCTTTTTCAAAATACTTATAAAAAAATAAAAAAATTGTAGATCTGACTATGTTTAAAAGCACTTTGTAATCAGAAATTAAACATCTGTTTGTAAACTCTATTTATCCACTGCTTTCCGGTAAATAAGAAGAAACCTAATCGGTGGAATCCTTCTACCGATAAAATTCTTTTTTATTCATCTGTTCATCACTTCTACTTATCTATTCATCTTCATGTATTCATCTTTCATTCAAGCATCATTCATTATTCATATAGTATCTATTCATAAATTTAAATTACAGTTGCTACATTGCATTATTCTAAGCGTATCTTGTTAATGTGGTAATCTGCCACAGGTTTATGTAGCGCTGAACTCTCGCCCAGACTATGGCGCCAGCACCAGACTAGCGCGTATGAATACATGTACAGAAACAGTGGAGAGGCATTTGGTTTGGCTGTGGCTTGGACAATACTATTAGAGGCTGCGGCATCCTGTGCTCTTATATCTCGTTCTCTAGCTGAAAATATTGACAGTATGACGTCACGACACGTTTTAAACGTCACTTCTGCTGATCACGTGACATTTCTACATTCTAAGGTATGTAGTAGAATTTGATGTTGCCATGAACTACGTAGCATTCTGCATGTCTATAATTAGTACTATGGGATAATTGTGTTGATTTTTATCATTTAATTAGCACACCAATATTAGTAGCAATAATATTTTCTAAAATATAAAGTTATTAAAATATTTGTATAATAAGTTAGCGACTGTACATTGTTTTTATTTATGAAACGAACTTATTCCAGTGAGAATATAATTTTTAATTTATAACCTGCTTAATTTGATTAAATTTATGTATGAAATCAAATCTGAAATGAAAAGAAATAAAACAGTGCGGAGTTGGAAGCATCATTGATGAGATATGAACTAGATCTGATTGCTCGCCTCGTCGCTGATATGCTGTAGAGATAAGAAACCAACGTTAAACTTGTTTATACCTATATTGCTACATGTAGATGTTAAACCTGGCTTGATGAAGCTGTTGTGTTGTTTGTGGAGCGGCTGTCAATCATCTTTTGCTTCGTCTCTGTTACAGCTTCGGTTAGATTTAGATTCAACTTAGGTTTTATTTTCGCAAATTTAGTAATTAGTTTTTAATAATTACTTTAAAATTGTACATTATCCAAACGTCAGAAGGGACATTCGGTTGCCCAGCGCTATGAAATAGAACTAGCCACAAAATTGTCAAAAACAATCGGAAAGGTTTCTCACCACCACAGTGAAAAGTGGAGGAGGTATATTCGTATGCCGACCCAAGCGAAACTGAGATTCTAGTAAAGATGATGATGATGATGACGATGATGATTAATTATGTACTTTTATTATAAATTCTACAGTATTGTTCTTTGGTTTTTCAGTTTAGTCCTGTTGGATTAACCATAGCAGCAGTCCTGGTGATATCAGTCGTCATAGCAACGATATGTGATTTAAGAGTTGGGCGTTGTCATAGAAATCCTAACATGTACGAGAGAATCCGAAGTAACTACATTCAAACCCATTCCAGCGACGTCGTCACTAGCAACGGTTGTCATGACATCGACAAGAGGTCTCTCATCTTGCGTTGCTCTAGCAACCGTTGCTCACTGCTTGTACGGTTGATTGTGACAGTGGTTGTTATGGTAACAGTTATTTTCTCCTGCTCAGTATCGGTGAGTAGGGTGAGGATGGGACAGTGGACGGGAAGGGAGGGGTTTGCTCCTCATGGCTGGGTGGGGGTAAGATTTATAGAATTATTTATTGCAGGTTTTGAACTTGTTTGTAGTCACTCACTCTCTCTCTCTCTCTCTCTCTCTCTCTCTCTCTCTCTGTCTGTCTCTCTGACACACACTCTCTCTTTCTCTCTCTCTCTGTCACACACTCTCTCTCTCTCTCTTTCTCTCTCTGTATCTCTCATTCTCTGGTTAAGATGTTCTGCAAACTGCTAATCCAAAACTCTTATTCCTGCCTACTCAGTCTCTTCATACATTTCCTATCACATCGTCACTATAGAAGTTAATACTATTATTGCAGTTAAACTTTTATTAAACATTTTGTAATTTGTGTTCGAAAAACGGCGCCTCCTTATTTGATTTTCCATTGCCTTCCTCTCTTCTTAATTAGCCACCTGTTGTTACCTTTGTGAACCCCTTATACACTAGACTATTACTCGTTGCGTTATTTTTTAACGTCTCATTTTGTCAATTATTGTGATTGACAGGTGTTATCTGGGACATCAACTGTTTTCTTTCTGTTCAACAATCCATTGAAAGTTCGACTTAGCTCCGCCTACTTAGGAGGCGGAGCTAAGAGCAGGCGTTCTTTAGCTCTTCCCTCATCTGTAACAACAATTGTGACATGTTTACATATCATAGCCGTAGCATCTCTCTGTACACTTCTTCCAAACCGGTCTGATCCGGTTCAGTTCAGGCCAGAGTCAGCTTTGCCTGGGTCAGAACCGGTTCGATCTGGATCGATATCGGCACATTCTGGATTGAAACTAGTTCTGAATGTTTCTGAATCTGCGCTATACGGCTTAGATCCGGTTCAATCCAGTCACACCGGTTCATTTCTACCTGAGTCATTCCGACGAACAGGTTTAGACTGGATGTGTCACCTCATTGCTGCCGTAGCTTTTCCATGTTTGATTTCCGGAGTCCTGGAGAGATTAATGGAAGGTGTGACAGCGGTCGAAAGACTTATCCGGGATCGGATGATAGGGATTCCTTGTGGAAAATGTAATTCCTTGCACTGCCATGATACAACGAATCTTGTACGTTGTACCAGGATCAAACATGAAAAAACAAGCAACGGTTGTCTGTGCAACAGCGATGTTATCAACAAAGGTTGTCGATGCAACAACGAGGTTATCAATAACGGTTGTCGATGCAAAAATGAAGTTGTCAACAACGGTTGTCGAGGCAAAAATGAGGCTATCAACAACGGTTGTCAATGCAATAATGAGCGTAGCCATAGAGATAGATCTAGCACTAAATACGGTAATTCATCGCTCGATCACAATAAGTCACATAACCGTAAGAGTAATAATAAAACAAAGAATAAGTTTTCTGGTGATGGTTGTACTGTAGATCGCTGCTGCAAATGTGAAGCGAATAGAAACGGGTGTACAAGTGAAGTGAGGAACGGGTGTACAAGTGAAGTGAGGAACGAGTGTACAAGTGGAGTGAGGAACGAGTGTACAAGTGAAGTGAGGAACGAGTGTACAAGTGAAGTGAGGAACGGGTGTACAAGTGAAGTGAGGAACGAGTGTACAAGTGAAGTGAGGAACGGGTGTACAAGTGAAGTGAGGAACGGGTGTACAAGTGAAGTGAGGAACGAGTGTACAAATGGAGTGAGGAAAGAGTGTACAAGTGAAGCCAGGAACGGGTGTGCAAGTGGAGTGAGCAACGGTTGTACAAGTGAAGTGAGGAACAAGTGTTCAAGTGAAGTCAAGAACGGGTGTACAAGTGAAGTCAGGAGGAACGGGTGTACCCAATTATTTAATCATGCTCAACCGGACGGTGTAAACAGTCAGTGCAATTTTAGCAAAATGAATACTGGTTGTCAAGGTTACAACTGTGACGTCAGTACCAACAAGAACCACAATAGTCACCTTGGTAACGGATTCCTAAGCAGTGACAGTTGTAACCGCAGAGGTCATAGAAATTGTTGCTTCAAAAATGAAATTTCTAAATATAATTCTGAAACTGAATCATTTTGTAGTACGCAGAAAGAAAATCATACCCAAAATAGTATCAATACTAATCGTACAAAAATAGAGGAAGACCTTGATAACGACACAATACCAGTTAGCAATCAGAGTGAACAATCAGAGTCTCGTGGGACTGGATCCACTTCCGCCACAACCTTGGAAAATACTTCCCTCTATAGTCGCCTCTACGGTGGGAGTATCTGTGGAGTTCTGACATTAGCTTTGGTGACCCTGATGGACACTACCAGTCTTGCGCAGCTTACCTCTCTAGCAGCTCTCGGCTACAGGCTGCTCGTTGTTTCCTCCACACTTTCCCTCCATTTCCGCTTCCGTGATAGACGTCGTGGACCGGTTAGTTACCGACAAAAGCGAGTTTTATTTGAGCGCATAGCTTGCAACTGTGATCTCGATGTATTCAGCCGACAAGATGTTGGATCAGTCAGTGAGGTCTCTGGGAAGGTAGTCGAATACGGAATTACCATTTCAGATAAAGATGTAAAACAAGAGTTATCGGCCACCCATGGTGTGGAAGATAGACAAGTTAGGCCGCCTTGCACGCTAAGAAGTCTAGACAAGGCGAATGAGAGTTTTCACTGTATTCCAAATGTAATTGTTAGTGAAGTTAATAATATAAGCAATAATGTCCAGCCAAACGTTCAGAAGCTAATTAATGACGAGTTTGATAGTAGCAATAACGATGATTATGGTTCAAGCAATATTAATAAGGTAACAGCAAACTACTCGCTTACTGATCAGTTTCGTTCATCAGTTCTGAGACCTGGTGAGATAATTACATCATCTTTTAAAGAAGATGAGATTGATGCCATCTCACAACATCAACTGAATGATCGATGGTATTTACCGAACAAATCAACTGAAGATCGATCAAATTTATTGACTAATTTAATTGCAGATCGATGTTTAATCAAAGACTGGACGGGTGATGATTGCGAATCAATGACGTTTGATTCGTTTGTTATGCAAAATAATGTTAATGCTTTCACAGAATCTGATGATGAATTGTTACTCGCTCAATTTTGCCTTAACATTCCTGTTGATTTAGCTCAAGTCGATGCAGCTATAGTAGAAGCATCTTCAAGTCATGATCTAAGATCTATCAAGAATTACTTTGGCGATAGCTCAGATGATAAGTGTAACCAAAATTTTCACTCGATTTATAATGATTGCAAACACGAGGATGATCAACTCTTAATCTCTAGCGCCTCATCTTCTGATATTGATGATTTAGTCGATGATTACTGCGAAGAATCATCAGCCAATCACAGGCACTACATGAGTCGTTACCATGACAACGATGACGTAGCCCTTATCAACCCGCGTGCTCCCACTCTGACGTCATATCGTCACTTTCGCCGGCTGCTCGTCTCCTATTGGTCAGCCTGCATCATTGGCTCCGTCTCATTGGCAATGAGCCAAATATGGAGCCTAACTGATAGCTGGCTGTCTTTTGCTACACTAGGGATTTCCGTTATAGTGATTTTGGTTATTGGGATTCTTATGACGAGATTACCACAGAATGATATCGGGTTAAAGGTCGTGGAGGGCTCATCGAGTCAAACTCTGACGCCCGTGGCACAAATTACTTTCATATCACTGGGAGTGCTGTTCTGTTTCTGTGTTCGTCCGATTGTTCTCGGCGTCTATCTCATATACATGATCGCTGGTATGACAATTAATTAGAACCAAAGCCAAGTTTAACGTCGGTTTTCTGCCTGGAAAGCCTGTCCAGGAAGGGGTGAGCACTGGTTTGAACCGTGCATCAAATGATCCCCATTAGAATATCTTATCTTACCGACATGATACCGGATATGCTGATTTTGTCAATACACAATAAAATTAATGTACATTATAGTGAACATTATACGAAGGCAAAAGTTAATTATGTAGGCCTATACTACATTACTTATCTGAATAACTTGTGCAAATACTTAAAAAAGAGAAAATTATTTATATCATTTCGATATTGGTTCTGATATTTGTAATTTTTACTTGTCTGATGTTAGATTGGTATTGTAGCTGGTTCTGAAAATGCCTTGCGATTTCAAGCGATTGGTATTTCGGCTGGTTATAGGATGACGTAACAACTCATTCTAGAGCTTTTAAGATAAGATAAGGCTAATGTTAACGCCAGTTTCCTCACTCGAAAGCTATGTTAGTTACGGGCGAACCCAGGGTTTGACCCCCACGCATACAGATCCGGGGTTGAATATCTAGGTCTATGACTCATATTACTTCTCATGTTCATTGTCATGTTCATAGTCATGTATGACTATCATATTAGTATGACTTCACTTGTTCATAGTCATGTTCATAGTCATGCGTGACTGTCATATTAGTATGACTTCACATGTTTATAGTCATGTACATGTATGACTATCATATTAGTATGACTTCACTTGTTCATAGTCATGTTCATAGTCATATGTTTATGATGAATTATTATACAAATTATTAAATCACTTCTATAAATTAAGAAAAAATGCACAAATTCAGTGTATTTTCTTCAGTATTAAGCCTGTGCGACTTTTATTATATTCCTACAGGATTTCTGATGTACTGGTCATACAACGTAACCTTTAATCAAACGAATCTGGGCGTGTCTAGAAGTATAGGCCACGCCTACAAGAACAGAAGGCTGGATATCATCTGCAGTGATTCAAACTGATGAAGATGGTGAGAGCAGAAGAGAGATTTTAGAGCGAAAAACCATCCTACTCTCATCTTAAAACCGTATAACTATGAATAGATAATCCATGCAGGCGTCTATCACTTTTAATAATTATAATAATAGTAGAAAGGTTTAACGTCCGTTTCCTCATCCAGGGATGATGTCAGGGACGTCCCCACAGCACGCATCACTACAGATCAATACACCGAAACCAATCTGCAAAAGAAATGTGCCGAGAAGAAAAAATAATACGACATGTTCTCACTTTTGGGCAGTTTTTAGTTTATCGTCCGTGTTGCCAGTTCTGCTAATGTTTTAGATTTTATACTCGGATCGACGACCCCCGTAATTGAACCAATGACTCCAGTAACAGCAATTCAAAGCTTCATGACTTTACCTGACACCCTACTTACTAAAAAATTTAAACATTCTCCTTATATTTTTAGCTTAGTAGTGGAAATTGTAGGTAAGGTCAGGCAAGTGAACTTAATTTAAATCTACAAGTAATTCAACTCTTCGATAACTTTTCCCTCGTGGGTTCGATTCCCGGGGGCGCTGATCTGAGAGTAAAAACTCGTACATTCACTGGACTGATTATACGGAAAATGGTCTAAATTGCCTAACGGTTTAAACATGTGGTATTAAAAGTGATAGTTGATTATTTCACTATAATGCGTGTTTATTTACAAGAAGAGATTGAATAGAGGAGCAGACTGCTTTTTGATGGAATAAATTCCACTTTTAGTGTTACTAGGTCTTAGTCTAGGGATGAGAGGTTCGAATAATTTCGGAAAAACCCGTTTGAAACAGCAGACTACACCGAAAAGTAATTTTTCAATAAAACTTGTAGCTATATGATTATTTTAGAGAACAAACGCATTCATCTACGGTCATGTTACATGCTCAAACTTTCTTATTCTATAACATTTTAGAATTTTATCCGTATTAAGAGTTGTCGGAGATTCTGTTACTATTTTGCATGTCTTTTTGTAGATAACTGTATAGGGTGTTAGTGTTAGGCAATTTGTTTATTACCTGCGTTTGAAAATACTTAAATCTTATTATTATATTCGTTTATTACATGAAATCTGACATACCGCAGAAAACGTACACACACACAAATGGCAATATAGAAAGTAATAAACATAAGCAGACATTGTTTAAAAAACTTAATAAGAGTCTTTATATAGCATTCTAATTATAAAGTTCTTATCCATCAAAGGTGTGCTCTTAGATGGTAAAGAGAAAGGGTGAGCCCTCTCCCTGAGCTTAAAGTTAACATTATCTTTAAGCGGCGGAAGAAGCCGGTGCAGGACATGCTGTTTGTTACTGATGATAGCGTTAAACAATTTCTCATCTGCATCGCCAACGATATCCGCAAAAGATCGTACTCCATCATAGAAGTTACATCTTGTAGCCTTCCTGAGGAAGGCTTCAAGGCGTTCACTCTCGGAGGAACCAACATAACCCCACCAAAATTGCGATGCATAATGCGATGCATAATGCATAAATATATTATAAAAGCCAAATAAGTTAGGCTAACGAAGAAAGCTGTCAACTTATCTGAAGAGGACGATACGAGAATCGATTAATTTTGTATTGATGGCGGTTTATAGCTTAATCATAGTTTGTTGATCGAAATAGGTTGACATATCTTTATTTTATTTTTCTAACTTTAAATTATTTTACTACCACTGAAAAACTATCCAACTGTACTTGCACTTTTCAACGCAATTAAGCGTTAATACGCAATTAAGCACGAATTGATAAACGCAATTGGGATTAGAAACCGTATTTTTCCAAGCAAAAGGTACTTGTTGATGAGGCGTTACCTGTGTGGATTGATTAACTATAGTCGATCAGTTAGAGTGCTCTTTACGGAGCGTGCTAGCATACAGTGAACTGGAATCTCTGCCTAGGATCTGCCACGTACTTGAAGAAACATTTGAAAGAGAGGAATAATATTTATACTAATTGAATATATCTGTACACTAATAAATCTTCCTTGATTGTTCATGGCATCTTTAAATAGTTAAGTATGTATGTGTTTACTGTTTGTGTGAATATACAAACAAATGAAAGGTTTGAAGGTCAATAAAATGTGCAACACCAATGGTTTTCAAAGTTTATAGAAAAATTGGGTTAAATTAATTATATGATATATTTAAATGTCCCCATGTTGAGTTCGGGACAATGAAGAATACACCAACCATTAACTGCACTGAACCCCAGAACTTCCATTTAGCAGCACACTAGAGATATAGTTACAAATTTCCATTCAAATGATCCGGAATTTTGAAGATTTTATAGAAATTATTTCATAATTACAAATTTGCATAGAAGACCAATTTTGTCACCGTATGCCTCAAAATTTATTACCAACTTTGAGACTGACAATTCCTCACAATTATGTGCTATTATGTGCTATTATGTGCTATTATGTGCTATTATGTGCAATAAGATAATTAAATTAGACGAATACCGTGAAGAAGAAATTGCTGAAAAACTCACAAAAACTAATCTTCGGGTTATATGATTACCTTAGACTCTAATTATGCGGAACTTGTGTGCTTCAAAACTTTAGCCACATACGCACGATTATCATAGACCCAATTTTACCTTATATTTCTTGCACTCTGACCAGAGAGTTTCGTGACTAAGTAGTCTGATTAGGTCCGTGAAATGAGCTTGAATAAAGTCCTAAAAAAACTTACTCCACAATTCAATAGCTGTTGAGAGGCTAATGACCTTCTCAACTCACCACGCATGATCTCTGTATAGAACAGCCCGATTGGGCAATCAATCAATCAATATCAATCAATCAATCAATCAATCTATCTATCTATCTATCTATCAAGCATTCAATCAATCTACATGTATTTATCTATCAATTAATACATGTACATCAATAAAATCATACAAGCAAAACAAAGTCAATCAAATCAGCTCATTGATCGAGTTATTAATCCACCATTTTGCAAATCATTGAATGAGTCATAAATCAGTGAATGAGTCATAAATCAGTGAGTGAGTCATATATCAATGACAGAATCGAAAATTAGGGAATAAGTAATTCAGTCAGTAAAATATTTACAGCTTTTAGAATGCTTTTTCAGTTATTTTGAAAGGGTAAACTAGAATATCGATGTCTCCCCGGTGGACTGTCTATCGTTTGACTAAGCACATCAAACATCTCTCACATCAAAGAATAGTCGTGACAGGAAACCTGTAATGATGAAGCTCAAAACCAGTAGCAACTAATAAAATAAAATATGATGTTTTTATTTTTTCTATTTTTTCTGACCCTGGTTAAACTGCAATTTAAGGTAAGATGATGATAATGAATATTATGTTTTTCGTTCACTTCATAGCTAATGATGTCGGAGATGCTACCACACCATAAAGAGATGTCAGCCGATTCAGAAATTGTAGGGACCCACATACAGGAGCACAGCGTATGAACTAAAGTCGATGCGAAAAGAACTACAAGTCAAAGTTAAAGGGGACGAGCTTAACGGCATAAGTAAACACAATTAGGCAAAATTCGACTGGCGAGTTTCGAGTTGACATAATTTGTTACCTTATCAATGGCATTGATATCAACAATGGGGCAGAGCAGTTGTACGCATCCCATGTTACCGTGAGAGCAGGCGTAATGTAGAGCAGTTAGACCAGCCTTATCTTGTATGTTAAGCTTCAATGCCGGTAGCTAGAAATGTGTAAAGCGAAATCAATTGCGATCTACATATATATCTAGCACATAAACGGAGCAGTTGATAAAATATTCAATTAACAACATGCAGCTCAAAATTTATCAATAAAGCCGTTGTAAGCGTGATGCTTTTAACAATTGTAAAAGGTCCCATAGAACACGATAAAACAATTATAATATACATAAGTTTTAATAGGACACGATCAAACGAATTATAATATATAACAAGATCAAATGAAAGTAGTCTACAAAAATGTTATGATAAGGAGACGCAACTGTGTTAAACTACATGTGGTAAAACAAGGACGATTAACTGGGAAATGTAATAGAAGAAATAATGGAAGGGAAAAGAATTATAGAGCCAGACTGAGACATGTTATTTTAGATGATTGATAGCAAATTCATATACATGTATAGGGATGAAAAAGAAGACTGAGAATTGGGGGAATGAGTGTCATGAACCTGAGTTATATAGGCACAGTGCACTAGTACTTTGGACTGATTATCTGGATTTTGGAATTTGCACCGTATTTGGACCTTCTTTTTGCTCGCCGGCTTGATTTTGTCTCAATAGTGCTCGATGTTGTCATTGATGACTGTAGCACTCTAATTGTTGTTATTATTATTATTAAACAATTATCACAAAATATTGATCATAGTGTTTTTGCTATCCAGAATAAAATTAGGAAATGTTAAGGATAAGCTAATTATATTGACCTTGCAATCATCGCCATCATCTTCTTCGTCCCTTCAATCATTATTATAGTAGAAATATTCTTCAGACACGCCACTGGTAAATCTAACAATCAGTCCAATAGTTTGATTGATATGGCAGAAATGACAGAAATAGAAGAATATATAAAAACTCTATTATATTTCAACTTTTCAAAAAATTCTCGCAGATGATGCCTTGGGTGAAAATAGCATAATATTTGACTTCTAGTTATGCCAGTTCTGAGGATTATCTTCTCTCTGTCAATTCTTCACTTCTGTCATTCATGTCATTTGTGTCATAGGAGTGAGTTAGGCCTGGCTGGAACCAGTGGCGTTGTCAGTAAGATATTCGAACGCGAATCAGTATGTGCGAGGTTAAAATCTTTGGCTTGCCCGTTACTGATATAGCTTTCGAGCGAGGAAACTGACGTTAACATTAGCTTTACCAGCTTTATACAAAATAATATGTTTCAGGACAGTGTAGGGCGGGAACAAAAGCTGCATTGTGATTCTAATAAATTGATGATTAATAAAGCAGGCGATTTAGCTGTTAAAGGAGAATGTAATCTATTGCCACCTATGACATTGCAATTTTCAAACTTATACACGAAGCCTTCAATGGAAAATTCTTAATTTAGTTGTAATTAAAATAAACATTAGCACGGTAATTGATGATTAGTAGACGATTAGACGATTTAGCTGTTAGACAATAACAAGAAGTGTCATCTATTGGCACTTATAGAATTGCAATTTGCAACAAATTAGCATCAGCGGAGAAATATAAGGCAAAATTACTTTCATACTTATACACGAAGCCTTCAATGGCAAATTCTTAACAATTTAGTTTGTTATTAAAATAAACATCAAATATTTTTTAGAGAGGTCCATTTATGGTGTTACCCGTGTTGTGTCCGGATTGCTGAAGAATAGACCAACCGTGAGACTGCCCGTGTCGAAAAAAGGTGACAAAGCACTAAGAGTCTAACCAGATCCAGAAAGAGCATTCGATTGACAAGCGCCTAGGCTTCAGAAATTGCATCAACGCTTCTAATCCAGACCTTAGTTAAACTGGGATTAATTAAAGGGAAGATGATGATTACGATGAGGTCTGATTTTGGTAACTTAAACAATATTTGAACTTTTGTGATCAAATGGCGGCGTGGATTCTAACATAGGACGTGATCGAGCGCATCGATTGATAACGCCCTATCCGCCATTCCGTTCTTTACCTGTAAGACTGAAAAGTGTTAGTCAATTTGTTGAACGTTGCATTGAAATTGAATTTTGTAATTCGTTCTAATAGTTTCTAGATAGGTTGTTCTTCCTTGCCTTCGATGTTTTGATTTTAATTAATTTTTAAACCGAAACCAATATGACGCATGTAAGCAAAGTATGCGAATGTCGTAATGGCGTAGGGGTAGCGTCATGAAGTTTTAAATGACAAATGCTGAGGTGAATTGCAATCTCGTGGGTTCGAATACCGGCCGCGCTGATCTGAGAGTAAAATCTCGGATATTCACTGGACTGGTTGTACGGAAAATGGTCTAAATTGCCTAACGGATTAAACATGTGGTTTTAAAAGTGATAGATAGTTATATTTAACGACATTTTGCTCGCCTAGTGCACATATTGCACACAAGCACCTGCTTACAGAGTTTCCTTGCATAGTTGCTGTTATAGTTTTCGTTCGTTATTTCCTGTTTCTCTCCATAATTATTTGTCATCGTTGTCTTTGATAACGCAGTTCAATGCAGTTAGCACGGATTTAAGAACAAGCAATGAGCTTATACTCCCCGGGTATACTCGTGTTGCTGACTAGCCAGGGATCTGAACCCAGCCTTTTAGCTTCTGAAACGCATTCACAACGAAATCGCCAAATTCTGCTACATACTGGATGGTTTCGCAAACTGTCGAGCTGCATATTATCATTTCTAGACGTCCACTGAGTACGTCTAGGCCTTTAATTTTAACGAAATATGACAGGACATTTCACAGGATATCTCTTTCAAATGAATTTAATAGAGGTTTAACGTCCGCTTCCTCATACAAGGATGATGTCAGGAATGTCCCCATCACATATCACTACAAATCGATTTACCCCAACTGATCTGAAAAACATGTGCTGAAAAGAAAGAAAAAAATCCTAAACGTGCCGGTCCGGTGATAAAAAAACAGTCAGTTAGATGGAAAAAGTATACGGTGGGACGAGATGTGTTTTCAACCTACAACGGAAAGTGGAAGTAGTGGAACATGAGCGAAGATCAGGAGGCAGAGAGTTCCAAACAGTAGGAGCGGAGAAAGAAAATAGACGAGTGTTTTAGAAGTAAAAGCAGTGAAATTGTTTTTTCTACTTAAAATTATTCATTTACAAAATATTTTGCCTATTTATAGACAATTTATCTTGCATACATGTACATGTAGCTATTACTTTGAATGCTTTTGTATTGTATTATATTGTATTAGTAGTGCAGTGATCAGAGGCGTCAGGTAAGGTCTTAATATTTTAAATGAGAGATCCTGAGGTGAATTGAACTCTCGTGGGTTCGATTTCCAGTCGCGCTGATCAGAGAATAAAATCTCAGGCATTCACAGGACTGGTTAAGCGAAAAATGGAATATTTGCCTCTCGGTGTAAACATATGATTTAAAAATTAATAGACATAAACATAGTTGACAATTTTCATTAATATGAGAGTTATATATACATGTATATATATAGTTAAAATATCTTTGGTTTCAGGCTGGATAAATTTTAGAGAGACTATTTGTTATAAACTAACTCTATAATCTAAGCAGAAGGATGAGAGTTCTAGTCTTACTAGCGCTTATTCTAACGCTGCTAACATGTGTTGCGGCCTATCCGATAAAAATTTTCACTTTAGAAAGCGGGGGGTCAGAAGAGGGAGCAATTATCAGTGGTAAGAGACGATTTCGCCTAGGGTCTGGTGATAGGTTTAGTCACGGGTTTGGGAAAAGATTTTCACCTTCACACCGGTTTCAGGACTTCCCTTCAGTAGAAAGGTTTGAAAGTAAAAGCTGGTAAAGTAAATGTTAACGTCAGTTTCCTCACTTGAAAGCGATGTCAGTGACGGGTGAGCCCAGGATTTGAACCCCACACATACTGATCCGCGATCGAATATCTTACCGACATCGCCACTAACTCCAACCAAAGCGTTTAATAAGTCAATATTCTGCGCCTCAGAAATTGTAATATTATTTTATTATGAATTTTTAATCCTCCTATTTGCAAAAGAGATAAACTTGTAAAGCTTTCATTTAAAGAGATCATTTTGTGTTTTTATTATTTACTACATGTAATTATAGAAGTAGAATTGGAGCCATTAACTGTACAGTGCCAATCATTAAATCGACAAATTCGAGAGCAGAATTTTTCAGGAAAACTGAATTTTTCATTTTTCATCGTTGAATAATTTTCTAATTCGTTTGAATTATTACTCACGAATGAATTTATCTCTATCTTTCGGTCGCAAATACGCCAGTACGGCACACTTTTAAACATAGGGTTTTGTCTTCTTTCTTTTCGGACAATCGGTTACATATATTAATTATAGAGGTTTAATTGAATTGAATTAAACGCGCCATATTTATTTCATACAGGCAGCAATAAATCATATACTACAAGTACATACAGTCTGATACAGACAAGCGAAATGAGACAAAAATGCCAGATAAACGTAATTAAGCCTATACAGCTACATGCGTAATCTTATTAGGAAATTAAATCTTAATTAAACAATTAAAACTTAATATAAATATCTTGACCATCAATGAGGAAGTCCTGGAGAGAGTTGGCACAGATAGACTGTTGATAAATGTATTAAGAAATACGAAGAAAAGTTGGATAGGACACATTCTAAGGGGGGAAGGTCTATTAAAAGAGGTCATAGAAGGTAGAATGGAAGGAAAAAGAGGCAGGGCAGGCCGAGATTAGGAATGTTAGATGATTTAACGACCCACTCATATGTGAACACGAAGAGGAAAGCGGAAGACAGAGAAGTGTGGAGGCGTTATATACCATGGACCTGCAAATAGGCAGTGCACTAAGAGAGTGAGAGAGAGAGATCATCAACACAAGCATAATAATATAAAATGAGTAAACATGTATATAAGCATACACACTAGCATACATAAGCACACATACACGCATACAATGAAACGAATATACAGAAATTCTCTAAAAGAACTTGAATATTATACCCCACCGATATCAAGACTATAAATTCATTGCAATTTACAATTAAATGTATATTATGATATTAAAAGTGATACATATAGTCATATTGTCATACTTGATTACATCACTATTGTCATACTTGATTACATCACTATTGTCATACTTGATTACATCACTATTGTCATAGTTGATTACATCACTACAATGTATGTTTAGCCCTGGAAATCTGGCCCACACTCAGTAGGCCTATATTAGGCCTATATTAGGCCTACATTAAGCAAATAACTAAAACATTTGTTTATATCTATTTCAGTCCTGATGCTTCAGACACAAGGATCTTGAGTAACGGAGAGGAACAAGAGCAACAAAAAGAGGCACTGTCAAACTATGCATGGAAGAATCTCAATCTACGGCGAGCTTTATTATAAAGTGTTAATAGGTTTATGTTTAGCTCGTGTTGGACGTAAATTACTGAAAGAATTGAGCGATGAATACCATGTGCTTGAAGATGAGAAAGTCAATGAGCCGCCGCCGGGAGTTCAATTCGGAGCTTTTCCAAACTGACGCCTTCACGACGTAGAGATTGATGCAATGATCAATGAATTACAATTAATTAGGCCTAGGCTACTACATATCCTGGTAGACAAAAGAGTAATACTATTGTATGTTAGCCTTTCCGTTTTGAGAAATAAATGAAAGTATACAAAACTGACTATGACATTAGGTTGATAATTTTCAGATTTCTCCCACTATCTCTCTCTCTCTCTCTCTCTCTCTCTCTCTCTCTCTCCTATCTCGCAATCTAAGGATTGGCCTAGGTATCTTCAATAATATATACACGCACCTAGGTCGCATCTTTTTCAATTAAGGTTAACCTAAATTAGCCTATATAAGAGGCTAAAACATGTCAAATATACATATAGGACTACTTGACATTTGTGCACAAGAGGAATTGAAAATAAGAATTTAACAATATGAATTTCTTTGCTCGAATGTTGTCACATTGTTTAGGACCAATAATGGGCACTAAAGTATTTTCAAAATAGAAAAGTATTTTCAAAATAGAAAAGTATTTTCAAAATAGAAAATTATTTTCAAAATATAAAAATATTTTCAAAATAGAAAATACTATTTTATTTTCTATTTTCAAAATCTTAATTTAAAGACATTTTAAAGGAGCGTCTCGCATCTACAGTATATTAGCTCAATTTTAAGGTGTGATCTGTTGGTCAAACTACTAATTATGGAATAATTATAATTTATCATTAGGTAAAAGCAATGACTTCGAAGTAAATAAATGAAATGTCTAACACATTAAATTATGAAAGGAGGGCTTACATTCAGAACACTCTAGAAAATAATCTACAAATCCAACATCCCAACGGATCATTTCCTGCTAAGTCTCCGTCTTAGTTTAATCTCACAGATTTTTATTAGATTTAATTTTGATTTCTCACTATAATTGGATTCTGTTGTCATTTCATATACTTTCTCAGCATTTACATTGTACGTCTTCCTTTATTGCTTGTTATTTTGCGCAACTTTTATGTATTGCACATATAACTAGTTTGTTAAATGAAATATTCCAAAGTATAGCAAATGCTTGACACGATATACTACAGTAGTCCTACTACATACATTTAGCATTAATGATGCCGTGATGCACGAAATTCTGCAGGTAAAAACTGTTATAACACATGCAATATTTATTTATTCAATAATTCTAAAAATTTCATGTATAGCCTACATAGATGATATCAACATTTCTAGAATAGATAAGACTAAATTTTTGGGAGTGATTCTTGATGAAAAATTATCATGGCAATATCATATTTCATATACTGCACAAAAATTAGCCAAATCCATTGGATTACTCCATCGGGTTAAAACTAAGTTACCTAAACATTGTACGTTAAATTTATACTACAGTCTAATATATCCGCATCTAATTTATTGTAATATTGTATGGGGGAACGCTTCTAAAACCTTGCTCAACGAATTGACAGTACTCCAAAAACGAGCAATTAGAATACTTCAACATGCATAGTTTCGTAGTCTTACGAACAATATATTTAAAGAACTTAAAATTTTAAAGTTAAGTGATATTCATAAACATTGCTGTTGCGTATTTCTGTATAAACTTATTCATAATGATATGCTTTTATGTTACAACTATTCGTTGCTATTAAATAATGTTGTAAATTCTGTTTAGAAATTTCGACAAGTTTCGGAATTCACTATACCATCGTTCAGAACTTTCTGTCGCGAAAAGTATATCGCTGTACAGAGCCCTAGATACTGGCTATCCCTTCCATCTAATTTACGATCATCTCGTTCCGTTAACTGCTTCAATACTAATCTTCGTCAGTACTTATTAAATAGTTACTAATTATACTGCTCTTAAATGCATAATTATGCCTACCTATTATCATTAATTTTCATTATTTTGAATTTCTTTATTTCAATTTTTTAATTTCTACTTTATATTTTCGTTTTAAGTTCACCATGGTTCACATTTAAATTGTGTTCACTTATTGCATTTACTTGTTTGTTTGCATTGCTTGTGAACTATACAGGGTTGAATGACCCTTTTTGGTGATCTAAATAAATAAATATTAAAATGAATGCTACGTATTAAAAGTGTTAGATATCAACGTAGTTGATCATTTCACTATAATGTGTTATGATTATATATTCAGAAAATAGATAATGTAGTTATACATGAAGGCCTATATAAAAACATAACATGAACAACAAAAATAAAATTAAAATAAAAGTAAAAAAAGTAAACACGCATTATAGTGAATAATTAACTACGTTGATATCTATCACTTTTAAAACCTTGCTTAATGCTTAACCATGCTTAATCCGTTGGGCTATTTTAGTCCATTTTCCGTATAACCAGTTCAGTGAATGTCCGAGATTTTACTCTCAGATCAGCGCGGCCGGGATTCGAACCCGCGAGGGTTCAATTCACAGCAGGATCTGTCATTTAAAACTTCATGACGTTACCCCTACGCTATTTAGACATTCTAATCAAATTCAAAGCACTGATATACACAAATTTAGTAATTGTAGCAGTAATATACAAACTAAAATATATGCGAGTCGAAATATAAATATATACAGTATTTATAAGCAAAAATCTAAAAATATATGCAAGTAGGCCTAACAAATAATACAATTTAATATATAAATACATCAATATATAGAAAGTAGAAATGAATATTAATTAAGTGAATAATAATAAAAGTCCTACATGTTACGTTGAGTGATCTTTCGCTGTAATGATTCACTGTAATATAATGTAATATGTTATATTACTAGAATGTCTCAATAGCATAGGGGTAACGTCATGAAGTTTTAAATGACAGATCCTGAAGTAAATTGAGCCCTCGTGGGTGCAAATCCCAGCCGCGCTAATGTGAGAGTAAAATCTCGGACATTCATTGAACTTGTTATACGGACTATGGTCTAAATTGCCTAACGGTTTAAACATGTGGTATTAAAAGTGATAGATATCAACATAGTTTATCATTTCACCATAATGCGTGTTTTTACTTACTTTATAATTGGAAAATAGTTTTTTTGTTTTGTTGCTTTTAGATACACTCCAATTTTTGTGGAATATCATTTCCGTACACGGTGTTTATTTATATGTTTACATTTTCTCCGATAATGCTTTTTGATACTTAAACTTAAGTTTGATTACGCATGCGATAGAAAAGTATGCTTACAGAGTAGCTATTGTATTGCTTCTGTTTTTTTACCATTTTATTTGTTTAATAAATGATTACCCTATGTCATATACCTGGCTATTACAAAATAACATTAAATTTTTACAACAACAATACGCTTAGACTGCTGCTGTTGTCCATGACAACAGCCAGCACTGTGAAATCAAATCAAAACCGATGGCAGAGTGAAGGGTCCACCAACGGTGCGAGCCAAAATCCGGGTAATCAGTCCAAAGAAGGGTACTAGCGGAATGGAGGTTTATGTGTGTTCAATATTATATAAAAGCATAGAATTTGTTACTCAGAACAGCATCGTTGATTTTTCTTTGTACGACCAAACTAAAATGAAGTTCTGCAAACTTCAATAGGGTTTTTCTTCTTGTTCATTACTATATTGAATGCTTCCATTGATAAATACATTTCTAATGACGATCTTGTCTTATTCCTAGAGTGTGACCCTGACGTTAAGTCTACATCGATTGACAGGTCATTTTCCATCTTTCTCCATCTCTACAGCTCCTACAACTGTGTGTAGAAGTATAGTAAATCTCTGCTAACAGTAATTTTGAATACTGCCACTGACGTTAGGTTTAGTTTATACTTGTTAAAATTCTGTATATTGAATTGTGTTTCTTTAAATATAGATTATTAGTCTTGAGTGGAAGGGAATTATAGCTGTTCAGAATGGATACCCCCGTCATAGTATGTATTCTAGTATTCACTACCTGTTACTATTTAAATTGTTCTTTTACTGTTTAAACTGGTTTGTGCAGTTTAATTAGATACTATGCATGATTCATTTCTTTTTCGCACTCTGAATATTACTTTTTTTAGTTATATTGTCCTAATTTATATTAACTTAGCTTACTTGTGTAATTTGATCATTTATAAATATTGTTTTTAATTGATAGTTTTTCATTTGCGTGTTGTAGTGTCAATACTTTAAGTAAAGTATTGACAATACAACACAAGAAGTACTTCTTGTGTTGCATTGTCAATATTTTACTTTATGTGTTGTATTATCAATACTTCCAGTGTTGTATTATCAATACTATGCTTTATGTATTGTGTTATTCATACAGGATCCATCAATGTATATAATAAAGGCCATCTTGATTCTTGATAATGATGGAAACAGGCTTATTGCTAAGGTCTGTTTAATCTATAATTTATATTTTAAATTAAGTTTTAACAAATGAACTGATCTATAATATTGCTATTTATAATTTAATATATAAAACTCAAGAGGCTTTGTTTGTAGTAATTCTGTATCAGCTATGTAATAGTTAATATTACCAGTTGTTAATAGTGCAATACCGAAATCTTTGGCTAGAACCGGCCCTATGGTGATCACTGGACTTGAATATTGCATATGTAATATAATTGTTATTGTTGAGCTTCTGTAATATTGGGATGACTATATATTTTCTTTTTTATTATAAACCTAATAAAATAAAAAATTTAGAATATAAATTTAGATTCAAATTTTGTTCATTTAGTTACTAACTATTACTTGTCTAGCCGTGTCTGATAGCCTGTTATTCGTGTTTTCTGTTTCAGTATTACGACAACGCATTTCCTACTGCAAAAGAGCAGAAAACTTTTGAAAAGAACCTTTTCAACAAAACCCACCGAGCCAATGGTGAGAGTTTACTGTATTTCATAATATTCCCATTGCGGCAGTACAAATATTTGATTCAGGATTAGAAGCTAGAAGTGCTTTTTGCAGACTCTTTTAGTTATGTCTCAGCATCTCAGTAAGCTCTCTATTAACTCGCACCCAATGGACATGCATTTTGCATCACTTATTCTCAACCATGAACCTCTAATTTCATAATTAAGTAATTTTTTAAGCTTCCTTATCTAATTATCCTTTTTTATCTTCCTTATCTTATTGATCTAGCTGTTGCAATATTGATGATTGATTTATTGATTGAGTAATGGATTGGTTGATGGATTGATTGATTATGTCTTAGGTAACTAAATTGTAAACTTGTATAAAATGATATTTAATTACTAAACTCGTAATGTTGCTCAGCTGATGATCATCAGTGCCTATAAGTGAATGATATTTAATTAGTTGATACTTTAATTCAAAATAAATATATATTAATCATTTGAATTTGTTAGCAACAGAACATACAGCGATTGATTTATTTGTTGATTTCTATGTTTTTCTTTTACATCTCGGACTGTAAGGTTTGCGTGATTGTTGACTGATGTTGTTAGATTCTTTTACAGCTCTGACTACTCCCAATATAGCTTTGTTTGAGTGATTGTTAATTGATTGTTGACTGATACTGGATTGATTGGATTGTTTGACAGCGGAGGTCATAATGATTGAAGGGCTGACGTGTGTGTATAGGAGTAACGTAGATCTCTTCTTCTACGTTATCGGAAGCTCCCAGGAGAATGAAGTAAGATCTTTGTCGTCTTTCTGTTGTAATAACAACAATTAGAGTGCTACTGTCATCAATGACAACATCGAGCAAAACTGTATTCCCTGATCGATGCTTATTGTAGATATTAAGTTAATATGATTCTAATTTGTTTGTATTAATTCATACTAATTTATTCAACAGCTTGTCGATGAAGTACTGTATATTCATTTGGTTTCATTTATATATCCGTTTAGCACTGTGACAACAGAATTTTTGCATTCTCAGTAATTATGTACATAGTCTTCTTAAGGAATGGGTTTGCTGTTTGAATGTGACATGTTTTTATGTATGCATGTATGAGTGTATATATGCATGTAATATGTATAGTGGTTTTGCTTAGTACTGAATATATTTTTATGTCTAATTATGTAACTGTATTGTTCTTGTGTTTTTCACTGCGTGCATTTTTCTGCTTGCATTCATTAATTGGTCATATCAATGATTGGATTTGATGTGTGAATAGGATATATATGTATGTATGTGTGTATATATGTATGTAATATGTATATTGTTTGTGTGTAACACTGAATATATTTAATGTTTATTATATAACTATATTCATCATCATCATTATCTTCCCTTTAATCCCAGTTTAAGTAGGGTCAGGATATGAATGGACCTTCTCCACTCCACTTTGTCCCATAACATATCAAAATCTCTTCCATTTGTTTTAGAAAATTTTGTGGCAATTTCTGGAGCCTAGGCGCTCCCCAACCAAATGCCCTTTCTGACGTTGGAAACGTTATTATGTAACTATATTGTCCTTGTATATTTCACTGCATGCATTTTTCTGTGTACAGTTGATACTGGTGAGTGTTCTGAACTGTTTGTATGACTCACTGAGCTACATGCTGCGTAAGAACGTGGAGAAGAGGATGCTGATCGACAACATGGACGGTGTAATGCTAGCCGTCGATGAGATTTGTGATAACGGGTTAGTTAACTGTCCCAATTCTTTTTGATTGCCTCAATTCATTCTGACTTGTTAGTAAAATTAAAATTTTCTTTTTTTCTCTGGTTTCTGTATTTTGGATTCTGTTTTGACATAGATTAATTATTCCTTTTTAACTAACTGTTTCCTACTAGTCTATATACTGTTGATTGTTAGGGATTTAGAAATCTTGCAAAATAGTGTGAAATTTAAAAAAAGTATCTTTTTGATATTCTTTATATTACATGCTTGTGTGTCTAATTTTTTTGGCAAGCATTTGTTCATCATGTGTCTTGACTTAATTGCATGAAGAGCCTGGCTAATGGTTACTCCAAGGTTAATCGGTCCTTTAGACCGCTTTATTGGTTCCTGTAGGTTATTACTAATCCTTTCCGTGGTTAATCATATCTTTTCGATTGATAGCGCCAACTGGCAGTACGCTCCAATGCATGATTAACATTCCTTAGGCCCTAGAGAATATTCGTCATTTGCTGACTGACATGGGCATTGAACCCAGACCACTTGCATCCGAGGCGAAGACTCAACCTCTACGCCATATCGCCACACTTCACAATAACCCTATGAGAAGTATTAATTACTGTAGAAGTGATGCCAATATTAAATATTGTAATAAATACTGGTTAATTAATCAGTATACGATAAGTAAGTTACAATCTAACCAAAATTTAAACTAATATTCTGTCGCCTGTTGAATGCACAGTTTATCAACGGCATCTAAGAGAGCATCTTATCGGAACAATAGTTTTACGATTACAAAATGCAATGCAGGATTCTAATTGTCGTACTAACTGTAACTATTATACTTAATATGTCTGTATGGCATTAATTAATGTTGGTTAATTAATTGTAATGCCAGTATTAATAGATTGTAACTTACTTATCTTATTATTTCACTGTGTACACAGGATCATCCTGGAGAGTGACAGTATGGCAGTGGCTCAGAGAGTCTCACTCAAAACTGATGATCTGCCCCTCGGCGAACAGACCGTTTCCTCCGTAAGTCTCCGATTTCAATAAATCTCATTTTGCACGATCGCGTTCATTCGATCTGTTTCGCAGTGCACTGAATGAGCCTGTAGCAGTCCAGTAGCTGTTGTTATGTATATTATGTATTATTATTGTTATGTATATTATGTATTATTATTATGTATATTATGTATATTATTATTATTATGTATATTATGTATTATTATTATTATTATGTATATTATGTATTATTATTATTATTATTATGTATATTATGTATTATTATTATGTATATTATGTATTATTATTATGTATATTATGTATTATTATTATGTATATTATGTATTATTATTATTATTATGTATATTATGTATTATTATTATTATGTATTATTATTATTATTATGTATATTATGTATTATTATTATTATTATGTATATTATGTATTATTATTATTATGTATATTATGTATTACTATTATGTATATTATGTTATTTATGTAGGAATAAGATTGGAATATTCTTTACATAGATCTGATACTTATGCGCATTATCTTTTTATACTATTCTGTAAGATATTTCTATATCAAATTAACTCTTGTTTCCCGTACTGTACTATACTATTCTAGTATCTATTATTTATTTGTTGGTGTGAGAGTTTTACTTCATTCAAGCATTGTATACTGTAGTTTGCCTTCTCTGTAAACTGTAAAGATACTTTGTAATTTAGTTTTAAAATATATTTTTGGACAATTTTCTTCATTTTTTCTTGATTTTAAATTATTTATTAAAATTTTTTACTTAATAAAGAACACCAAAAAGGGTTATAAAACCCTTTACAGTTCACAAATAAACTAAATGTGAACTATGGTGAGCTTAAGTGAAAAGTAAGAATATGAAAAAGTAAGAATTAAACGTAAGTAATGATAATAGGCATACTTATGCAATCAAATAACCAAGGCTTAACAATGAAATTGGAAAAGTAAAATAAAAATAAGGTAGCTGTAAAGTTCATTGAGCGAACAAGTCCAGTAATGTTAATGACTATTTATTATATACTGACGAAGTTTAGCATTAAAGGAGTTAAAGTGCAGAGACGAGAAACATTCCACAAAACAGCATTGCAGTATATAAATGTGGATATATAAGACTGTAATATAAATTTAAAATACAGTGCTTTGGCAACGTAGATGTAGTGATCGAACTGATTTGGCTGATTTGATCAATATTTGAAAAGTGACTATAGGAATCCATTTCGTTGACTGTGGTTGTTTTGCAAGTTATTTGCAAATTATATTGATGTCGCTAGTTGAAATTCGCTAACTGTGAGGTAACTAAATAAAATCTGTGATTAACTGTGCCATCAGCTAATGTCAGGAAAGATGAAGGTGAGACAGCATTTGTAGTTTAACTAAGTTTGGGTGTAATTTAAGAGATCTAATTGCTTTGTGGTGGTCCCATGTAAAACATCGACAATGATTAGCAAATCTTGTATATCTCGCAATTTCAATACATATTCAATCCATATACATGTATAATATTATATATACCTTTTCACAGATATATATCTGTGAAAAGGTATATATAATATTATATATATATACCATATATTGGCTGGAGCCAGTATAACGATGTCGGTAAGATATTCGACAGCGGATCAGTTTGTGCTGGGTTCAAATCGCCTGTCACTGACATCGCTTTCGAGTGGGGAAACTGACGTTAACATTAGCTTTACCAGCTTTATATATATTTCATTTTACGTCATTGCTTTAAATAGATACATATGCTAATATCTAATTAATAAAGATTTTAGAAATATTTTTAGGAATTGTGGCACATTCTTTATTGATAAAGTTAATTGTAAGGCAATCTAAAGAAGTAATCAGTATCCAATAAAATCTACAATTATAGAAGATCCAAAAAGGTTAATTTCAGAAGAATAAAGTTTATTTAACAGCTGATAATATATATAAAATAATAGCAATTTCAACATCTTGTTTCATCACTGCAATTTCAATCCCATTGAACGTATTGAAACTCCGAACCGATCTGATAATTCAAAATACGGATCCGATAAATTAATGTTTCGCTGATCTACAAAGAAGTACGACTTAGTGCGACCATGGCATTTTGCAAATTCTTAATGATACTCATTCACAAACTAAGCCATTTTAAGTGAAGAAGGCTGTTCAGATTGGTTTAAATCATCCTGTCAGAAGCTGAAACGTCCCTACAATTCTGTATTACCAGAATATGTGTTACAAGATTTATGAACCACTTTGTTGGTTTTCAAAGCTGCTTTAAGATACGGGTGGTTGAATGTTTTCATCATTTTTCTGCACAGTCATTGTTTTGCAGTATGAAAACTGCTTTTCTTACTTAAGTGGTTGCTTTATGGGTATTGGTAGTCTTCGTTTGTGACTATACTATTTCATCGTTGTTGAAAATAGTGTTCCAAGGACAGAAATAATAACTTTTATTAATTCTATCTGTTTTTTATATGGAAAATGCTTATTTTATATTTATGTGCTTTATGGGTAGACATGATTGTTTTCTCAGGGAGTGACGAACCTGCCCTGTAGATGTTAAATGTTAGTCTAAGTTGAGGAAGGTACAGGGGTCTACCTCGTCATAAGCAGAATCTCCCAAGAATAATGGTATTTGTATATCAAAAGGAGAGTTATATATGATTTAAAGATCAACTCAAATGTGGACATGAAGAGGAAAATGGAAGATAGAGATGAGTGGAGGTGTTATATACCATGGATCTGCCAGTAGGCAGTGCGTTAAGAGAGAGATGCTTTAAGATTTTTTATTTCCTGTGGTAAGATGAATTGCCCGCTTGCTTGCAAATATGTGAATCTTCTGCTATACAGTGATGATCAGTTTCTCTTAACGATTGATAGAGTAACCTCCTGTATTTGACTAATAGAGCTTTTAATTTATTAATTGATAGATCTTCTTGGATGATTAGTAAATCTTCTCTGATTGATAAATATTCTTCGATTGATTGATAAATTTCCTTTATTTTGCTTGAATGATTCATTAATCTTCTTTGTTTGATTGATAAATCTTCTTTGATAGATTGATGAATATCCTTTGACTAATTGATTGATTACTGGTCTCTGATTGATTGATAAATCATCTGTGTATTGTTTGCAGGTGTTACAGTCGGCCAGGGAACAAATCAAATGGTCACTGCTCAAGTAACATCATCATCGTCATCGCATAATGATCGTCGTCATTGTCTGCTTCGGATCAGCTAACTAAATAGTGTTATTAAAATATCATCAGCCTACAAAGTGGCGTCGTTAATTGTAACTGTATGAGGGGTTGCGGGTGTCTAGAGTATAGACCATCATCTTTGTAAATAGAGGTAGCTATTTTTTGTGAAAATGTATCTAGATTCCCAAGATCGAAATTAAAATGACTTTTCGTTATATTTTCGTTAATTTTCCGTTATATTTATTATATTTCTCTGGTAATAATACTTCTTGTTTTGGAACATTTTGGAACTGTTGTAGCAGTAGCTGTTGCGCTACTGAAGCAGTAACTGCTGTGCTATTGTAACAGTAGTTGTTGCACTATTGTAGCAGTAGCTGTTGCACTATTGTAACAGTAGCTGTTACGCTATTGTAGCAGTAACTGCTGCGCTATTGTAACAGTAGCTGTTGCACTATTGTAACAGTAGCTGCTTCACTATTGTAGCAGTAGCTGTTTCGCTATTGTAGCAGTAGCTGCTGCGCTATTGTAACAGTAACTGCTGCGCTATTGTAACTGCGCTATTGTAACAGTAACTGCTGCGCTACTGTAACAGTAACTGCTGCGCTATTGTAACAGTAACTGCTGCGCTATTGTAACAGTAACTGCTGCACTATTGTAGCAGTAGCTGTTATTTATTTTCTCTATATTTTTTAAGGGAAAATAAATGACATGCTAATAAACAAATAAAGTAATAATATAATAATAATAATATTAAAATAATAATAATAAACATTGATCTACTATATTTCTAATTAATTACTATTAATTAGAAATGTAATGGACCAGTAATTATTGCAAAAGTTTATTTTATGACTCTTATTAAATATCTATGGCTACAATCATTACTTTGAGATACCATTTCTTTATTATTTATTTTTCTTTTTCAAAACATTGAGCGTATTTCATTGCCTGATATACTCATGCTGGGTTCTGCTAATACAATCTCATACACAATGTAACGTAGGCTTATATGTACACACCACACGCGCGTGGTACTTTCCTGTGGAAATTTACTGTTTAATATAAGATATTTGTTTATTAACGACGTATAAAAGTAGTTCTTCATAGGTTTATTGATGTTCCAGTATGTAGAATTGTATATAGAAAGCACTTGACTATTTAATATTGAAATTTAAAATGTTTACTAATGGGTCCAGTCGGAATATTTTTTGTAGGTTTTTATTTCGGTTGAATATGCTAATAAATTTCGCCTAATGCTGCTCTGTAAGAACTCGGTATTTTTCCGTGACTTTTAGTTCTCCGGAGCGAATTAAAATGCTATTTAATTTTTTCTTTAGTGTTGCACTGATAAATAAGTATTCCCATTATAAGTCCTTAGCTCTATTATACATGTATGTGCCCATTAAGATATAAAATGTTTCATTGTACTGCTGCGGTTTGTTAAATAAAGGAAGTAGGGACTAACGTTGTAATGACAGTTTTCGCGTAGCCTAATTTCAACAGGTCCCAAATAGATCTGATTTATTTATATTTTTTAAATGAGAAACTACTGCTTGCTTTATTTGAATAATATACATGTATTTGTAAAATATAGTTTCAATTAACACGTCAAATGGATGCTTGTCAGATATTCTCAAATGTCATTTGTCTTATTTCTCTTTATATCATTTTCAAAATTTAAGAATAATTTATTTTGTCTTGTGTACAGATTAATTAGGATAAGTCATTAAATGAAAACGTTATTATCGTAGTTTTTAGCATTAAGCTTCATTGATAAAAAGTTGATAAGGCTAGTTTTCATTTCCAAAAAATCCAGGACAAAACTACAGGAAAATTCTAAATCTATCTCGTAAACTACAGGACAGACTTGGGAAAATTTTCTTTTTCTCACAGGGTGATCGATAGGTGGAACTCTTTGAGTGGGAGGTTGTAAATGCGGTGTCGGTGAATAGTTTTAAAAATAAGCTGGATGTTGTAATCATGTATGATTGGGGATTAAAGTAAGCCCTTGGCTTTCTTCCCTTGTTCCTGCTACCTAAGTTTGACTAATGATTGAATAACGAAAGGTGGCAGCAGTTCTGGTAAATTCTGTTGGTATGTGACAATGTGCTTAGGATAAGAGGCTAGAATCGAGCAGCTTTTGTCAGTCACCAAGATTTTGTGACGTCACGTGAATCTCTGTGACGTCACGTGATACAGAATGTTTGCACAGATAATTATGTACAGTTACTATATTATTAAGATGTACTAGCAAAGATCTACTAGCTATAGACCTATCGGCTAGCCTGTCGAGTTTTATCCGTAATCATATTTATGTTGATATTTAACAGGCTGACCATTCCCCATTCCAAAAAGCTTTGAGGTGTTGCCATTAATTTCTTATCATTCTTTTTTCATTACCAACATTGCGTATAAAATTTTGAAAACAGCATTTCCCTGACTTAGCCAGGTTTTCTGGAAGAGTGGTTACCCTGATTTTAATAATTATTTGGTGTTAGGAAGTATATTTGTGCATATTATTTATTAACTAACGGTTTTAGTGAGAAAAAAGGAAACTTTGCGCGTATTACTGCTAAAATTCTCTTGTTTCAGTTCAGAGGAACTAAGGAATAAATCAAACAACTGCCGCATTTATCCATAAAAAATCTGGTAAGCTAATGTTAACGTCACTTTCCTCACTCAAAAACGATGTCAGTGATGGGCGAGCACAGGATTTGAACCCCGCAAATATTGATCCACGGTCGAATATCTTACCGACATCGCCACTTGCTCCAGCCAATAAGAGGCGACTACAGCAGATACTGCGGTCAAATAAACGCCGAGATCTTACCTCGTCAGTTGAGGTCTTGGCAGGCTTGGCTACTTTTACCTCTCTCTCTACCACATCCGAGCACAACACGGGGTACTTTTACCTATACTGATTAAACTGCTTTGAGTTAACTCGCAAACAGAAGCCCACCAATAGATGTATTAGATGCATTTCAGCGTAGTTTACTATATGATTATATTAAATATACAGATTGTAATCACAATGCTAACGGAAAAATTAACCTGAATTATCAATATTTGTGTTTATAAACAATCTGTATTAAAATGAATCAATCTTGGAAGGGGTTGTAATACTTTAACAAGCTTTATTATACCATCATATATCTAGTGCTGATATCTGATTTCTTACCGACATGTTGGTAAGATTTCAACTGCAGATCAGTATGTGTGGCTTTAAATCCTGGACCCTCCAGTCACTGATGTTGCTTTCGAGTGAAGAAGCTGACATTAACATTGGCTAAAGAGCATTTAAACTGAATCAACTTTGGAAGGACTGTAAATCTTAAACAAGTTTTATTATACTAAATCAACATTGGAAGAACCATAAACCTTAAGCAAATTTTATTACACTGACACTACATTGGAAGGATCCAGACTTTTTCAAAGCTTCTGAGACATGCATTCCAATGAAGATTTCTGCGTGATATTAAGAAGCAATTAATTAATTGTAGCAAATTTTAATTAGGCCGGTTTTGTTCTAAATCCTCCTTCCGGTTTTTTAGATTGCGGAAGTAGCTAGGTCACTTAAGTTAAATATCACATAATAGAGAGAGAGACTTCATTTTTACAAAATCTTATAATATAACAATCCATCAACCAATAAAACAGAAAAATAACTGCAACATTGAATATTTTTTCCATTCTACACACAAGGATCCATCAGTCCTATCTGACAGTATCAATATACGCTTACACTATATCAGTAGCAGTTTAAAACAACAGTGCATACATTAATTATAAGTGAAACTTAAAGCCACATTAACAAACATCTCAAAACTTAGTGGGCAGTGTTTTATTAGACTTGGCTAGATCAGATATCTGCCAATTAGACATCTGCCAATTATGCTTTAGGACCAATTAGTCATCTACCAATCATGTTCAAGTACCAATTAGAATTCTGCCAATCACGTTCCAGGATCAATTAGAAATCTGTCGATCATGTTCTAGACTCAATCAGATATTAGTACCATAGGCCAAGAAGATTTCTGCTAATCATGTATTTGATTAAGCGCGTCAATCAGATCAGTCATGTACTGAAGCAATCGTATAATAGCTCAATCAAGAATCAGGGTTGTCAAAATAATTGTATATAATTGGCCGCGATATACAGATCCGTTATGTGTAACGCAGCTAACAATTTAAACTCGGACACAATTACACAGAGAATTAAAAGTACGAGCATGACCGCTACAGTTTGACAGTTACGAATGACAGTCTATAACGTTATATGTAATAAGGACGCACACATACGTACACACACACACAAATGCTACTAGAGGAATAGCACTCATAGCCTCGAATAGAATGTCAAGAACAATACGTGCTTAGTGGCACAATATGCCTGCGAGCACGTTCACAAGGCGCACAAATGATCAAATGGAGCAAAACTCTACATAAACAACTACTGTACACCACTTATTAATTATCAGTTCACACAAAAATAGCTGCATTAACAAAACAGGTTCTCAAAGGCGCCAACTCTTGGCTTATACACTCCAATGTTATCTTTAAACTTATAGCTAAGACCTTACTCTCACGCTTCATACAAAACACGCTAGCTATCGTCTAGCTTGAATTCCTTAAATGTACAACACACACACTACTGCTTAGCGAGTAGCTTTAAAATTCGCAACAAAGACGCTACCGTTTAGAAATTAAATAGATCCAGAACGCATTACGCGAGCGACCGTGAAACACGTTCGATATATTTCATACACTTGTAGAGTAGAACAATTCCAATGCTACCATTTAGCTACTATCAGTATCCGGCGCTACAATCAGTCAAACTACTAGTGAATACTTGAATGTAGCTCACTTCTTCTCAATCTGCAAATAATATTTAAGAAATGTAACATTTGGCAGTAATTGTGCTGTTAGTAATCAAAGAGAATAAGCATAAATTATCTAATGGCCATAGTTACTAGTGAGATAATCAGCAGTTTAAACCTCAACAGAGGCGTAAACTACGGATTAGTCACAATTTGGTAATCTGCAGGCTTTACATCACGGTTTAAAGTAAGGCCTCTGATTTCTGAGATTTACACCGCGGTGTAACTTTACCCATGGATTAAGGTGTTTTGTTAACGAAGTAAGCTGATTGGCCGAATTCTCAGCCCATCCCTTACTCTCTCCTTCTACTACATCTTTTAGCAAATCATCTATTTTTAGAAAATGTCGTAATCCGGTCTTTTCTATATCATAATGTATTTATCGTTTATATATCTATACCAACTCAGTTTGGCACTTATTCATCTGTAATTTTGTCAGTCCATCTAATTTTCTTCACTCTGCTCTAGTGCCAAATTTCCAGTGTTTCCAGTTTCCAAATATATTTCTTCCTTAAGGTCCACATTTCAGAGGTAAACAGGAGCATATTGGACAATAATATTGTAGTTTTTACTATCTTTATCTATTAATTGGTATATAACAACAAGAATGAGTATTGCTAGACGATTTAAAGCTTCACTCATATGTGGACATGAAGAGGAAAGGTAAATGGAAGACAGAGAAGAGTGTAGGCGCATATACCATGGACCTGCTAGTAGGCAGTACATTGAGAGAGAAATCTATTAATCACTCTTACTATCCAATCTTAATCACTAAAGCAGAGATATGTAAAGGTAGGCCTCGGAGGGAAAATAACTATAGAAATTAGAGCTTTCAAACATCGACATATCTTAAGAATTGTATAAACTGACAGTTCTAATTGAATGATTCAGTAAGTGAAGTAAATGTAATCTTCAGTTTTTAATACTTGCATAGTTAAAGCTTTCAAACACTGGGGTAGAAGATAATTCGCCTCGAAAGCACATCAGCACCGAGCGAACCGTACACCTGCCGATCAGCAGTAAGATATCTACTCAAAGACCAATTGGCTCAGCATATAATTCTCATAAAGGTTTAACGTCCTTTACCTCATCCAGGGATGATGTCAGGGATGTTCCCACAGCACACATCATTACAGATCATTCACCCAGACCAATAAGCAAAAGAAATGTGCCGAGGAGAAGTAAGGTCCTAAACGAAAGCCAATCCGGTGATCAAAAATGGTCAGGGTAGATTGATTATAATCGATCTATAATCAATCTACCCTGACCAGTTTTGATCACCTCAAGATCTTTTTTGATCATTTTTTATTCATTTCCCGCTCTAGACATAATAATGTCGGGAAAAGATAAGTCTTAAGCTTGCTAGAGAAATTTCAAAGAGAAAAACAAGATGGAAGATTAGCAGGTAAAGAGTTCCAGATTGTGGGTACTGCGTAAGAAAATGAACGTCTGATCAATGATATACTACAAAAACCCTACCACTAAAAAAACGCTACCATGCAAAATCCACACAATTTACTAAACGCTCCGAGCTAACCGTTTTCAATCCACTCATCGATGGCTGATCTCTACAACCCTGATCCTGCGCTGTCCTGTCGCGCTCGTCCCGTCGAGGACTCGGACGTCGAAGATCTGGCTCTCTCAGGGTCAGGGTGGACCTTCTCGTCCCTGGGCCGTCCCGTCCCAAATATACTCGCGTTCCTCTCCGTGTCAGCAGGGGCGTTCACCGGAGCGTTCACCGTGCGCGGCTTTAGATTTAATTTAGGACGAGCTGCAGCAGAGGCTGTGAAAAAGAGTTTTACTTAATTGAATACCTTGTGCACATAATTGTACATCTCTTGCACATCTCTTGCACAAAATTGCACATCTCTTGCACATAATTGCACATCTCTTGCACATAATTGTACATCTCTTGCACATAATTGTACATCTCTTGCACATAGTTGTACATCTTTTGCACATAATCGTACATATCATGTACATAATTGTACATCTTATGTACATAATTGTACATCTTTTGCACATAATGGTTCATAATTGCACATCATAATTGTATATAATTGTATATCTTTGCACATAATTGTACATCTCTTGCACTTAATTGTACATCATTTTACATAATTGTACATCTTTTGCACATAATTGTACACCTTTTACACATAATTGTACATTATTTGTAATCTCCATTTATAAAATGTTGATGTAGTCGAAGAACTGACAATAACATGCTCAGTGTAGAGTTGAACATCTACAATTTTCAATTGATCTGTTACAATTATGAGCAGTAGCATTGTAGTGCAATGTAGTTAGCTGTGATTACACTAAAGTATCATTACATACAGTAGCTTCATTGGCCCAGCATTCTATCAAAATAGAGTCATTGCCGAACATTGCACAAATAGTAAAATTTTTGCGTACAGCAAAACTTACAATTTTCACAAAATAGGACAAGATATGCTGAATTCTAACACTATTACAGTAATTAATATTACTGTAACATTGGCTGTATTACTAGAATTAGTAATACAGCCAAAAACATCTGGATTAAATCTCATCATAACGATCTTGACTAAACAAGTGGAACAATGCTACGTTGTGGTGCTTTAGCGCCTGTTTGTGTATAGTCTACAAGAGACGTCCCTGACATTGTCTTACGGCGAGGAACCGGACGTTAAATTCTTACTGATTGATTGATAGAATTTCATATCCTAAAATTTCTTTAATCACCTGTTGTAGGTACCTAAACACAAATAACTGAGAAAATACTAAACCAGTAGCACTAAAATGCCAGGACTAGTTCAATGCAGACAACATATTAACCTGGAGATAGCTCCCTGGGTAGATCAACGGTATTTCTATTCTCACTCTCTCTCCTCGACCTACTGTCCCCCCCATATCCTGCTCTGCCTCCTCTCCCCCCAGCCTGATAACTATTACCCTGATAGCCCCCATCACCGCCCCTGTGAGGGGGGCCACCCCCGCCGCGATATCTGTCACTTTCGTATCCGCCCGGGGGTCCCCCGCGGCCTCTGCTAGGGGGTCCCCCTCTGTAGCCCCCGGGTGGGCCGCCCCTGCCACGGTACCCGCCCCCACCCTGGTAATTGTCTTCAGCTCTACCGCCACCGCCGTTGTAACCATTACCACCTCCTCTACCTCCCCTACCACCACCTCGTGAGCCTGCGTACAAAGAGGTATTGGTAATTAGTGAGTTCAGTAGCACAGGAGTTATTTACAAATGTTTTAAACACTAGGCAGATGTGTGTGTCACTGTGTGCATGTGAGTGTGTGAGTTTAGGTTCGTGTATGTATGCTGTGTGTGTGTGTGTGTGTATGGGTTAGTGAATGTATGTGTATAATGTATATGAGCGCGTGTGTATGTGATATGATTATGTAATATGCGTGTGTATGTGATATGCATGTGTAACTGTATGCCACTTCTCAAGCACTCGATACTTTGAGACAAGAAAGCGAATAAAAATTCTCATACAACCATAATTACAGGAAATTTTTAGAGCTACATACCATCGTACCCCGGCCCACCTCTGCCACCCCTTCCACCCCCTCTCCCACCATCCTGTCTCCTGCCCTCAGCCACATCCACCTTTATGTAGCGATCCTCAAACAGCTACAACACACGCACACATGCTTTCACATACACGCAAGCTTACACACTTTCACACAGTTAGCTTATCAGTGGCTTATCTGCCAAACATCTTCTCAAGGCGATATAGATACGCAGTTCAAAATATAAGCCTATTTATTACTGAAGAAGTAACATTTTAATTCCAATAGATTCAGTAACAGAAAATAACTACTTACAAAAAGTTTTAATAAAATCTACGACGACAAAGATGTAAAGACTTTAGTGTGGACCACGCTCCAGTATGGTTGCGAGACATGACGTTAAGAAAGGAGGATATTTATAAACTGAAAGTGCTTTAGATGTGGCTATTGAGAAAAATGGCCTGCAAAGCCGGTGTCAACATCAGTTTCACGTCTCAAAAGCAATATCAGAGACGAACAAACCCAGGATTAGAACTCACACATACTGATCTGCAGTCGGATATTTTACCGGCATCGCCACAGGCTCCAGCCAGTGGCAATTAGTGTCAGAGAAGAGAGACAGAATTAAGAACACAGAAGTACTAAAGAGAGATGAAGCACAGACTTACCGCCTTGTCGTAAGAAAGGGCTTCCTGTAGTGATTGCCTGTCACCAAACTCTACATAGGCAAAACCTAAAACAAATCACAACATTATTTCACAAACACTGACATTTATTAAAATATGGCTGAAATTGTGATTTGCTGTAACATTATAGTTTGTTAAATACCGCTAATCGACCGATGATTAGTCGAGAAAGAGTATGAGCAGTAACAGGCTGTTGCTTTATATTATGATGAAAATGCAGCCACAGCTTGCACACTTTACTTTTCTCAATAAAATTTAAGCAGACACAAATGTCCAATGCTATACAAGTTTTAATGTAAGCCGTAGTATGGCATGATGAATATCTATTGAATGGTGTTGTTGGAAGAATAATTAGAAATATAAAGATCAGCACGAAAAAAAATGCAGAGACGATGAAGAAGCAGAACAAGACATTTAACTCTGCCATAAACCTGTCGATACTTTGTTTTCAGAAAGTGAACTATCAATTCAAAATAAATACAGTTTATTCAATTAAAATATTAAAAAATTGTAACTAATTAAAATTAAGTGTGAAGGATAGAAAACAATAAAAAAAAAGATAAAGAATAATTACTTAGAAATTACACTGCTACAGGACAAGAACACTATATATCACAAGCTGCTTATCAGCTCAAAAATTATTTCAGCACAAACTATAAAACTACAGCTCTACCTTAAAGCAACATTCAACGATAGTTTCCCGTCAGTGACAGGCCAAGCATTGGATTTGAACTCTTCAACTATAGATTCTCAGTCGGACAACTTACCAATCAAGCTATTGGCTCAACCATATAGAACAGCAGCAAAATCAACTTGTACTATAAGCAGAAATTATTTCACTTCAATCCTACAAACTTGTAATATTAATCTTAGCAACAAATCTGATTAACTAGTACTATGCTTTGTCCAGTTAATTTTAAAATGAAATGTAGAAACCTTTAAACCGATCCGTGTCTCGGTCTCGAACAAGACGTGCAGATTTTATCTACAACACAAATATTTTATAATTAATTAACAAATTGAATAAAATAGTCTTCCATATAAAAAACTACAAATACCCACAATTTAAAATGTAGGTACGAAAATAAAGAATATATATTTAAATTTAAGAGCAGTAGGCCATAGGTTCTAATTATAGCCAGTTATAGTCAGATAACTGTTTCAAATTATAGCTAATCCATCTCTGACAAAATTCCGTGTGGTACAGAAAAGGATGTTAAATCTAATTTTTTAGAATTCATTTGAAAAATTAACCTTTAATTACTCAATCTTATTAATTAATTAGTAAAATTAATTAATTAATTACTTACACAATCTAACGCAGGTCATATCGAACAATTAACCGTCAACTAACAATATGCTTTTGAATGGAAAATAATTTTACAAGTACTGCAAAGGTCATTAAGTACAAGTAATTTATTTATTTTTCATTTATGAATTAAATTTACTAGAACTATATGAAGTAAGATTCCTTACAGAAAGATTTTTGAAAATAAGCTCGATGTCACCCTGGACAAGTCCATTAGGTAGATTGCCCACATAGGCTGTGAACGGCCCTTCTTCAGGGATGGGCTTGTGACCATTTCTCTCTCCCCCACTTCTGTCGTCGTCATATCCGCCATAGTCCGAGTAGCTAATATACAAATAAACTATCAAAATGTAAACACGTTAGGCAATTTAATCCATTTTCTTTTTCCGTATAACCAGTCCAGTGAATGTCCGAGATTTTACTCCCAAATCAGCGCGGCTGGCATTCGAACCCACGAGGGTTCAATTCACCTCAGGATCTGTCATTTAAAACTTCATGACGTTACCCATACACTATTGAGACATTAAAAAATACATAGTACATAGAATCTATAAGCTAAAGTTAATTATGAAGTCTTCCAGATTCCTGAGCAACTGTAACACTATTACACATCCAATAAATAAGCTAAAATTTATAAAGTTATTCTGACCTAGTGTTAAACTATAAAGTTAGCATATTGATTTATGTCTAATAGTTTACATATGTCAATAATTTAATAGTTTTAAGATGTCATGAGCTAACGTATCAGTAAAATTAAACATTAAAATAAATATACTTTAACTTGTGTGATGTCCGGATTGCTGAAGAATAGACTAAAAGTGCACATATGTAAAAGGTGACAAAGCACTAGGATCCAGATCAACGTCAGAAAGGCATTCGGTGGGTGAGTGCCTAGGCTCCAGAAATTGTTACAAAATTTTCTAATCCTGATCCTAGTTAACCTGAGATTCAAGGGATGGTGATGATGATGGTTAAAGTAAATATGCTAATATAAATATGTAAATGAATTTAATAATAGGTAAACTAATTTGTGAACATATAAATACTCCTTTAATAAAACGGGGGGATTTAGCGCACTCAGTTAAGCTGCGCGTCAGTTGAACGAAGTAAAGCCACGCTGCACGCAGTTATTAAATTGTGGGCGACCACTTTGGAAGACCGCGTGTACACAGCTTTAAAAGTAAACAATCCCCAGGGCATTGGAGGTTATTCTTAAATCCGCGCCGTCCGCTATTGGAGCGCCAACAAAAGGCAACGATTACTAATAACCATGGAAAGGAATGGAGGAAATAACAAAAACTACAAAAATAGAAACTTAAGAAAGGAAACATTGTAAACACATGCGGTATGTCATGCGTGTAACTATACGAAATAAAAAAATAAAAACAAAAAATATATCGTGTCAGATAATGTGAGCGAGTAAGCCTCAGATAACATTAACATAAATTCTCTCAACTTAAAAAAAATTACATTTCACAGTAAATATAAATTTTACAATTGCAATGAAATTTATTCTTACGATAAAATGAACTCTATGTATTTAAATCAACATTGGAAGATATTATAGCTTAAATCGGATGTCCGCACAATTAAACTATTATAATAAAATATTACACTATAACATAACATAATAAGCTGCATTAAAAAGGCTTTATAATAGTGCATTAGTCTTTGGAGTTGAATTTCGAGTGGAGTAGAAAAAAAAACCTAAAATGTTTAATACTATGTATGGAAATACAGTAAAATACTTTAATCCATGCCTAAATTATTTAATGTAACAAAAACACATACATTTCACGAATGCTATAACGAATTTTATATTTATATTCTCTATCTGATCAAACTTCTACGATATAATTTGCTATTTATGAGGTCAACGGGCCAATAAGCTTTTCGTGGGAAAAAGACTTGAATCAAGTATAAAAGAGTTAAATTCAATTCTAACTAAGTTTTAGACACCATTGACAGCGTATATTGGTTTTTTAACCGCGAATTAGATTTTACAGTTTTTTCTATATTATTCAACTGCATACTAAACCTCGATTTTAAGTTACCCTAATTTTTGTCTAAACCATTGTGCCGGCCAATGTAAACATGAAAATAACGTGCTAAAATAAGAACAAAAATGTTCGTCCTATGACACGCAACCAGCTTATTGATATATAAAATATAACACTAACCCCGGGTTAGGCTGGCGATATCCCCCACGGCCGCCCCCGTAGTGGGCTCCCCCACCTCCCCGCTCATCCGAATAATTCGCCATTTTATCCAAAGTAATTTGCTACTTTTTCATTCGCTTTTACAACTACACCGGAAGAACTTTTCTGTACACAACACGGGTAAAAGTAAATTTTAAACTTGAAAAAATTAAACACCCATTACAATGAAATGATCAACAATGTTGATATCTCTATCACTTTTATTACCACATGTTTAAACCGTTAGGCAATTTAGTCCAATTTCCATATAATCAGTCCAGTGAATGTCCAGGAATTTCCCTACGCTATTGAGGCATTCTATTTTCGTAGAAGACTAGGCTCTGGGGTATGAAGATCAACAGTAGCCTACGAACTTAACCTAAGATTCTCTGAGTAGTTCAAGGAATTTTATGAAGTGTAAATCTAATTGTAATCTTATTTTATCGGTTCATAAATATAATGTGATAAATTATTGAAAAAATTTAATGAGGGATAAAATTATTTGTATACTTATTTTATTATTATTATTATTATTATTATTATTATAATAATTATTATTATAATTATTATTATTATAATTATTATTATTATTATTATTATTATTATTATTATTATTATTATTATTATTATTATTATTATTAGTAGTAGTAGTAGTAGTAGTGTAGTAGTAGTTGTAGTAGTAGTAGTAGTAGTAGTAGTAGTAGTAGTAGTAGTAGTAGTAGTAGTAGTAGTAGTAGTAGTAGTAGTAGTAGTAGTAGGAGTAGTAGTAGTAGTAGTAGTAGTAGTAGTAGTAGGAGTAGTAGTAGTAGTAGTAGTAGTAGTAGTAGTAGTAGTAGTAGTAGTAGTAGTAGTAGTAGTAGGAGTAGTAGTAGTAGTAGTAGTAGTAGTAGTAGTAGGAGTAGTAGTAGTAGTAGTAGTAGTAGTAGTAGTAGTAGGAGTAGTAGTAGTAGCAGTAGTAATTGTAATAATGATAATAATAATAGCAGTAGTTGTAATGGCAACAGTAGTGAAGATAGAAGCAATAATAAGAATAATAATATGATAAATTTTGACACTCACTCTTCTCATTAACTTGATGAATTTTTAGTAGGCCTTTTACGGTTTTTATTATTTCAGCCCGTTCAGACCATTAGGAAATTTAGTTTCTAGTCTTTTCTGCCACTCTTCCTCTAGTCTTCTCCTGATGCTTGTAGTATTCGGTTGATCTGTTACCTTTTCTATCCCTATAATTTCCAAGTCCAGAATAGAATGATTCATGCTATTAAAATGTATAGCTATCGGTGTGTTCTCTTTATTTCTAATTGAGGACTTGTGGTTATTTAGTCTGTCTCTTATTCGTCTTCCTGTCTCTCCTACGTACTGAATACCACACTTTCTACAGGTAATTAGATATACGACGTTTTCAGCGATGCACGTCATGTTTTGTTTTATACTGAACTGTTTATTATTTTGTGTGCTTGTGAATGTTTGCGTATCACGTGTATTATTTAAGCACATTAAACACTGTGGCTTACCACACTTTCGAAAACTACTATTACCATTGCTCTGTAATCTACTTCTCACTAATATTTGTCTTAAATTTGTGTTTTGCTAGTAGGCTATTATTATTCTGTCCTTCTTGAATTCTGTGTTATTTTGTATTATAGATTTTAATGTTTGTCCTATTCAAGGTACCTAATGTTGAGAAGTTTACAATTATTGGAATTAGCCTTTGCTCTTTGTTATTTTGCTCCAGCTGTTTGTTTTGTGTTTTATCGTCTAGATTATAATTATACAAGATTTCACGACGGTCATCCCTCAGCATAGAGTATGAGTAGCCCCTATTTTTTAGACTCTGGAAAAGTACTTTAGTAGCCGTTTCGAAATCTTCTACATTGCTACATATCCTTTTAAAACGTATTAACTGGGATTTAACAATACCCCAAAATGTATGCTAAGGGTGAAAAGAATTTTTATGTAGCAGCTGATGAGTATCCGTTTCTTTGAAATAAACTTTTGTTTTTAATTTATTGTCATCTTTAAATACATTCACATCTAAAAAATTATTTGATATATAATTATAATTTAACTTAATTTTAATGCTTGGAATTAGATTATTTAAATAATTTTCGAACCTCATTAAGGAATTTACATCCTCTGGCCATAGAAAAAATATATCATCGATGTATCTGCTATATAATATTGGTTTTGTTGTATATTCATACAGTGCTTTCTGGTCGAACTCAGTTAGGTAAATATTGGCTAATGCAGGGGCAAAGCGCTTGCCCATAGCAGTTCCTTTTATTTGTAAATAATGTCTGCCGTTAAATTCAAAATCATTATTACGTAAGGAAATTTCTAATAGTTGTATTAGCTGATTATCCGGACGTTTATCATCCGGATAATCAGTGAATATTTTTCTACACACTGAATACTTGGATCTATATACATGTTAGTGCATAGAGCCGTTATGTCGCCTGTTACGATTAAATAATCTTTATCTACGATATAGTTTTTAATTTTATTTACAAAAGAATATGAATTTTTTATGTAACCTGGGTGATGAATAGATACTGGATGCAGAAAGCTATTAATATATTCGCTGACTCTATAAGTCTCGCTATCTATATCGGATACTATTGGCCTGCCTTCCGGCATTTTGCCTGGTTGAGGCCAAGTGTCTTGTACCTTATGGATTTTAGGAAGGAGATAAAATGTCCTCTCCTTTACTTGAGTTGGTCCTGTTAAATATTTAAGCTGCTTTTTATTTATATGTTTAGATTTTTGTATTTGTTTCAGAATTTCCTCTATTTTCTTCTTACTGTCTAAATATATAGGTCTAGGAATTTCTTTGTAATATTCATCATTTTTCAGTTGTCTTATAGCTTCAGTTATATAACATTGTCTATCTACGATAACAGTAGCGCCCCCTTTATCGGCCGGCTTTATGACTATTTGGTTATTACTTTTCAATTTTTGTATGCTCTCTATTTCTATTTGACTAATGTTGGAAATTTCGTCTAAGCTAAGATATTGATTTTTTACTTTATCTAAAAATAATGATTTATGTTCTATTGAGTATTTATTTTCAAGTATGTCTATGATGTTCTTAGTTTTTCTATTGTTGTCTGTACTGTTACATAATTGTTTAATTGTGTTGAATACAGTACTATTAATTGTGTCCGTTAAGCTCAATATATTACTATTTAGTTGATCAGCTGGGGGAATCCAATCTGATTTCTCAACAAAATTAATCTTCTCCCTTAATTGTTGGCTTTTGAAGTATGATTTTAATTTTAAATCCCTAATTAGTCTATTAGTATTTAAAATAATATTTTTGATGGGCATTTTCTTATTTGTTGGTATATATGATAATCCTTTTTCTAAAATGTACAGTTCTGTATGTGTGGGTTTGTACTGTGAAAGATTGACTGTTGAGAATGAATTATCTGAGTGTTTTACTTGATTGATGTTTGATTGATTTGATTTGAATCTAAAAAATCACTATTGATGAGATTGTTTGTTAATGAAACTAGGGTGTTACTGTCTGTCATACAACCCACCTGGTCTGATGGTCGCCTCAAAGTAGTAGTAGTAATAATAATAATAATAATAATAATAATAATAATAATAATCTTATCATAATCGATTATTAGGTGAATGATAATTCATTTGCTTCGACTCGTTTCATGTAGGCCTATACGTAATCCGCGGCTGATCCCTACTTCGTTTTTAGTCTATATTTCATAAAATTTTAAATAAGGCAAAATAGATGAAAGAATTAATAAAGAGCAAGAAAATTTGATTTGAAAAATGTCCATAAATTTTACGTATCCTACGTACAGGAAACAAGCACAGAAGACATATTTTGCGAAAGCTCTAGTCTACATAAAATATGGATAAGTGTTCACGAGTGATCATGATGTAACCCCTAATCGAAACATTGGATCAGATAATGATTTCCCTTCGAACGCCGCGAAACGTATTGATGAGGCAATTGATGCAGTGTACCAGAGATGTCGCGGCAACTTCACAGGAGCAAATGGCACAGTCTGGCAAGAAGACCCACTTGTACAGGGACGAAGGCAAGCAGTAAATATCATGAGAGCTGCAGGTGGACTAAGTGCTTTCGGTCGTCGCCAATGTGGTGAGACTGCTCTGTCAAACTGGCGTGTATTCACTGATGATGAATTCTTGGATACTATAGTGCATTGCACAGTTGACAAGGCCCGTAGCGTTGGTGTAAATTTAGTCACCGACAGACAGAAACTGAGTACCTTCATTGGTGTTAGTATTTCGATAGGAGTCTATAAAGGACGTGGTGAGCCAATTCGAGCAATGTGGTCGGCTACCGAAGGAAGGAAGTGCATCAGCCAATTCATGTTGCGTACTAGATATGAACTACTCACAAAGTACTTGAGATTCGACATCACCAGCACCAGGCCCACTCGACGTCTGCAAACAAAGTTTGCACCAATGGGCTCCATATATGGTCTGTGGGAACAGAAATTATCAAGACCCTTTATCCCACACGAGTACGTAACAGTGGACGAGACTCTGGTGCCGTTTCGTGGACGATGCAGTTTCAAGCAATACATGCCATCGAAGCCGGCCAAGTATGGACTAAAATTCTGGTGCCTGTGTGACGCAAAAACAGCCTATTGCATTCGTATGCAGCCGTATCTTGGAATTGATCGTGGTGCTGTTCGAACCACTGGACTGGGAAAGAAGGTTGTGTTGGAACTGACTGAACGACTGGATGCAGGAAGAACTGTTGTAACAGATAACTTCTTCACATCTCTCGAACTGCTGCGAGATTTGCGTGATCGTAATTTGGGACTTATCGGCACTATTAGGAAGAATCGTAGAGAACTTCGACCTGAGTTCACTGTAAGAAAGAGTGAAGCCGGTTCCTCTATATTTGGATTCAATGCAGATGCGACGCTGGTCTCATATGCACCAAAAAAGAACAGACGCGTCATTCTCGTGTCAAGCGAACACTCAGAAGAAAGTATCTATTATGACACTGGTAAGCCAGACATCATTTTGACCTATAACAAAGCCAAAGGTGGAGTTGACCACCTGGATCAGATGTGTGGTGCCTATACAACCCGCAAGCGCACAATACGCTGGACTAAGGTAGTTTTTCAGCACATGAGAGATGTTACATTGTATAACTCTTTCATTCTCTGGTGTGAGGTAACTGGTAGAGTGGGTGCAAATCGTAGGCAGTTTCTGAAAATGCTGGGTGCAGAACTGTGCGGTGGAAAGCTGGACGAGGCTGGAAACATAGAAGTCATTCAACACTGTTGATCAAGGCAGTCGTGACATTTGTGATCCTGCAATTTGTAGAGTGACTTCTTGTGCAAAGTTACCATGTAAATAACTCATTTTAAATGCAACTATACGAAATATTTACATAGATTAACCTATGGGTCGAATCGACCCATCATGTCGCGAACGTTATTTCTAATTTTCCAACTCTAGTACTGAAAAACTGTAGCAGTTAAATTTTTTGAATAAATATTTGGATTCTGCGTAGAAAATTAGACAAAGTCATTAAAGTTCGAAATTTTATGTTTACTAATAAAAATTTGGCAGGCACATGAATACCGGTCATGAGTCGAAACGACCCACAACGGTTTTTAAGGGTTAAGGTATAGACTTTTGTGAATAGATTAGCTCGTTGATCTATGGTGTGCTCTTTGTTGAGCGTGAAAGCAGACTCTGACTATGTAATATGTGCCATGGTCGCGACACTTGAAATGTCGCTAGATATGAAAATGAATGTAAATGAGCAAGAATTTCAACAATACAGCCAATGATTTGTTTGTGTCATTTCATCATCTGAAATGTCAGTTGACAGGGGCTTCTGCACAAAGTTAATATACTGTATAACGACTCAAGTTGCTTCATTGAAAAAATAGGGGGGGGGGGTAAAAAGAAAGGTACGGAGTTTTCAACAGAGAGGGGAAGTATAAAATTTGAAACTCTTTAGTCAGTTGAGGGGGGAAGCATGCGTGCATGCTTCGTTGCTTTAGGGGGGATGTACGCCCTGATTGTTGATCGAAGCAGCTGTACGGACTTCTGTGAGACTTCGTCATGTTGCTGCAAATATCTTGCACACGGGGTAAACCACAACTAGCGCTAGTGTTTGGAGGGGGTGGGCTGATTCTGGGGTGTGTTTGTTTGGTGGGTTTGGGGAGGTTTACGATTGGCACGTCTGATTTATTGCTTGTGGTGACGCATTTTATTTTATTTGAGAGCGAAAGTTTTCATTGCAAAACTTGCATTGAATACTGTAAAATGGAATACAATATAGAGCTTACGGAGGATCGAGTTAAACTATTATTAAATCTGTCGTTATTATTTGCAGTATTTAATCTCAAATTAAGCGCAATATTATAATAGATATATTTATAATTAATACCTTTTAATTTTAAAAAAATATACTTTATAATACGTTATCATTCTATTATTGCATTTTTTACACTTTCTTGCATTATACGTGCCCCACTATACGTCACTCCACCATACTTGCTCCTCTAAACTTTATTTTACCATAATTGTCCCTCTATACTTGCCTCTCTATAGCTGCCAGTCTATACTTGTCCCTCTATACTTGCCCCTCTATGCTTGCACCTCTATACTTGCCCCTCTACACTTGCTCCTCTACACTTGCCCCTCTACACTTGCTCCTCTATACTTGCCTCTCTATACTTACCTCTCTATACATGCCCCTCTATTTATGCCCCTCCCTCTATATGCCATCTCTCGTCGTAGTTCGTTTTTCTGCAATGTCAGTCGCTTCGATTGTACGAACACCTGGACAGTATGGCCGAGCTATTGTATATCAGTGCGGGATGATTGAAGATCGATAATTATCGAACCGTTAAAGGCCATGCAGCCCTTAAAGCTAGAGATGCTTGCCATGTGCTAGACTATTAATATAATTATGCAGACCCTTTTCATACAATGTGCGAGAGTAAGGAAAATGCTTCAGATTGCTTTTTAAATAATAAATATTTACTTAGGAAATGGTGCTTTAAAATTATATAGTTTGTCATACGTGTTTCTGCAATCGTAATCGTTTATTAAGCCTAGTACTGGTTGTTTAACCTTTTCAGAACTGCCATTACATTCTAAACTAAATTAATTTATCGTTTAAGTAACTTAATTTATCGTTTATTAACTTAATTAATCGCTTAATTAACTTAATTTATCGCTTAATCATCTTAGCTAATCGCTTAACTAACTTAATCAATGGTTTAAGTAATGAATCTGCAGTGACTACAAGAAAGCATGATAATTACAAGATAATTACGCTCACGTGTCCAATGTTTCATTAACTTAGGAGATTGAATTCCAGATTTTGGAATTTGCACCGTCTGAGCCTCCTTTTTTATCAGGAGCTTGAATTTGTCTCCAGAGTGCTCTATGTTGCCATGAACGACAGTAGTACTCAATTGTCGTTATGCCTCGTAATATTATTGCATAAAATACATAACTAGTTCCCCGTGTTGTGCTCGGGTGTGGTTGGACCACTGCAGAATAGGGCAACCGAAAAAAAGCCACGTGTACGTAAGAGGCGACTAAAGGCAGGAGCTAAGGATGGAAAGAGGGGACTCACCTCACCATGAAATATTTTCCCCAGGATTAAATGGTAATTAATCCACCTAAATGAGGAAGGCAACGGGAAACCACTTCAGAATCCATATTTTTCCCAAGCTGTAGGCTACATATGGTATGGATAAGGCACAGACTTTGTGAAGGGATTAATTTGTTGATCTAAGGAGTGCTCTTATGGAGCGATAAAAGAGACTTTGAGTATGTACCTTGAACCTGCCACTTGGCAGTACACTGAAGAGAGACATAACTAGTACATGCATTATTACTTCCAATGTAAGTTTCTACTAAAGTGATTTCGCACGAATTTGATCAATAATATTTGTGACGGTAGCTCCAGTGTGTCGAGTCGTCTTTAAGAAAAGCTCTGTGCTTCTGAACCTTGATGTGTAACATTAAACTCACTACAATCTGCCTAGTAGATAACTATACAAATTTAAGATACTATTATGATTATGAGAATATTAAGAAAATTATGCATGTGCTGGTATAGGCTAATTCGATACTTTTTTTTCTATTTCTACTTAGTCTCAAATTTTTGTGTATGATATATGATTATAGATTAAATTATTTTGCTAAGTGAGAGATGTACACAAAACATCTCTTTCCTTTAATATTTTAACAGAAAAATGTAATAGGCCCTGTTTTAATTTCCTGCAGTCGTTTAAATTCGTTAATTAAGCAAACAGCTATGCTATACTCACACCGCTACACGATTGTTATAGGCTTAGTAATACGAAAGCAAAGAGAAAACACATCTGTAGCCATATTTTTCAAGATACGCTTACATTAAATTATGAATAATGCTTAGCCTTATATGATATTAACTTATTGACGGAGTGAAGTGAGAATTGGAATATGTACCTTGGACCTGACACTTTACAGTACGCTAGAGAGAGAGAGAGAGAGAGAGAGAGAGAGAGAGAGAGAGAGAGACATAAAGCGGCGCTAAAAATTGCTGACCATGCACTTCAATGGACAATGGATTACATAGAAGCCACATTTCGAGAACAACCTAGATCACTGTAACGCAGCAATTTAACAATGAACTTGTTTAAACATTCGGAAAGATCTAACAGTTCAAGATGACCCAAGGTAAAGCAGAGAAATTTTAAATGACTAACATTCAGAAGAGGCAATACTCGCGGTCGACTCCCTGTTTGGTCAGTTCGGTAAATAATTTTGAACATTTACAAAACCTGCAACTTAAAGAATTGACTGAATTAAATTATCTAACGCTTTTGAACATGGGGTATTGAAAGTCGTAGATACATGTAAACTAGCACGATCATTTAGCGTGTGCTTTATTACCATTTATATCAGTTCTGCATATGTGGAAATGAAGAGAAAAGCGAAAGACAGAGAAGAGTGGAGGCGTTATATACCATGGACCTGCCAGTAGGCAGTGCACTAAGAGAGAGATAGAGTGTGATATCAATTCTAAAGTGGATCGATCTTTTCTCAGATGGGACCTGATTCCGTGCCTTCACGGGCGAACATTCACGCACGATCCTGATTAAATCCTGGATCGGTGGGATTTTCGCTCGTATAGGAGTGGCATCGCTGAACAACTTGAATCCTGACTTGAAGAAAGAATGATCATACTGTCGCTTCATCACTGACAATTCATAAATTTAGTTTCTTTGAAGGCTTGCATGAAAACTCAAATATCCAAATCCAAACCAATAAATTAGCAGTTCTTAGTTTTACACGGTATAAGATAAGTTCAGAATTCAACTCTTCTGCTACAGCAATAGTGTCAACGTATATTTAAATGTAAATTTTCGTGGAACTGGGAATAAATGCTATAATTAATTAATCCTTCATATATTGCTATGGTCAATAAATTAACAAAATAAAAAGCTCCAACGCAACTTCCGCATTCGAGGTAGATTGACATGGGTGGGTGGTCACGGCAACACTTACTAGTCATATCAAAATAATTTCACCAGACCAACTTGTAAACAATGTGTCTTAGGCATAGAAATTGGATCTCAACCGGTGCTTCTGTAGGTTTCATTATATCTTAGTTTTTTTTTAAAATCCATAGTAATTGATAATCCATCAACGGTTAACATATTTAATAGAAAGTGCAATGTTAATTTCACAATGGCAACTTAAGAGTCTATTTTAAAAGCTGATAAAAGTTTAACGTCTGTTTCTTTGCCACCAGACACTACTGTAGACCTTCTCCGTGAGTTCAGAACATTTCAATAGTACTGGGCAAGAACACAATACCAATTCAAACGTTGAACAGGTATTAGGAATTATAATATCTGGATCGGTACTGAAATAGTTGCTCCTTGTCTTCAAGTTGCACCACCAGCATATATATTGCGAACATTCCGACAATCTGCGTGCAAACAGAAAATTATTTATAATTTTAGGATTGTATTTTTTTCAAAAACTATATAATTCTTTAAAGTCACAAAACCCTGAAATTAAGGCACGGAATCTTTTAAATACACCTTGGCGTATTGTAATGTTAGTTAGATTGAATGTCTCAATAGCGCAATGGTTAGAGGTGTAGATAACGTACGCCATGAAGTTTTAAATGACAGACCCTGAGGTGAATTGAACCCTCGTGGGTTCGAATCCCAGCCGCGCTAATCTGAGAGTAAAATTTCGGACAGTCACTGGACTGGTTACACGGTAAATAGACAAAATTTCCTAACGGATTTAACATGTGGTATTAAAAGTGATAGATATCAACGTAGTTGATCATTTCACTATAATGTGTATTATTATTATTATTATTATTATTATTATTATTATTCTGTGGAATACTCCTATATCAGTATCTGGGTATAAAAAAGTATATTTATGTTAGATTTTTATTTGAAAAATGACGGTAGGCAGTGACGGATCCAGAGGGCCTAGGGGACCCGGCCCCCCATAAGTCCTCTGAAAAAAACTATGTTTTTATTGTTTTCATGGCAATTTCTATGTGTAAATATGTAAGAGCAATGGTTAAGGGGGAGGGTACGATAGGGAACTCAGTTCCACTAGCTCGAGTTTTTTTAAAATATGTGCCCACTCTTGGCCCGTGTTTGACCTTAACAAGAGTCTGTTTCCTCATTCGAAAGCGATGTCATTTGCAGGCGAGCCCAGGATTTGAACCCCGCACATACTGATCCGCGGTGGAATATCTTACCGATATCGCCACTGGCTCCAGCCATATATATTCAAATGTATCGGTCACGTGATAACACGCGGAATATATGAGACAAAAATAAAGTGTAAAATGTTACAAAAGCAGGAGGCCTTTCAGGCTTGAAAAAGAACTGTTAACAAAATTCGTGAAGAAGTATTTATCCTTGGCAAGGGAACATCTGGAATACTTTTCTCGCATACTAATATGCGGGCCAAATGCATAACTGTACGCTGTCCTAAACTGTATAAATTTGCTTAATATAAAAATTAGTTCTGCGTCTATTTCGACTTTTAAAAGAGATTAATTTTGGTTATATTTCTTGTTTGATTAATAATCAACACTACGAATGTTTCTGAACTTATACAAATTTGTACCGCGATGATTGTTTTAGATTGCCTATAAATTGTGTGTATGGTGGTTCTGGACAATACAGTGTTTTATGGTAGAAGAGGGTATTTAATTTACGAAGCGTTTAATGCTAGTGCTGGAATTAGCAGGAAGTTTCTTGTAATGTTTATAATGTATTTTGATGTTATGTGTATGAGTGTGTATATGTATGTGTGTGTCTGTATGTGTGATTTATATTGATCCTGTCTCTTTATGACGAAAAAGGAAATGAATATATGAGAAAATAAATACTATAAACTTCAACACCACCTGGAGACTCCTCTAAAAGCTCTAATTTATCAATATTTCCTTGAACTTCAACGCCATTTCAAAGCACTCGGTAACTGTTGCTGTTACTCGGTAACTTACCGTTACCTCACTCTTTGTGACGGTCGCTTGAGTGTGTCCAATCTTCTTGATGATAAGACTTATGCTTTTGAATCTTGACGTTAAACACAGTACAACCTACTTCTAGGCATCACTAATGATGGAGGATTTCAATATCAAGATTTCTGGACATCTAACGTGGATTATGGCGTAGGCGAGAGACGTAGCACCGAGAATGTCCAACAGGAACTCATTCCAATCCCGGAAGCTCTGACCACATCCGTTACGTTGAATCCCGCGCAGCTCCATTACGTTGTTGAACGTCTTGTTCTTGGGTGCATTGCGTGGAAACTGTGCATATGTTAATCAAATGATCAATCAATCAGTCATTCCATCAGTCAATCAATTAGTCAATCAATTAGTCAATCAATCAGTCAATCATCCATCACGTTGTTGAACGTCTTGTTCTTGGATGCATTGCGAGGAAACTGTGTATATGTTAATGAAATGATCAATCAATCAGTCAATCAATCAGTCAATCAATTAATCAATCAATCAGTCAATCATTCATCACGTTGTTGAACGATTTGTTCTTGAGTGCATTGCGTGGAAACTGTGCATATGTTAATCAAATGATCAATCAATCAGTCAACCAATAAAACTGTGCATACGTTAATCAAGTGATTACTCAATAAATCAGTCAATCAATAAAACTATGTAGATGTTAAGCAAATGATTTTTCAATTAGTCAAACAATAAAACTCTCTTTATATGACAATCAAGTGATCAATCCATCAATCAAACTTTACATACGTTAATCCTGTTCAATCTATCAATCAAACTATAAAACCTTGCATATGCAAATCAATTGATAAATCAATCTAACTAAAAATAAAGCTGTACATATGTTAGCCAAAAAGAGTACTACATTTGAACTACACAACTGTATGTGAATATTAAAAATACAATTCATCAAAACAAAGAAATAACAAATTGCTTAATATGTAAAATACATGTGAAGCACAGAAACGTAGATGATTTGTAACTAATGTAAGACAATATAGCTCTACATAACCCCTACTACATGTAAATTAAAATCATATTAAACTTCCAGATTTCATTATGTTTTTCGTTATTTTATAGTCCTAGCGAGGTCATGTATTTTAAATGATATTTTCTGTACCGTCATGACAATGTCGACTGCTTATATTTATTAAAACAGGAGTCCTCCTCCTTATTTTGTATTTTGCCATCGTTCTTACAGTTTTCATAACATAATACTTAGCGCAACTTCAACACACCAGTATATATGCTCATATGCGTGTAGAACGAGGAATTACATTTTTTCTCAAATGTCACCTAATTTCCCTCAAATGCGATTTTCGGTGATTTTCGTATAACACGTTTATTTGTACAACAGACTGTTGCTAGTCCAGCACAGTATTTCTGATAGATTAACGAAAGGTAACTGAGTTATTAACTGAATTATTAAATGAATTATTAATTGAATTATGAACTGAATTATTAACAGATTATGCGATAACTAAAACTTTATGTCTTGGACTAACCGTTAGGTTTGCTCTTATTCCTCTTCCGCAGTCCTTCGAGTATCAATCAATTTAAGACTTGAGTCTAATAGAATGGTTATAATATAGTACATGCATATTCATAAGCTCACACTACTACACACAACTAAACACGCACACATGTAGTAAATTACTAATAGTATGGTTACAACAAAGCATGTTTAAACACTCATACAGTTATATTATTACTGAAGTAGTATTTATGTTTCTAATCCTGGCGTTAGATAATCTGGGATTCAATGCAAGAAGATGATGATGTATTTTCCGTGTCGTACTGTCGTTCCACTATACAGAGTAGCTCAACAGCAATGGATACGTTGTGGAAGAAGTGACTATATAGGAATCGAGGAAGACAATTAAAACCACCTCAGCAGCCTTATTTCCTCCAAAATAGAGATATAATAAAGTTTAGTGAAGATAGAGCCTTTGTGATTACATAAAGCCATTGATGAATGGAGTGATGAATTACAATTGAAATCAGAGAGAGTATGAGTAAGAATTTGTGCATTGAAGTCAAAGGCAAAAGAGAAATTATAACTGGTATATACAAACAATATTTTAAACATTTTGCTACCTATCTCTTAAACATCCCTTAACTGTCTTTTAACAGACAATCTATTAAATTGGTTAACAAAAAACAATAAAATTCAAGCATTGATTCATAATCAATTGCACTTATAGGTATGGATCTAAAACGTTAATCAATCAATCAATCAATCAGTCAATCAATAAATAAGTCAGTCACTCAGTCAGACAGACAGTTAGTCAGCCAGTCAGTCAGTCAGACAGTCAATCAGTCAATCAGTCAATCAGTCAATCAATCAATCAATCAATCAATCAATCAACAGTCCATCAATCGATCACTTAATAGAGATTTAAAAGTAATAAGAAGAATTGAACCTGTTGTATGACGATGCAGCAGGAGTCAGGCAGACTACAGCCTAGAGAAGACAGGTTGTTACCTCGACAAGTGAAGTTAACATTGGCTTCCCAATCTGCTGCGTCCCTAACCCCGCAGCAAGACATCTAATGAGACAAACAATCATATAGATACACACATAGCAAGACATATAGTGAGACAAACATATAGAAACATATATAGCAAGACATCTAGTTATTCAAAGAAAGAAATAGATACATAAATTGCAAGAAATATATTGAGACAAATAAAGATATCGAAACACACATAGCATGACATTTAGTGAGACAAAAACATATAGATATACATATAGCAAGACATATAGTGAGACAAATAAAGATATAGATGCACACATAACAAGACATTAGTGAGACATATAAAGATATAGAAACATACATAGCAAAACATCTAATGAGACATATAAAGTTATCGAAACACATATAAAAAAGCCGGTAAAGCTCAGGTTAACGTCAGTTTCCTCACTCAAAACCGACGTCAGTGACGGGCGAGCCCAGAATTTGAACCCCGCACATACTAATTCGCGGTAGAGTGTCTTACCGACTGCGCCACTGGTCCAGACCAGTGGTCCAGTATGATATATATAGATACATATATCAGAGATATCCATATGTATAACAAATACAAAAATTTTAAATTTTTACAAAACTCTCAATAAAGTTTCAGAATTTATATATTACAAAGAATTTTAAATACTACAAAACTCTTAACAAAGTATCGGAAAATAGTAAGGGGAAAGCCTCAACTAGACCATCAAAATCCTCACTCGATGAGTCTAGACTCCGTGAATGAATGAATAAATAAATAAATAAATAAAATAAAATAAATAAATAGGTAGAGATCAAACCGATTCCTGCATCCTATCTACAGCCATCCGCAGCTTATCATCCTGATTGTATTTCTTGATAGCCCTGTGCAGCTGTGTCCTCATTGTAATTGCGTTCTGTCAAGTCAATCAATCGATCGATCAGTCAGTCAGTCAATCAACCAATCAATCAACCAATCAATCAATCAATCAAACAAACAATCAATCAATCAATCAATCAATCAATCAGTTAGTCAGTCAGTCACTCATTCAGTCATTCATTCATTCAGTCAGACAGTCAATCAGTCAGCCAGTCAGTCAGAGAGTCATTCTGTCATTCATTCATTCATTCATTCAGTCAGTCAGTTAGTCAGTCAGTCATTCAGCCAGTCAGTTAGTCATTCAGCCAGTTAGTCAGTCAATCAGTAAGTCAGTCATTCTTCTATCCAATCAATTCGTTGAGTGATCTATTCGTCGATGAATAAAGAAATTAGAACTGGAAGTATAACAATTTTGAAGGGGAAATAATAAGAAATAAGGATTACGTGAATTATCACTTAAATTAATATACAGCACTAAATGAAAACGTGCGCTAACGTTGCGCTGTAAAACTGCATAGCTAATTAATATTAGCTCTGTAGTATTACATAGCTAATCAACATTAGCTATGTAGTTTCACAGCGTTATAGTATCGCATGTTTTCATTTCGTGCTGCTATTAATTCATGTTATACGTCAGTTTCATCCTTGTCAGTTTCTTGTTGCTGCAATATTTGAAGCAGAAGGATATTAACGTTAAATGAATATGCTATTGACTTAGAGTTTTTTACCTGATGACCTAACTGTTGACGATAGGTGAAGGCTATGATCCCAAGAATCACTTGAAACACGAATATCACTATGATGATGACGATGTACTGAAACAAACATGATCTAATAGATCAAACCAATAGATGTGTATAATGCATTAGTATTTTCTCGAAAAGAGTATCATTAAAAAATTATTGTATTACTCAATTTACGCTTATATTTCACAAAAAGCATAAAATAGATACAGAGAATTATATAGAATTAAATTAGACTAGGGAAAGAGAATAGAACTAGATCTATTTATAATAGCAGCGCCAATATACACCTTATGCGACAAATAAAAAAAATAAACTGACAACAATATTTGTAAATTAATTAATAATTACATTTAACTAATTAATTAATATTTGTCAATAGGTCAGGTGCTTCTTACGCATCTCAGAAGCATAAGCTTTCCCCTTCGCCCTGCCGCTACGCCCATGGGCGACGTTAGGCCCAGAAGAAGGGCCACAGATATTGTCATCACGGTGGGTGCCATGACGGAACCATTGAGTGGTTCGTACTGCACGTTCAGAGCCCAGATTCCAATTATTAGAGCTGCCAGAGCTAGTGCCTGTGAACACACATAGAATTATACATTATTAATGGTACATTTGTGGTAGTAGGCCTCAATTTATAACAGTAATGATAATAATAACAATAATAATAACTATAATAACTTTAATAATAACAATAATAATAATAATAATAACAATAATAATAATAATTATTATTATAATTATTATTTGTATTATTTGTTATTATTATATATTGCTATTATTATTTATTAATATTTACTATTGTTATTATTATTTATTTGTCCATCCACTTTGTACTGTTTACTCTATATTGTGTGCTTATGTTTGCTACCAAATATTTGGTGAAAATAAAGGATGTATATATAATACATCTGTTCCCCCATGGATTTATAACATCTTATATCATCTTGCATGACTATTTTTGATCACCGGACCATCTCCGTTAAGATCTTTTTCTTTCTTGTCAGCAGATGTTTTTTCAGGTCGTTTGGTTAATCGATTTTTAGTGACATGTGATGGGGGACGTCCCTGACGTAATCTTTGTAAGGGGAATTGGACTTAGTTTAAGCGAAATCAGGCCTAAGAAAGATAGAGTAAGAAACAGAAAGAACATGAAAGTTTACAGAATATAACGTAACAAAACATAACATACCATAACATAACAAGCGCAGGGTCACAAAGCACAATTGCTTATTTGAGTCCCACGAAATATTTACTCGAAGAGCTATGATATAAATCAGTTATTGCGTATTCGCTGGAGCCAGTGGCGAAGTCGGTAATATATTCGACCGCGGATCAGTAGGTGTGGGTTCAAATCCTGGGCTCGCGCGTCACTGACATCGCTTTCGAGTGAGGAAACTGACGTTAACCTTAGCTTTTTTAGCTTTATTATTAGGTAATTATAATGTAAATATTATGCAATTATAATTAATTTTAAGGTAAATAATTACAATGTATAATCACTTTCAATAAATATTTCTATTTATCTACGTATGACACTTTGTACTATATGTAACCTTTGCGTTCAAAGAACTTTCTTTTCTTAGTTACTTTTTAATTTTTTATATACATCGTAATTCTTCTTGTTCGAGGCATGTGGGCAAAAAATCTTCAAGGAATTGAATAATGCAGTGCCAATTGTTCACGTGACGAATCTGACGCTTTCTTTCCGTAGTTGCAAATCCTCCTGCCATACATTTTATAACCATAATTACAAAAATTATTGCAACAATTATTACAACAAGAATTACAAGAAGAATTACAACAATTATTACAACAAGAATTACAAGAAGAATTACAACAATAATTACAACAAGAATTACAACAAGAATTACAACCAGACTTAAGTAATTATTGCAATAATTATTACAGTGCATCACATTATTTGCTTGCCAATGGCACATCATGATCATTAGATCAGAGGCATTGGTGGGGAGCCGTCCGCATTGTGCCCGTGACGCTATCATGAAGGCAGGTTAACTCTTAGTCAATGATTAAAGTGAGAAATGAGAGATAGTGGAATGGTGAGAAATTTTGCCCCCCCCCCCCTGTAATGAATTTACAGGTCTCCTAGTATCTAATAAACCTCAGAAGAAATGAGTGGAACTTAGTTCCCCTGCATCCCCCCCTCCTCACTTTAACCTTTGCTCTTAGCTTTTGATCACCTGACTGGCCTTCGTTTAAGACCCTACTTCTCCTCAGCACATTTCTTTGGCAGATTGGTCTGGGTGAATTGATCTGTAGTGATGTGTGCTGTGGGGACGTCCCTGACATCATCCCTGGATGAGCAAACGGAAGTTAAACCTTTATGGTTATTTTTTTTCTGTTGCCCTAGGCTGTATAGGGCTCTGGGCTAAAATATGATAAACTAAGGACTTTATTTAATTAAAACAAAGATGCAAAATAAATATTTAAATGATTCCCCAGTCTTATTCATGTCTAATGGTAGACGCTTGTCGAGAGCGTTGTAACTCGCTATTAGACGGATTAACTAATTGGTATACTGAATTCCTATAAATACCGGTTAAGTAGCATCACCCGTATTTATATGTATTTATATGTATTTAAACGTATCTATATCTATTTATATATATTTATATATATTTCTTCGCATCATAGGTATAATATATATTTTTATATGCATTTAATTGTATTCAGAAAATTCATTGTAGGCATCTTCGTAGAAGACGGAATCTATAAATCCCTGGCCAAGGCATAAAATCGAACCGAAGAATTTCTGAAGTGATCCAGACCTTTGGATTTTCCTCATTGATCTGCCATTCGTACCTGGCTTGAAATTAGATATCTCATTCGATGTCTCCCTCCCTTTGTCTTCTTTCTCTCTCTTCCTCTCTCGCTCTCTCTCTTTCTTCATCTCTCACTCTCTCTCTCTCTCTATCGATGTATGTTCATCTTCCTCTCTCTCTCTTCCTCTCTCTCTCTCTTCCTCTCTCTCTCTCTTCCTCTATCTTTCTATCGATGTATGTTACTCTTCCTCTCTCTCTCTCTCTCGCTCTCTATCTCTCTCTTTCTTCCTCTCTCCCTTCCTATCGATGTATGTCTCTCTTCCTCACTCTCTCTCTCTTCCTCTCTCTTTATCTATCTCTATTTCTCTCTCCTTTTCTATCGATGTATGTCTCTCTTCCACTCAGTGATTCACTCATTCTATCGGACATGCTATTCACAAAACCGGAAGTCATTCTCCATTATGCTGAGTTTATTGAAGCTTTCCATGCATTCCAATCACGTGATTCAACCAGTCGCGCTTCAATGATTTAAAGTCCGTTTCCACCGATTGATTTGTTTGCCAATCTTGATACGAATAGATATACACGTACAACATTAACTCACCCAAAAACCACCTGATTAATGTTCAGTTATTTGTAATGATCCCTATTACGAAAAAAGTCAAAGGGCGCAGGTTTTGAAGGCATTTTGAATTATCTCTGTTGCAATAAGAAACTTTGATTGATAAATTTATGTTTAAAATTGAGACATCGGAGAATTCCAATGCTAGAAATATCCATTATAACTTGATAGTTATTTCAAGGGTAAAGTTTTTCTAGTGGGCTCTATTTACCGGTGTTAGGCTACTTTAATTATATTCATTCTCGAAGAGAATGAATATGAGTGTTCTATAAAGCAAAAGTTATCTATTGACTAATAAGTTTATTCCTGTACAAAAGCCTAAGAGTTTACTAAATCTCACTACAGCATACAGCTTGAGAAAGGTTTCCTAAAACTTAATATAGCATAGAGCTTGAGTTTTTAAGGTAGTTTCCCATTGCCCTTATCAGCTTCTGCTTAAGGGTATCTTACGACACGGGTAGTGTACGGCTGATCTATATTATATTATAATAGACCGGACATAATGTCGCTGGTCATAGAGAAGTAAAATTTGTAGCAAATATCGAAGAAATGGTTAGTCAACTTTTACTTGTAGAGTGGAGCTGTGTGCCTGCCGACAAATTAGATGTAGATATGAAAACGTTTAAAAAGAAATTAACTTATTGATCGATGGAGCGCTCTATAGAGGGCGAGAGTAGACTGCTAGTACGAATATGTTTATTGGATTTGCCACTTGCCAACAAACGAGAGAGATAGACAGAGAGAGATAGAGAGACAGAGAGAGTGAGAGTGAGAGAGAGAGAGCAAGAGCGAGAGAGAGATACAGAGAGAAAGCGAGCGAAATAAAGATGAAACAGTTCAAAGTAAAAGTAAACACGCATTATAGTGAATAATCAACTACGTTGATATCTATTACTTTTACTTTTTTACTTTTTTTAAATACCACGTGTTTAAACCTTTAGGCAATTTCGACCATTTTCCGTATAACCAGTCCAGTGAATGCCCGAGATTTTACTCTCAGATCAGCGCGGCCGGGATTCGAACCCGCGAGGGTTCAATTCACCGAAAGATCTGTCATTTAAAACTTCATGACGTTACCCCTTCGCTACGTAGACATTCTATATTTAACATAATATAATTATTTTAATAATATATTTAATACATAATAATACATTTAACATAATGTAGTTAACATTTTAGTTAACGATCTCTTTCTCTTGTCATATTAACATACATTTATAAATATTTAATGACTCAAACACAATAGGAAAAGAAAAATGGCTATAAAGAAAATCGTATTCTCTGCAATAGAAAAATAGCGTAAGACTGGAATAAAACTGACTTAGACTACTGCAATTCAATACTCACGAAGTTGAACATGGAGTAGACGACGGTGAGGAAGCGGTAGAAGCCGTGCTCGGTGCAGACAGAGGGCCGGGGTAGGGGCTCTGAGTTGACGCTCGTGGGGGTTCTGGCTGTAGTGGGGGTACCAGCCCCCAGGCCCGAAGACACCGTCCCGTCTTTCTTCTGCAGCGGCTGCTTGTCCGTGGTGGGTGAGGAGGCAGACATGCTAACTCGATTTCAGAAGTTTTTGAATTGAAAAAATTCAAGCCAAATAAAGGTGTTAATAAAGAAAAAATGGAAATTGTTTGGTTACAATTAGTTGCCGATTTCTGCTAGGTCAACAAATAAAGTAGAAATAGTGAAACCAGTAAAAGTTCGGTCTCTTTTTGAGGATTTTGGACATTGGTTTAAAATTAAATTTAAGCAAATACGTTAAAAGATTTTGATTTTTGGACGATTTGCTTGCTTGAGCTTTCTACAGAAATAGTAATTGAATAAATTAAAACTTATTTAACTAATTAACTGTGAATTTATTAGTACTTTTCAATCGTACGTACGCTGGTAATAATAATAATAATAATAATAATAACACACATTATAGTGAAATGATCAACTACGTTGATATCTATCACTTTTTAATACCATATGTTAAATCCGTAAGGCCATTTTGTCCATTGTCCGTGTAACCAGTCCAGTGAATGTCCGAGATTTTACTCTCAGATAAGCGCGACTGGGATTCGAATCCACGAAGGTTCAATTCACCTTTGGATCTGTCATTTAAAACTTCATGACGTTACCCCTACGCTATTGAGACATTCTTAAATTTGGTACTTAAATTGACGCCGAAAATGTTCATCTTATTTCATTCAACCTTTTTATTTGCTTGTTTTCCATGTCATACTAAGCAACAAATACCGCATACTAAATTAGAAACAAATCTTTGTATCTTCTCGATTCTGAAGTGACAATCTAACGTATTTTTGATAATCATGTCGACGCATAAATACCTTTAGTTTCTCTAAATAAAATATTACTAAAGCATGAAAATCTGAATCGAAATTGAATCCCCACGTTATGAGCGTCTTTTAGAACTAGCAGCAAAGAAACACACTAGTACATATATCTTCATTGCCACGCCCCTCTGGCCTCGGCTAAAACTCTAACTCAACATTACACTAACCATAATCAACCCTAACCCAGAGCCTCAAGCACTGTTTATTAGCTGGGACCAGAGGGGGTTTATTTAAGGGGCTTATTCAGGTTTTCGAGAAAATCCTGGTACTATTGATCTCTAAACTAAAATTACTAATCAATGAGAGCTTGCTGTACTAGCTCTAAACTAAAATTACCAATCAATGAGTGCTTGCTGTACTAACTCTAAACGAAAATTACCAATCAGTGAGTGCTTGCTATACTAGCTCTAAACTAAAATTACTATTGCTTGCTATACTAGCTCTAAACTAAAATTACCAATCAATGAGTGCTTGTGATCCTAGCTCTAAATTACAGTAAAATGAGCAATCTGTGACTGCTTGCAAGTGCTGGCTGTAAATTAATGGACGCTTGGTGCTGATTGACCCATAGAGTAGAATAGACAGACACAGACAAGGACTTCCATAGATACGTAGATTTCGTAGAGCTTAATGGGAGCCATAAAGCGAAAATCGGTTTAGAGATTCAACAGATTTTTTGAGAAAAATGGTCTCGAAGACCGATTTCTGCCGTAATATTGTTGTGCTGAAGGTTGTCATTGACGATAGTAGCACTCTAATTTTAGTTGTTGTTGCCAGATTGACTGAACTGTGGAATTTTCAAGGATTGTGGTTGAATTTCTTGCAAGGGGCGGAAGCGTTTGCATAATCTGAAGAATTTGAATGAAGGAAGTGTGACAGTAGAATAGATGTGAGATTTAAATCTATTAAGAGCTAAAAAGTACTAATTTAGATACACACCTGGCTTTTATAAAGCAATAATAATAGTAATTGATAGTAGTAATAAAATGATAATAATAATAATAATAATAATGATAATAATGATAATAATAATAATAATAAAGAAATAAGAAAAAATAAAATTGTTATCGATAGCCTTTGATCGTTAATTCGTTTGACGTCCATTACGTTTTAGTTTATGGTTGAACAATTGGACAACTTATAGTTACTTATCCTTAACTTATAGTTACTTATCCTTAACTTATAGTTACTTATCCTTAACTTATAGTTACTTATCCTTAACTTATAGTTACTTATCCTTAACTTATAGTTACTTATCCTTAACTTATAGTTACTTATCCTTAACTTATAGTTACTTATCCTTAACTTATAGTTACTTATCCTTAACTTATAGTTACTTATCCTTAACTTATAGTTACTTATCCTTAACTTATATTACCTTAACTTATAGTTACTTATCCTTAACTTATAGTTACTTATCCTTAACTTATAGTTACTTATCCTTAACTTATAGTTACTTATCCTTAACTTATAGTTACTTATCCTTAACTTATAGTTACTTATCCTTAACTTATAGTTACTTATCCTTAACTTATAGTTACTTATCCTCGTTGTCAGTTGAATCTTAATGTGAATGTTAAGCTGAATATAAAAGTGAATGCAAGGATGATTTTGGATGTTAATATGAACCTTAAGATAAATATGAATTATCATTATCTTCCCTTAAGTCTCAGTTTAACCAGGCTCGGTATACTAATTATAAATATGAATAAAAATTTTAATATGTATGTTAAGATGAATATCAATATTAATATGAATGTAAAGCTGAGTATGTGTTTTCAATATCCCGACCCTAGTTAAACTGGGATTCAATGGAAGAAGAAGATGATGATGCTGAGGTGAATCTTAGTTGAATGTTCAGCTGAATATTGAACTTAGTATAAATATTTAGATGAATGTAGAAATATAATGGCAGCATTAATTGATAACGTGACAGTAAAATTTCTAAAATTAATAGGATGCCATGGACCTTCTAGTCAGTGGATTAGAAGAACATTAAGGAGAAGAAGAAGAATATGAATATGAATGTTAAGAAGTACATGCATATTCATATGAATATGAATGTTAAGAAGTACATGCATATTCATATGAATATGAATGTTAAGAAGTACATGCATATTCATATGAATATGAATGTTAAGAAGTACATGCATATTCATATGAATATGAATGTTAAGAAGTACATGCATATTCATATGAATATGAATGTTAAGAAGTACATTCATATTCATATGAATATAATGTTAAGAAGTACATGCATATTCATATGAATATGAATGTTAAGAAGTACATGCATATTCATATGAATATGAATGTTAAGAAGTACATGCATATTCATATGAATATAATGTTAAGAAGTACATGCATATTCATATGAATATGAATGTTAAGAAGTACATGCATATTCATATGAATATAAATGTAAGATGAAGATGAATATGAAACTGAATTTGAAGATAAATTTTAAAAGGAATATGATTATATTTGTGAAAGTTCAGATGAATGTGCACAAGAGTATAAATGTTAAGATAAATGTTAATATGAATTTTAAGTTGATAAATAATATCAATAAACATATGAATGTTGAATATTAATGTAGTATTGAATGGTAATGTGCAATTGAATAATTATTGTTTATGATCGATATGAAATCTAGGTTCAATTGAAAATTTATATTTATATAGTTATTCGACTAGGCTAAATTAAACATTTTCCTAACTAGTTGCTCTGTAATTTGAGCCTGCCGAAGTTTTCTTCTTCTTACTTCCTGCATAGCTGTGAAATGAAGCGAATCTATGCTCGCTATAATGCTCTCCACTCTTCGTTCTTCTTCGCTCTTCTCTCTATTATCTACCCGCAATCCTAATCCAATTCCTACCGTCACATCCGCATCACGTGACCGCATAGAGCGAGTCAACGGTATCTTCATGGTTACAGCTGACGTCATATTATCATTCTCTGACGTCATATTATTAAAGCCATCCTGTGACATAAGTTTATCATTTGTAGTTTTTAATTTAGTATTCGAAACTTGGGATTTGACCAATGGGGTACTAAGTTGAATTGGATAGAATTTTCGTCCCGGATAGCGTTGGCTCAGCTCTGCTGGTACAGCATGTATTGACTTGTGTCCCACAGGAGCTGTGTATGGACGGGTTCGAGAGGGACGTCGAAATTGAGCGTGGCTGCCCCTTGAGTGGGCGGTGCTTGTTCTGATATGAGCACTAGATATAACTCTATCATTGTATCCACCCCCTTCAATATTTCCAGTTTTTGAATTTGATGATATCTTGATATAATCGGCATCGCTTGGTTTAATCGCTTCTGAGATATCACAACTACAGTCACCTTTATCAACTATTTTACTGCCGATATCGTTATCACTACGAAGAGCCTCGAGGAATGATATAGGATTAGGCCTACTGGCGATCGAATCCTCCACATTTTTTTCTTTCAGATTATTTGTGTCGTTGTTGGATTCAGTCGTACTAGTATTATGAATATGACTGTGTTCAAAATCCACTTTCCTTCCGCTATATCCGCGACTAGTGGAAGTAAATCTTCCACTTTTCTCTATCTCTTCTTCTCGAGACAGTTTAACACGCGGAACCAATTTGGTGTCTTCGTGGCTAGAATCTGTCAAACTTCTCCGAATTTTTATTTTATTATTTTCATCAGACGAGTCTAAAGGTTGTCTAGAGGTTCTATGGGGGGTTGAGTACTCACCGACTACTTTTGACACGAAAGGTTCTGTATTCAAGGGCTTACTGGTTACATTTCGGCATTTACTAGCATCATCAACTCCTACTGCCAAATGCTCCTCCTTTCTCTTTTCAGTAAAGCTTTCCGAATACGACAGAGCAGCATTTCCATTCGAAATATGATCGCGTTTTTCTTTGTTGTTCTTTACTTCATTTAAAGGTAACCCTCCTGGTTTTGGCAATTCTGAAGACACATTGTTCACTATTTCGACTTTTTCAGATATTTTATTTTCACAGTGTCCTACATCAATGTTCCCAGAATTAACCAGATTACCGAAACTATCTTTAGTTGGATTAGTTTTCCCTGTGTCAGGTGGAATATCACCTCTCAGGGGATTAGGCAAGTTAGAGACATGGATTGTATAACGTCGTCGACCAACGTCAGTTGTAGAGCTGTGATTGCCATTAGTCCAAGACATCAGGCTAGATCTAGCAGCAGTAGTTGGGTGACCTTTTTGTTTTCCACTTGTTGAAGCAGATATGCCATTTTTGACGTTATCTAGATTTTCTCTAGTAAATTTCTTACTACTTACCTCGCTGTAGTACTTGTTTCCTCTATTAATCTCAGATTTATCTCCACTGCGAGAGTAACTAAAACTTTTAAGAAATTCTCTAGCATTTAGGTCGTCTTCATCACCTGGATTTATCATATCATCTTTAGAATCCTCCTCGGTAGAGTGAGAGTTGACGGTGAGTTTATTCTCAACTGGAGCTGTTTTTGGTCTGATATGACGAGGGGTTTTTCCCATTTCGATGTCTCTAACCATGTCTCCCAGAGGTCCTCCGCTATTTCTCCGCCTGATCCTGTCTAGAAGTAGAACTCTCTCTCGATCCTGCGATGATACATCACATTCAGGAGTTTTAAAAAGCTGGTAAAGCTAATGTTAACGTCAGTTTCCTTACTCGAAAGCGATGTCAGTGACGGGAGAGCCCAGGATTTGAACCCGCACAAATTGATCCGCGCTCGAATATCTTACCGATCTTACCCTGGCTCCAGCCATGTAATGAACATATTGCGTCATACTTTGTACAACATGTGTGACTTTGTACATGCTTTGTATATCTTGTAAATTAATGAATTTAATAAAACTGTGATATGCAGCTATATTATATGATATACAGATATGAAAAATCAAATTTTTATTACTGATTTTTAGAATGCATGTATAACCTAGTCGAAACTTTCTATGATCAAACAACGAAATCGCAATATAGCCTACATATGAAATTAAATAAAGCTCTCTCTAAGTTTATTGCTTGTCTACGTGTGAAATAAAATAGAGCTACATCAAAGTATATCGCCTCTTTTAGTATTGCAGGGTTACTGTCAAAAATCGTCTGGTTTGGATTCAAATCAAGAATCTCTTTATTACCAGGCAACGTCTCTTGCGGACTCTACTCAAACAGGTGCAAAAGCACCACACGATGCCGACTGAGTACACAGAGATCACAAGACCACAAGACCGTATATGCGTATATTCGTGTAATTAGATTCGCCTTAATCAATTTGGCAAATAGTATGGAATTTACTATGGTATAGGCCTAAACACTAATGAGTCATAAACGCCATACCTGATATCTCACATAGGTCTGTCTCTCTCTCGCTAGGGCCCAGAGCTTTCCTTCAAGAGCCCGGTCCTCTATCACATTGGCGGCAAGAAACCCGGAGTTAGTCAACAGATGAACGTGACCTTTCATACCATCGGTTGCCCACGATTCTATCTCTGACCTCGCCTTCTGCTGCGACCTTGAAATCCTCGCTCTGGAGTACCGATCCTGAGCGGAGAATTTTGATCTGATGGAAGCAACCTGACCCTCTGGAAGTGTCTGCCTCAGCTGCACGGTGTCCTGAGTCCCGATGGATTTTGTGGATCGTTTCATGGTGGCTGTTCAACGGCTTAGACTATGTTATGATTTCGTCGATTATCAAATTTGTTGATATCAGATAATAGAATTATAAAATTGTAAATCCATAGATTAAAATTACTGATAAGTCAGTCGTTGTTAGAGTTCAGATAGTCAAGGACTGAATATACGTGTACATTGTATCTATCTTTTTCAAGCATTTCTGCTTGACAGTTAATTTTATTTATTTATCATTTCCAGCTTATTTCCAGCTATTCCTATTTATAATTTCTAGTTTGAACTTAATTGCCTTTTAGGAAGTTTCCCTTTAGAACCTTAAGTATCTACATCTTCTATAGTCAAGTCTCAGAAAGCATACAGGTTTCGATAAGTCTATTTTTCATTTAGCTGTAGTAACCAGCACTAACCACATCAAATGAGTACATGTATATATGACATTGATCACCTACTACAGAGAAATATTGAAATTCAACCTCTGAAAGCAATGGAGAGCCCTGCATTAATTACACAGTAACAAGCTAGAGTTAAAAAATCGTTACAACTCGTGTTGCCCGTACGTGTATAACATGTTTCTTGTTGTACTTCAAGTTAATAGTTCTATGATTATTAGCAGTTTTCGCCGACAAGATTGTTATTCTGCATCGGTTTTTATGTAAGTATAAAGCCTAAAGCTGTAAACCTGCGTGTTGACTTGAATGTCCCAAACCGTGGAAAGCAGTTAAAACTGATACCACAAGTTAAATACTGTTACAATGTTTTTGAACTACTTAAAATAAATAGGACAAAGGGTTTGTGACTGAGTGTTGTGCTTATTACTTTATCGAAATATCTTCGAGACAACATCGAGCAGAATGTAACATATATTGAGCCCGATGCTGTCATGGACGACATAGAGAACACTAATTGTGTTGTTGTTGTTGTTATTGAAAAGTATATTGGAGTCAGATTTATTGCGTGATTTAATACTATAAACATCTTAGAATATATTAATCTGAATGCTCTCTCTCGCTCTCTTAGTGCATTGCCTATTGGCAGGTCCATGGTATATAATCTGAATGCTATCAAATAACAGTTGCAGTAGGTTATGTTTTATTCTAACGATCAATAGAACATAATCCGTGTGCTATGTAACTAATATGATCAGATTACGAAGTCGTATAGGCGTTAGAATAAGCAGTATTATGAGTTCCTATGATTCCATTTTTTACAACTACATTATTTCCCGTATTGTATCAGAGAGACTGAAGAATAGATCAACCGATAACTGCGCGTGTCGTAATATTCCCTTGGACCTGCCAAGTGGCAGAACAATATTTATATACATGTAGAGGTCTATATATATATATATATATATATATATATATATATATATATATATATACAGTATATATATATATTTATATATCATATAATTATATACTATATATACTATTATATATATAATACATGCATATATATATATATATATATATATATATATATATATATATATATATATATATATATATATTATAAAACGGTCGATCTTTTCAAAAGACTTGCGAACTCTATGTGGAAGTGTGAATTTAGAATTAAATTGCCTATATTTAATCGAAGAACCGATACGCAATATGAAACAAAATATCTGTAACAATTTTTGTGGAAGCACTCTAGTGTAAGATTGTTTAGTTATCGCACTTCAATTGTGTAGTCTGCACTGCTTCGTTTATTTTAAGACACTTGTTGCATTTCTTAGTTGTCTAATTGACGAATAAAAGATCTTCATATAGGCTATATGTATACATATATACATATATATATATATATATATATATATATATACATATAAACATATATATATATATATATATATATACACATATAAACATATATATATATATATATATATATATATATATACACATGTCTATATGTAAATATGTATATATATGTATATATGTAGGCTATATATATATGTATAGTATATGTATATTTATGTATCATGTCGCCAAATTAATTATTTTTTTAAGTATCTTTCTATCTTAACATTACTTCTCTGATTATCAGGCTGATCGTAAACGAAGCTTAAAATAATAATAAAATAAATTATAATTTATCATAAACATCTCGAAAGATTAGAACTATCATGTAGATATATCAAGAAGAAAGGGATAGATTTGAAGGCCAGTAATATATATATAATTAATATAATATATAATATATATAATATTTAATATATAATAATATAATTTATAACTTTATACGATTGAATGTGCTCATAGATCAAGTATAACTAGGTATATAACCTCAATTAAGCGAAAAGGTAAAATTATTAGAACTACTAACCAAATTACGAAATCACTAACTTAGCTAACTAAATTACTTAATTAATAAATTAAATAAATTACTACAACGACTATGCATTTCATTTGTGTAATAAATATATAGCTAGTTATGTAGCATTTTATTTCTCATGAGATATTAGTGAGAGTCACTGGTAGATTATTTATTGTTTATAATTAAACAAGTAGTAAAACTATAGTAACTATTGCAAGTACTATAGGTCTAAAACTGATAAGTTAGGGTCAAGTGGCTTGTAAGATAGATATGAGGGACATAGAGATATATAGATAGAAAGACAGCTAGAGAGAGAGAGAGAGAGAAAGAGAGAGAGAGAGAGAAAAAAAAGAGAGAAAGGGAGAGAAAGAAAAAGACAGGTTGTGAGTCAAGCTAACAGTTTATTCTGTAACTGCATGTCAACTTTGTAAACAAAACCTTAATTAATTTAATGATTAATTTACGGATATTACTGAATTGTTATCCGAGTCAATTGGTGAAGGAACTAAATGGAATATTCACAATAAATCAATATATCTTAGAAGCAATAATTTTGTTAGGAGCTACAGTTTGTCGTATAATGCCAGCTTAGTACATAGAAAATTGGCATAACGTTTAAATTTTGAACATATTAAATTAAATTATTGATATTTCGATACCAAAGTTATATCAGGAGCATCTCTTACCTACACGAGTAGTCTTGGATTAATTTTAATGAATAATACAAGACTACGTGCATAGTATTTGCAATAGGCTACTTTCATGCCATTAAACATTAAGATAGTTGAGTCAAGAAAGCATGTAAAATGGATTGAAATTTAAAAATTCTAATTATTCCTCTTTTTAATTCGCAAATAACGCAGAAAAAGACCCATTTTTTATTATAACGCAAAATAGAAAACAGTCAAGAATACATTGTGAAATGTCTAACAATTTGTCATTAATTTGTGAAATATTTTCACTTTAAATCTCTTCTCAACAACATTGAGCTTACATTTGCTCAAACCATCTTCTATAAGCTTACATTTGCTCAAACCATCTTCTATAAGCTTACATTTGCTCAAACCATCTTCTATAAGCTTACATTTGCTCAAACCATCTTCTATAAGCTTACATTTGCTCAAACCATCTTCTATAAGCTTACATTTGCTCAAACCATCTTCTATAAGCTTACATTTGCTCAAACCATCTTCTATAAGCTTACATTTGCTCAAACCATCTTCTATAAGCTTACATTTGCTCAAACCATCTTCTATAAGCTTACATTTGCTCAAACCATCTTCTATAAGCTTACATTTGCTCAAACCATCTTCTATAAGCTTACATTTGCTCAAACCATCTTCTATAAGCTTACATTTGCTCAAACCATCTTCTATAAGCTTACATTTGCTCAAACCATCTTCTATAAGCTTACATTTGCTCAAACCATCTTCTATAAGCTTACATTTGCTCAAATCATCTTCTATAAGCTTACATTTGCTCAAACCATCTTCTATAAGCTTACATTTGCTCAAACCATCTTCTATAAGCTTACATTTGCTCAAACCATCTTCTATAAGCTTACATTTGCTCAAACCATCTTCTATAAGCTTACATTTGCTCAAATCATCTTCTATAAGCTTACATTTGCTCAAATCATCTTCTATAAGCTTACATTTGCTCAAATCATCTTCTATAAACTTACATTTGCTCAAGCCATCTTCTATAAGCTTACATTTGCTCAAATCATCTTCTGTAAACTTACATTTGCTCACACCAACTTCTGTAAACTTACATTTGCTCAAACCATCTTCTATCAGGTTACATTTGCTCAAACCATCTTCTATAAGCTTATATTTGCTCAAACCATCTTCTATAAGCTTATATTTGCTCAAGCCATCTTCTATAAGCTTACATTTGCTCAAACCATCTTCTGCGAGTAAAGAAAAAGTGTAAAGAAAACAAAGCGTTCTTAAAATGCAACAGAACGTTCTCTGGAATCTCATCATTAACGTATCTCTGGAATGTCATACTATAGCAATCACCATCACCGGGAATCCAATTGGAAACTTTACAATTTAATATCTATACGATAAGATCTTTAACTCAGACATTGCATTATCAAACAGAAGTACACTACTACATACATGTAACTACTACTACAGTACATAATTTTTATTGATTGCGCATTGTTACATACATGTCATACGCATGTGCAATAGTTTCCTTTCTTATGGTATTTGTTTTTGTAGTTTTCGTTATTTCCTCCTTTTCCTCTCCAAGGCTATTAGTAATCGTTGCCATTTATTGGTGCTCCTATATCAGAGTGCTCGGATTTAACCTCCATACCATCCAATCTATATTATGTAGTAGTAGTTATGTCTTAGAGGTGATAATGTTCGGCGGATGCTATTAAATTATCGAATCATTTTGCCTAGTTCATTTAGCTTAGTTGCTCGAATCCATCGCATTGTAGCGGCTTATTATTGATGAAACATATGGAATAGTATCCATTTATAGAAACGACGTCAGAATTAAATCTTCAAATTAAGACTTCTGATGAGTCTTAAACAAGAATATAATTGCTTCCTGACTTTGTAATTTTATGTTATGTTATGTTTAAATATTAAACAAGGTGTAATCAACTTTAATCCTAGTCCTTTGATATCACAATCATCGTTACACGTTCATTCGTAGTTAAGTCGCTCTGCGTGGAGGTCGCTAACCAATGGGCCACTAGTTCTTCTTCATAGACGACTCCACAACAGTACTCAGTCTAGGTCTAGCGTTGACGGGTGAGGCTATGGTCGTGGTTGTGGCTTTCTTCTGAGGCGGCTTCCTGCAATAAATTAACATTTTGATATAGCATCAATATTTTACAGTTTTCTATATTTACTATATATACTGTATATACATGTATACATATATACATATATATATAATATATATATATATATATATATATATATATATATCTATCTATCTATCTATCTATCTATCTATATATATATATATATATATATATATATATATATATATATATATATATATAGATAGATATATATAGATATATAGATATATATGGAAGAGTTGGCAACACACATTCTTAATAAACAAGAGATCACAGGTTCGACAAAAGGCCGGATCGTTTACACAATATTTAGCATAAAGAGTCCTTAAGCTATTTCTACAAGTAATTGCCTTAGAGCTCAATTTATGCACAGCCTATTTGTTTTTCTGGCTCTTATTGCATTGTTGTATGTGTAAGAGTTTTGGTTATTACACCTGAAATAAAGCAATAACAAAATAAATAAGCTAGAGTTCATAGCTTTTAGAACGAAATTTATAGTGTATTTTACAATTTCCCTAAGAAAATTACGAAATAGAGAAATTTTAATAATGATAAATTGTACAGCATTTCATATTCTAAAATTCGATCCTAGCTAAACTGTGATTCAAGGGAAGACGACAACGACGATGATGATAAATTTTGTAGCACTCACCTTTTCTGACAGTCGATGGCGGACATGGTGTAGACGAGAGGGTTGATGGCGGCGTTGAGGGGGAGGATGAATACGGCCACCCAGGCTGAAACCTGAGGGGGGATGATTGTCCCCCCAAGGGCAATGAATCCTATCATTATGATGGGAAACTGCGACACACGGGTGGCAAAAAACAGAAATAGACATAAAATATAAGCGTTTTTATTCAAAAAATGTAAGTATTTCAGTTATTTAAGTTGACTGTTAGCTATATAGTAATTCAGTTCATTAGAAACGTCACACTAGCAGCTCCATAAAGCATTCTATAAATTTCAATTCTACAGTGTGCAGGATAGTCTACTGTAATATGCAAAGTAAATGTAAAACTCTTATATTGAAATTGGGAAACGACACTCCAATTAAATATGCTACGCCATATATCAATAAAGGTTTCTATAATTCTACATTAATAAAACAGCCGTCAAAATACAATGCCAACGCAATAGAAAGAAATAAAGCCTCTCTCTCTCTCTCTCTCTCTTAGAGATCTGCCTACTGGCAGGTCCATGGTTTATAACGCCTCCATTCTTCTCTGTCTTGCGCTTTCCTCTTCATGACCACATATGAGTGGGTCTTTAAATCATCCGACATACCTAACCTCGATCTGCCTCTGCCTTCTATTCCCTTCCATTCTACCTTCTATGACCTTTAAATAGACTTCCCCTTAGAATGTGTCCTATCCAACTCTTCTTCCTATTTCTTAATACATTTATCAACTGCCTATCTGTACCAACTCTCTCCAGAACTTCCTTATTTGTAACCTTTTGAGTTAAGTTAATCTTCTCCATTCTTCTCCATATCCACATTTCCAATGCATCTAGTTTCCTGATATCGTCCTTCCTTAAGATCCATGTTTCACATCCAAACAATTGCGTGGTCCAAATCAAAGTTTTCACTATAGTCTATCCAACAGGAAAACACATTTTAGTATAATTATTGTTATCATCATCTTACCTCGAATCCCAGTTTAGCTAGGGTCGGAGTAGTTTGATTGACTAATTGATTGACTTAGTATCGTACCCAGCACACAAATTAACTGATTGTTCGATTGACTGATTGATTCATTAAATATCGTATACACCACATAAATTAATTGATTGATTGACTTATGTATTGACTGATTTAGTATCGTACTCAGCATATAAAGTAATTGACAGTTTGACTGACCGATTGATTGATTTAGTATTGTACCACCCAGCACAAAAATTAATTGATTTTTGACTGACTGATTGATTAGTTTCATACCCAGCACATTACGACTGGTTCATTAAGACTGGCACATACATGCACTTATTAATTGATTGACTAATAAGTGATTGATTGATTTAATGTCGTACACAACACATAACTCAATTGTTGAACTGATTGACTGATTGATGATTGATTGATTAATGTCGTACCCAGCACATAAAGTCTGCGGCCACTATAAACATGAGTTTCTTAGCAAGCTCGTACTCATTAGCCGTGCTTGAGGCAGAGGCCGCCATCTTGTCAGCTGACATCTTCACCGATATGAATATTCCGACGTAACTTTAAAATAAAATCAATAAGTCAATGGATCAGCCAATTAACGACTCAGTCAATATCAATCTGAATTTGGACTCCTTCTACATTCTAACATTAGAACTGACTTCAGCTCTTACAGTACATTTATATAAGTAAACTATTTACGTTTGAACTTTATTTTCGAATCATGTTCTGATCTTGGTTTAAATATTTTAATATTTTCATGAACGTACTGTAGAAAATGTTAAGTAGTAATATTGAACAGGAGCTAGAAGAAATTTTATTAAAATAACTAAGAAACTGCTCAATTTAATTTTTAATAATGATGTCTGAAGCAATAGGGGTAATGCGGGTTCTTTGCGAAAGAAGCTTAGAATAAGGAAATGACGTTTTTATATGCTTTGTAGACTTCGAGAAGGCCTTTGGCAGGATTGATTGGATAACGATGATGAATATCTTAAAAAGAATAGGAATTGACTGGAGAGATAAAAGACTAATTTTGAACTGGTACATGAATCAAAGAGCAGTAATCAAAATCCAACAAGAATACTCAGAAGAAGGTGAAATAGGACGTGGAGTAAGACAAGGTTGTAGCATTTCGCCGCTGCTGTTTAACATTTACGCTGAGGCAATGATGGATGAAGCCATGGAAGACTTGGAAGAAGGAATAAAAGTAGGAGGGAATTTGTTACAAGATGTACGCTTTGCAAATGACCAAGGAATGGTAGCGGGCAGCGAGATTGGATTGCAGAAGATAATGGATAGGATGAATGATACGGCCCTAAGATATGGCATGAAGATTAATATAAAAAAGACCAAGGTTATGGGAGTGTCCAATAGTAAAGGTGAAGTTAATATCACATTAAATGGTACGAAATTGGAACAGGTAAGGAGTTTCAAATATTTGGGTCATACTATAACCGATGATGGGAAATGTGAGACGGATATATGCAGTAGGATTGCAAAAGCGGCCTCTGGTAATAGAAAAGAACTATTAACAAAAAGTCTAAAGAAAGACACAAAGATAAAGATAGTGAAAACTTTGGTTTGGACCACGCTATTGTACGGATGTGAAACATGGACCTTAAGGAAGGAAGATATTAGGAAACTGGAGGCATTGAAAATGTGGATTTGGAGAAGAATGGAGAGGATCAGTTGGACTCAAAAGGTTACAAATGAGGAAGTCCTGGAGAGAGTTGGCACAGATAAGCTGTTGATAAATGTATTAAGAAATAGGAAGAAGAGATGGATAGGACACATTCTAAGGGGGGAAAGTCTATTAAAAGAGGTCATAGAAGGTAGAATGGAAGGGAATAGAAGGCAGAGGCAGATCGAGGTTAGGTATGTTAGATGATTTAAAGACCCACTCATATGTGTAAATGAAGAGGAAGGCGGAAGACAGAGAAGAGTGGAGGCGTTATGTACCATGGACCTGCCAGTAGGCAGTGCACTAAGAGAGAGAGAATGATGTCTGAAGACAATAAGTCAATATTGGTATTAGATTATATAAGATAGAATGATCAATTGTAAATACATTTAATTTTCTGCTGATGGAGCAAGTTTCAATTTGGCAGATTCGTTTGCCTGCCACTTAATAAAGCTTTTAATTGGTATATTTATTTGTCTTCTAAAGGATCAAGCGTTCATTTGGTAAATTTATTTTACTTTTATGGGATCAAGCGTTCCTTTAGTATGTTTAATTTACTTCTACAAGGTCATGCGTTCAATTGTATATTTAATTTAATTCTACAAAATCAAGCGTTCATTTGGTAAATCTATTTTACTTCGACATACAAGATCAAGCGTTCATTTGGTATATTTATTTTACTTCTATACGATCGGGCGATAATTTTGTACTTTTATTTTACTTTTGTAGGATCAAGCGTCCAATTGATGAAACTATTTTACTGCTACTGGATTGTTCATTTCAAAGATTTATATTGAAGCAAATGAGGACTTGATAGGTTAATTTTGTTGTTATAGAGATATACCTGGCAACAATAACGATGAATGAGAGAAAATTGAGGACGAGGAAGATTAGAACTGAATATTCCCAGCCTGCTGCCCTCACATTGCTCACTATCATAGGCAGACACACACCTGAACTCAGTCAATCAATAAATCAATCAATTAATCAGTAAATCAATAAATCAATTCATCAATTAATCAATCAATCCAACAGTCAATCAATCAATTAATTAATCAATTAATTAATCAATTAATCAAACAATTCATCAATCAGTCAATCAATCAATCAGTCAATGAATGAATGAATCAATCAATCAATCTATCTATCTATCTCTCTATAAATCAATAAATCATTAAATAAATCAAACAATCACTCCATTAATCAATCAATCAGTCAATCAATCGATCAATCCAGCCAGCAGTCATTCAATCAATCATTAAATCAATCAATCAATCGATCAATCCATCCATCTATCAATCAGTCAAACCAACTGCCAGTCAGTAAGAGAAGCTTTCAATGAAACATCAAACATCAAGCAATCGGCAGAAAATCACCGCAAACGTTACCATCAATCTTGCTAAAAGCCATTCCACAATTTACTAAAGAAATTGGTCTAGTTTAGAGGTAATTTTTGAGATATAATTTTTTAGCATAGGCTACAAATTTAAACGTGAAAGTTGCGGAGCCAGCGTCAAGTTGGCTCCGCCTATTTTGGTACACAATGCGTATCAAGCTGAGTCAGCTTCAATTGTGAGACTCACAGCAAAAATGAGCACTAATTTTATCTATAGTTTTTATGTTTACACGAGAATGTTCCGGAGCCAACTTGACGCTGGCCCCAAAAATGTACCAGAAAGTTCGGGTAAGCTATTAAGTACCGAACGGAGCGAGCTCTAATTATGAGAGTTGCAGCAAAAAGGAGCACTATTTGAGCTCTAATTTTCTATATAGTTTTAAAATTTGAATGAGAATGTGGCGGAGCCAAACCTTACGCTGGCTTCAAATTTGGTACCCGATAAGTATCAAACGGAGTGAGCTCTAATTGTGGGACTTTCAGCAAAGATTAGCACTAATTGAGCTGTACATTTTAGCATAGGTTTCAAATTCTAATGTGAAAGTTGCGGAACCGGTGTCAAGTTAGGTCTGCAAAACTTCGGTACGCAATACGTACCAAACGGAGTGAGCTCTAATTGTGGGACGAAAAACAAAAATTAGCACTAATTGAGTTCCAAGTTTTGGCATATTAAGCCTTTGAGCTTACTTAACGGAGCTAACTACGGGGCCTACTTTGCTTGAATTATAAAAATTTATTTTCTAATTATCTGCAGACAATTTAATTCAATTTGTAGGAACCTGATGCAAAAATCATTTATTATTGACTTTATTTAACTTTATATAACTCTCTCTATGTCTCAAGCTATCTTTCTCGCTCTCTCTCACTCACACACTGCCTATCTCTCTCTCTCTCTCTTTCTCTCTCTTTCTGTCTGGCTCTCTCTCCCTATAAATCTCTCTCTCTCTCTCCCTCTTTCTCTTTCAATCTATCTCTCTCTATCTCTCTCTCTCTATTTAGCTCTCTCACTATGCCCCTCTCTCTCTCCCTCCCTATGCACCTCTCTCTTTCTACCTCTATTTCTCTCTTTAGCTCTCTACTTAAGCCCCTCCCTTTCTCTCTCAATATCTCTCTCTTCCTCTCTCTCCCTCTCTCTCTCTCTCTCTCTTATTGCTCAAATAGCGGGCCTGAGATACGTATTTATACTCGTACCCTGTGTCATGCGTTCTTTAAGAGACACACTAACAAGCTGGATAAGCAAACAATTTAATAATTTTTATTAAATAATTTTAATTTAATATTTGCATTTAATAATTTTTCAGTATATTCAATAATTGTAAGTTAAAATCAAACATCAGTATTATGTTAATTCTGAAAGTGGTATAAATCTAATGAGCCGTAACCAGTTTATTTAACCGGTAAAAGAGCGTAATCAGTTTACTTAACCGGTAAGTTTAACATAATTAGTTAACTTAACCGGTTCTACAATCATATGACCGGTGCGCCTCAGCGGCATTATAAAAGCAGCGACTCTTGCGTGACTGTCACATTCGTCGTCAGTTAACTGAGACGTTAACAAGATGGGCCGCCTGGGGCGGGCCTGACCGGGGCGGGCCTGCCCGGGCGGGCAGCCCGCGGGGTGTGGCAGATCCCGAGGCGGGGTAGACCCGAGGAGGGGCAGCCCCCGGTAGGGGCAGCCCTCGGGTGGGGCAGCTCTCGGGTGGGGCAGCTCTCGGGTGGGGCAGCCCCCGGGCGTGGAAACTTCCTGGGCGAGGTAGCCCCCGGGGCGGGGCAGCCACCGGGGCGTAGCTGAGAGAGAGAGAGCGAGAGAGAGAGAAAAGAGGAGAGTGAAGATTATATTAACACAGGCTGGTTATATTACCTGTTCTACCGAAGAAGGCCTTGCCGAAGTACGGAATCTTCAGTACCGGTAGTATTGATATAATGATGCACAACACCCATCCGCAGCCCGTCACCTTGCGGGCTTTTCTCATTTCCATCTGACCGAACTTGAGAGGAAAGAGAATGGTGAAAGCTCTGTCTATGGTGATGGCAGTTAACATGTAGACAGACATTTCGCTGGAGATCATTGCCAGGACTCCAGCTATCTGACAGAGAGCGCTAGATCTCCAGGCTTCCCCGTGAACGCTGTACGTACCTGAGTAGTAGTAATAATAATAGTAAGTAATAATGAAGGTTTAACGTCCATTTCGACATCCAAGGATGATGCCAGGGACGCCCCCACAGCACACATCACTACACATCAATTCACTCAGACCTGAGTACCTGAGTGGATAATGCGAGTATCGTTAAAGCGTAGCAAATCAATCAATTAATTAATTAATAGCAGGTTGTTATTTAGGCTTAATTACATCTAGAAATATAGTAGTATATATGTTTATTTAAAAGTCTTCAAACACCGACAAACAATTGTGAAAGCAAAAATAAACAACAGTTCAGAGTGTGAAGCAATAAACAGAAAATAAAATTTGCTCATTACGGCCATTTGAGAGGGAATTGAAGTACCCTATCCAGCTGACCACCGCAGTAAACAAAGAAAAGAAGGAGATAGAAGAAACACTGAAGTTTTTGCTAAGCAACCTGTGACAACACAGATATGTTACGTATATGAGTGGATAAGGTGAGTATCGTTAATGTGTAGCAAATCAGTCAATTAATTAATTAATAGCGGGTTGTTGGCTCAATGATAGAGAACTAAATCGAATATTCTAGAATAATTTATTGATGACAAATGAAGTAATTATTTCCACTTGACATAATTAATTTAGTATAAATCGAGTAGAGAGTAAATCGAGAAAAACATTACAACAGTTCTGTAACTTTTGTTCTGCTGGTTCAATATCAATTTATTAATTCTTAAGCGCATAATTGAATTGATATCCATTGAGAAAAACTGTTTAGACAAACTAGTAATAGGATTAGTTTATTAAATCGTTAAATCCTTGAGTCTAATTAAAATACATAAATCGACGAAAGATTGATTTATTGATTAATTAATTAATTCATTCATTTATTGAATGAAGTAACCCGTGTTTTGTCCCGGATGCTGAAGATTAGACCAACCGTGGACTGCATGTGTTGTAAAAGCGATGAAAAAAACTAAGATTCAAACTAACCTCAGAAAGGACATTCCGTTGGTGGACGGCTAGTCTCCACAAATTGCTGCAAACTTTTCTATACTCCGATCCTAGCTAAATAGTGACTCAATGGAAGAAGATGATGACGATTCATTTATTGAAGCGAATGATTGATTGACTGATTGAATGATTGATTGACAATTGATTAATCGAACCTCTGTAGATAAGATCGACGGACGCTATAATCAGAAGATAAATGCCCATCAGAGAGTCTGAGAACGCGAGGTTGATGATAAAGAAAGACGACACCCGATGTCTCTCGGTCAATACTCGCCAGGTGATGACAAACACGTTGCCCACAAAGGCCACCACCCCCAAGATCCATACACTGATCTGCAGGGCGTAGTTAGCCATCAGGTCCTCGCAGGAAGAAAATTCATCGGGAGGGGGAGTGCACCTAGTGACCCCCCGTGGGGCGATGCAGCAGAATTTAAACGCATCCGTATCCAGTTCCTTCATCGAGTTCAGATCCCTGAAGGAATCCTCGGAGACTTTGGAAAAAGGGTTTCCCTTAAGAGTAAGATGCTCGAGGGATTTGAGAGGCGAGACGTAGGCGTTAACGAGGACGTCCAGATTATTGTTGCTGAGATCCAGGATCCGGAGAGATACTAATCCGGCAAAGGTGTCGGCCTCGAGGAAGGTTAGAAGATTATTACTGAGGTTGAGTTCGAAGAGGTTTCTAAGATCGATGAAGATTCGAGGTGGAATGCTTTGTATGAGGTTGAGGTTGAGATGAAGTCTGCCCAGCCAGTGGAAGTGAAGGAAGGTTTGATTCGTCAGCTGAAGAGAGTTGTTGGAGAGGAGAAGGGCACGAGGATGACGAGGTTCTGTGATGTTGGTGACGTCCCAGAGTGATGTGAGATTAAGATGAGTGCAGTCCACCACTCGACCTTTACAGCTGCAGATGTTACACATGGGATCTGAAATAAATACCAGAAGAATATCGTCTATAGTAAAGATGTGGAAGCTGGTAAAGCTAAGGTTAATGTCAGTTTCCTCACTCGAAAGCGATGTCAGCGACGAGCGAGCCAGGATTTGAACCCGCATCAACTGATCCGCGGTTGAGTATCTTACCGACATCGCCGCTGGCTCCAGCCAGTGGAGCTAATAGAGACAATAAATTAGCATAGCTGTGACGTTATGCGTAGGGCCGTTCAGCATACATATAGTTATTTACTGATAAAGTGCTTGATTGAATGAATGAATGAATAAATGAATGAATGAATAAATAAATAAATAAATAAACAAATGAATGAATAAATGCATGAATGCATGAATGAATGAATGAATGAGGTTTCCTACAACCTATGTATTAGTAGTGACTGATAGAGAAAGATACTGGTTGATTTACTCTATGATACACTGATATATTGACTAATTGATTGATTTAAGGATTAATTGATTGATTTATTATTGATATAACGATTTATTGATTGACTGTGTGACTGTTAGTTTAGTGATGAATTAATTTGTTTGCTTTAGTTGTTAATTAATTAAATGATTGATAGTTTGACTGATTGATTGATTTACAGATTGATTGATCTAGTAGTGCACTAACCTAGCTGTTTGCAGTACCTCTCGTCCTCTCCGTGCTTGTAACAGTTTACTACGCCGTCACAGACTTCTCTGTGAGAAATGCATCGGTTCTCTTCCTTACACTGGAATAATCCTGTTTATATAATATAAATATAATTTCTATATTTATATTATAGAATTTTAAATAAATATCTTTGTGCACTGACTACTGGCAGGTCCACTACGGTTCTCGTCTTTACATTGGAATAATCCTGTTTATATAATATAAATATAGTTTATAAATTTATATTGTAGAATTTTAAATAAATATCTTTGTGCACTGCCTACTGCCAGGTCCATGGTATATAACGCCTCAATCTTCTCGGTCTTCCATTTTCCTCTTCATATCCAAATAGGAGTCGACCTTTAAATCATCTGATATTCTTAATCACGGTCCCCCGTCGACTTTATTGTGTGGTAATTGTAGTAAAATGTGAATTTACTCAAAATATCTCATAGAGATATAGCATCTAGTTAAGATCCTAAAAGATGCTAATCTACCTGGACAGGTTTAATTGCATTCTTGTTAGTTAATTTTGTAGGCCTATTTTAATTAGTATTTTGAATGAGTCTTAAACAAGTTGTAATTTACTTTTCTGGCTCAGAACTGTTATGTTATGTTATGTTATGCTATGTTATGTTACCTGGGCAGGTATAATTTTCACAGTCGATTTCGTCGTACCCATGTGGACAATCTCGTATCCCGTCGCAGACGAGCCTGTGAGGGATGCAGTAACTGTTAGGACAATGGAACATCCCGTTACAGTCGATTTCTTCTGTAATCAATCAATCAGCATCACCATCATCCTCAATTGAATCCCAGTTTAACCAGGGTCGAGATACAAATAGACTGCCTCAAATCCTCTCTGTCCAACACCACACCACCAGCCAATCTCCTATTTGAAATTTTTCCATTCGTTTAAATTTTTTGTAAAACTTTCTGGAGGCTAGATGCTCACCAACCGAATGCCCTTTCTGACTTTGGTTTGGATCTGGTTTTTATGTCGCCTTCTACGACACATGCATATTTACACGGTTGATTTATTCTTCAAGCAACCTGAACATAACACGGCGTATTTAATTGCAAACAAATTTTTCAAAATTAAAAATGTAAAATTGCAAAAATCTTCGTCTCACCGCAATGATTAGCCAACTGGGCTCCGGTACGACACGGACTCTCCACGGTTGTGTTCCTGTAAGCGTCCACGAGTATCCTGTCAACAAGACAGGTTTGGGCTCTATGGTAACACCTCTCGTTGCTATAGCGACACTGTACATAGTCCCCGCCTTGGTTACACACACTCGATGACGTCAGTGTCTGGTTGTCAGTGACTATTTGCTGCAGTATCATCGGTTCTGTCGTCAAGCAGAAGTCGTTAAAATTAGTATAATCATAGTAATAATTAAATAACCTCCGAGAATTTGTATAGCGGTGTCATGGCCGGTGTCCGGTCTTCGAGACCGCTTTACAGGTTCCTGGTAGGCTTATTATTAATCCTTTCCATGGTTAATCATATCTTTGCTATTGATAGCAAATATTTTATTAGTATTAGTATATTGATAGCAAAGATATTAGTATATTAATATGCTACACCGTGCGCCAATCGGCAGCTAGGTCCGATACAAGGTTAACCTTCCATGGGCTCAAGGGAATATCCATCATTACTTAACTGACCTGAGCTTTGAACCCAGGCAACTTGTATCCGAGGCGAACACTCTAACCGTTACTCCATATCCCCTCCACGTATGTTTAACGTCAAGGTTCAGAAGCAAAGGGCTTCTCTTTAAAGTGAGCCAATACACTAGAATTACCGTCACAAAGACTCGTACCACAACTAGTACTGCTAGTAGATTGTCTCGTACCTACACTAGTACTAAAGACTCGTACCACAACTAGTACTGCTAGTAGACTATATCCCTGATAACTGTCGCAGAGATCTCTATTTTACCCTTATTCATTCAAGAATTCAGTATGGTATTGAAATTTATGGCAAATCATCTCTTAGGCTCCTACGTCCACTTCATGTCTCTTGCAATAGAGTTTTAAGAACATTGCAAGGTCGAAATAAATATTATAATGTGAATAAACTACATTTAAACTATAGAACTTCACCAAATCAACTACTCTATAAACTATCTATTTGTAAACTAGTTTATAAGTGTCTGAATTATGATAGTTTAATGTCAACCGTTGTCAGAGATATATTCAATACTCTACAGTTATCTCACCCCTATAATACCAGGCTGTCAAATACAAACTATATATATTCCAATGCCAACTCTGCTTATTTTAAATCTTATATTTATGATTGTGTCTTCGAATGGAACAAAATTCCTATTGATATTCGTAACTCTCGCTCACTAAAATTGTTTATAACTAACTTCAAAAATTATCTTAGTTTATTGCTTGAGTAGTGTTTGTTAGAGATAATTTTGTTTTTTCCATATCTTTGTTGGTATGTCTTATAATTTCATGCCTAAACGTGTAACTTTTGGGTATACGAAAATTTCTACTTAGTACTAGGTGCATATGAGATTATTTGAATATGTATTTCTGTTTGTGTTTATGTACATATGTTTATTTGCATGTATGTGCATTTTCATGCATATTTATGTGCACACTGCTTCTATTCTTTGAGTTGATTTGCTTTGTTCTTTTTTAGTTTAATATTCATTTTTGAGTTGATTTACTTTTTCATTTTTAGTCTGCATATTCATGTTTTAGTTTGTACTTTTATGCATGCATGCTGGGTGATCAACTAGATAGGTTTTTTGAGACCTCTTTGACGGCCTAGTGTGTGTGCATATTTGAGTGTATTTTTGAAATAAAACATAGTTCTCTCTCTCTCTCTCTCTCTCTCTCTCTCTCTCTCTCTTGTCTCAATAGCGTAGTGGTAAAGTCATGAAGTTTTAAATGACAGATCCTGCGGTGAATTGAACTTTCGTGGGTTCGAATCACATCCGCGCTGATCTGAGAGTAAAATCTCAGACATTCACTGGACTGGTTATTTGGAAAATGGTCTAAATTGCTTAACGGTTTAAACTTGTAGTATTAAAATCGATAGATATCGACATAGTTTATTGTAGCCTTAGTGAGCATGCATCAGAACTTTCGGGCCTGTTTGTCAGTATTTCACGTCATTCTAAGCATGGTGTACAGTGTTATTGCGATTTTCGTGACAATAAACATTTATCTATCTATCTATCATAGTTGATCATTTCACTATAATGAGTGTTTACTTTTTTACTTTACCGCTATTTGATCAAAATATAATCTAACTGGAGCCTTACCTCGATCTCAACGCCGACACTAAATTTTATAAAGGTGTATTATTTTAATTTCACATACAATGTATATTAGATTTAAGTTAATCTCGTAAATTTTAAATGTAATTTAAGTTAATAAATTAAAAAGTAGATTTTTGACGAAGTATAAAATACTATGCTGACTTTCATCCTCTGAATTCAGGCCGGGACAGTCGCTGATGAGATCGTTCTCAAGCACAGAGTTGATGCAGAGCCCTGAGTAACAGAGAGTTCCTGTGCAGCGTCCCTCTATAACACATCATCGTTACGTATTAATTTACATTTATTTAATAGTAGTAACTTGGAAGTAACCTAGAAGTACTTGGCCAAGTACGATCAACAAAGATTTGAGAGCATTACATATTTCATGAGAAGACGCTGTGAAGATTACGGATGATAGAAACGAATGGAGGAATGTTGCCGCCCTATGTTCTGTACAGAAAGCAAGGAACTGATGATGATGATGAATAGTAGTAACACTATTTGTTGACACTGCGGGATTTAGCGCACTTGGTTTAGTTGAGCGTCAATGATCGAAGTTAATCGAAGTCATCCTCGGTTAGTATATGTTTGGTGAACACTTTGGAAGATCGAGTGTTGAGAGCTATGAAAAAATCCCAGAGTGTTGGAAGGTAATTCTTAAATTAGCTCCAGCTGCAGTTGATGAGTCATCAAAAGGCAAAAATTACTAATAATCATGGAGAGAAAGGAGGAAATGGGCCTTACACAATCATCTGTGCTTCCTGACCCAGTGTGCCATTATAATAACATTTACTAACCTACACAATTCGACTGGGCCGGTAGCAAGCTGGTGCGAGTTCGACGACCGATCTGTAAGTGCAGGATTCAAATCCAGAGCTCTCCCTGTCACTGACTTGATATCGAGCAGGAAACTGACGTTAAACTTAAATTTATAAGCTATATTGGCTACAGACGAAGACGCTAAATAGTTTTTATGGTAATTGAGTAAATGACTTTTCGATATAAGAGAAGAGGATCGGCGAGGGTGTGTGAGAGAGAAAGAGAGAGAGAGAAAGCGAGAGAGATAGAACGAGAAATTGACCCGGCGAGAGTGTATGATATAATACCATGTTACAACATAGTAAATTTTTAAACAGACAATTCTACCCAACATAGAGAAATTTCGCTTGCATGTCTTTAATAATGTGGAAGTTATAGTTTGGCGAATGGGAGTGGGGTCTGATAAGAAATTTCCAATACAGGATTACGGGCGTGTTACATTTAGCGTAGATAATCTCTATAAAAATCATAGCTAACACGTCACATAAAATTTCTGCTAATTCTGTTTTGAAAAGCAATCATTTCTTTTCAAAACGACGTAAAATACGTGCTGATATGATCTTAATTGACAAAGTTATTGAACTTTTTATGCATGCACTGCATGAAGAGAATAAACGAAGAAGTTATTTTAACTGTGGCGCTACAGTTGGTACAACTGCTGTGATAGGAGTTGTACCCAGACATGCAACGCTTGCAATAAAAGTTCAATAACTTTGTCATTTAAGAACATATCAGAACGCATTTTGCGTCATTTTGCAAAGGAGTGATTGCTCTTCAAAATAGCAATAGCAGAAATTTTGTGGCGTGTTCGCTATTATTTTTATAGAGATAATTTTACGCTGCATGTTACACGCCTGTAATCCTGTACTAGAAATTTCTTATCTGACCCCACTCATATTCACAAAACTATAACTTTGCCGTTATTAAAAATGCTCAAACGAAATTTCTATATGTTTTGTAGAATTGGCTGCTGGTCAAGTGCTGTAAATTTCAAGTTAATCGGTTCACTTCTTACGACTTTATTGTTAAAACAATTAGGGTTATCAGTTATAAAGAACAATATATATATATATATATATATATATATATATATATATATATATATATATATATATAAAGAGAGAGAAGAGATATCGAGAAAGTGAGAGAGAGAGAGAAACAGCAAGTAAGTAAAAGTAAACTTTTACTTAAAAAAGGAGACGGAAAAAGAGAAAGAAACAAGTCAACCACAAGTCGTCGGGGTTTCGTCTGACATATCTGCGCAGTGGAATACGAAGTCACAACGCCAACTCTCTGGAATACACTGCCCGTTGTCACACATAAACTCTCCAGCAGTACAGCTAGTGGGTACTGCAACATCACATACATTTCACATGCGTACTTTTAGACTGTCTATACAACAAATGTACTAAATTGCCTAACGGTAAAAACATGTGGTATTAAAAGTGATAGATATCAACATAGCTGATCATTTCACTATAGTACATGCATTTTTATTTCAGCGTAAAATGGCTGAACCAGTGGCCTGATCGTCTAGGTTAACGATTGTGGATCACTATATGCGGGGTTCAAACTCTCTGTGGGCAGTCATTGAATATCTTTCTTGAGATTTTATCTGACATTTTATGTAGCAAAGAGATAACATTTTATGTAGCAAAAGGCCGGAAAAGCGGTTTAGATCTATGCTGGCTAAGAGGTCATCACTAATACGAGACCGACTTTAAACTTTGATTTACAAAGCAGGAGAAAACGCTTGATTAGCGTACGTTCATCCTAAATGGGTTAACGAGAAGTACTAAATTGAATGCTATGAAATCAATTCAATGCAAAATTGAATGTAAACACTGTAAAGCTATCTTACTGCAGTTATTTTCATCAGACTGATCTTTACAGTGAGGTTTGAAGTCACAGTACAGTGAGACCGGTAGACATTCTCCACTTCCACATTTAAACGTAGTTGATCCGCAATCTGAAAGATAAGAAAAACTATTTTATCTTACTTCCAGTTAAAGTAAAGCATGAATATTTGCGTGTGTAAATGGCTGAGCTATATGGCACGTTTGACTAAGAAGCCATCTATTCAAAAGGATAGTAATTGATTGTAGCCTTGCGGTATGAGAGAAGCACTGGCGGATCCATTAGTTGATTTAATTTTCAAAGTATGATATAAAAAGATTAAAATATAAAGATATTGGCATGCTATGGATGTAAAAATTTACTTTAAAGATAATTAGTTGTTGGCTTTCACTAATGATACGCTTTTGATGAATAGGACCGACAGGGTTCGGCCATTGTCAGTGTTCGGGTTTGGTTCGGCCATAATTCCGGATTTTAGGGTTCGGTTCGGTTCTAATCCCATCTCTAGTAAATAACACAATTTCTCTCATCCGAATTACTTAAATAAAAGTATATACCACAATTTCTCTCATAAGAATTGTTTAATTGTAAATAACTACCACAATTTCTCTCATCAGAATTGTTTAATTGAAAATAAATACCACAATTTCTCTCATCAGAATTGTTTAGTTGCCAATAAATACCACAATTTCTCTCATCAGAATTGTTTAATTGCCAATAAATACCACAATTTCTCTCATCAGAATTGTTTAATTGCCAATAAATACCACAATTTCTCTCATCAGAATGATCCTGGCAGTCTGTCACATTGTCACACACATCGTCTACTGATATACAGGTTCCGTCATCACATTGAAACTCATCTGACCCGCACATCTCTTCGAATTCTTTCAAATAAACACATCGTAATTACACACATACAATAAAAGATGCAGAAATTAGTAAAAATACCTAGGATGCTCATACACACGCACTCCTATAATATTACATACACATATTTACACAAAACACACATACTGACGCACACACACGTGCACACATAATATTGATAACTAATTAACACATAATATTAGTAACTCCTATAATATTACACCTTTAATTTGATTAATATTACACCCTTAATTTGATTAATATTACACCTTTAATTTATTTAATGTTACACTTTTAATTTGACCTTTGCTTCCTGATGAGCAGTTTCATAGGCAGTTGAAGACCTATCATTTCCATCTTTCTTTTCCATCCAGTGTCCATGAGTTGCGACCAGCGCCTAAACTTCCTCTTCTTTAATTCCCTTTACTTTGGACTGATTTTCTGGATTTTGGAATTTGCACAGTTTTTGGCCATTCTTTTTGCTCGCCGGCTGGATTTCTTCTCAATAGTGCTCGATGTTGTCATTGATTACTGTAGCACTCTAATTATTGTTATGCTATGTTATGTTACATACACATATATATACAAAATACACATACTGACACACACATGTGCACACATATTCCTACAGGCCTGAGAGATTGCGGTGTTATCAGTGTATAAAAATTACTTACACACAAATAAAGGGAAATACATATGACATTTAATTTAATTTAATAAAAATTTCTTAGATTTAAATAATTCACTGTTATTATTGATTGCTTGATTCATTGATTATCACATAAATATTATATATTTAATGTTTACGTATTTCTTTATTTTTAATGCTTTACAAAATACAAACGCCATCTAATTAAAACTGTTAAATACATATATTTTAGTCTGAAATATTTGATTGATCTTATTGATTGATTGATTAATATATATAGATTGAATGATTTATTAATTAATTTTTAAGGATATAACTTTACATATCTTATCATAAGTTGATTTTATTTTTCTTTAAGTTCACCACACTTTACATTTAGTTCGTATTTTTCCTCTTGCATTTGCTAGTTTGTGTGTTGTGTATGTGAACTCTAGAGGGTTGAATGACCTTTTTGATGTTCTTATTACATTGAATTGAACGGAATCAGATTGCAATCTTAATTTCTTGAGCCTTTATTGATTGATGGATCGATTGTTTGATGTATATCCAAGTTGGAGGCTTAAATTATTGATCTTTTATTGAGTGATGCATTGATTGGCGTACAGACCGGTAGATGGATTTGTGCAGAGAACATTACGAGGAGCACTTCTAGATGACGTCCAGCACTCAATCTCTTTAATCACATATGCAACTTCAGTGTCCATTCTGTTCTCCTTCAAAACCTTCATAACACAATTCATGCTCCATAATACATTGGAGGCGTCATATACCTTGGATCTGCCAGAAGGCAGTGCACTGAGAGAGAGAGAGAATACGGTATGATGTAATACTCTTAAAAGTTAATCAATGCAATGCAATATAACACAATTAATGCTGCATAATTTAGTATAATGTAATGCTGATAAAAATAATGCAATATAACACTATGGAGTGCAGTGAAATAGAACACAGGGGAGTTCGTTATAGAGTAAAATGCAGTACAATACAACACATTAGATTTTAACTTAATATATTGCTCCACATTTTACTGTACGCTTGATCTTCACTGTATTGTACTCCAATGTAAAATACTACATTCTATTACATTATTTTAGTATTTTTAGAAATCATTGTAACAGATACTAAAACTTGAGTTAACGTCAGTTTCCTGACTAGACATCAAGGCGCTGTCGAGCCGAGACTGAGAATTAAACTTAATACCTACTGATCCGCAGTCGAAAGCCTAAACGATCTTGCAACTGATTCAACAGCGATCTATCCCTGACCATTCTAGCAGTTTCAAACTTAACAATTATTTCGTTTTGTTTTAATAAAAAAATTAAATTTTCATCAGTTTTGTAGAAGATAATGGACCATTACGTATTACAGCTCAACCATGGATCTGTTTCATTTTTCTAGATTGTATATTACGCTATACATGAACTTAGAACAACGTGTCTGTAGTTTTGATGTTCATCATATCCTCGTTGTTTAAATAGTTTGATTGATTGATCGATTGGGCGACTGATTGATTGATTAACTATTAAATTATTTGATTAATTAATTTATTAATTAAAGGATTGATTGATTTATTAGACTCACTAATTCTTTCTAGCTTTGGTACAAAGTGTAACTTTGGACTGAATTTTGGAATTTGCATTTTTTGACCTACTGCTTGCTCATTGGCTTATAGCTTAGATTTGTGACAATAGTGCTCGAAGTTGTCATGGACGATATTAGCCCTCTAGTTGCAGGTATATTATATTACCTGAATGATATAACAGGAGCCGTTGTTATCTTTATCTAACCAAATATCACCAGTTTCAGCACCATGGTGCCATAACTGCAGCATTTTCTTTAGGGCATCCCACAGCGAGGGGTTCTCTCGTAGAGTGGCACCGTTGTACAGGGTACCGTTGAGTTCGTGGCATATTTCCGCAGCAATGGTAAGACTGTTCCAGGAGAAATAGTAATCCATTATCGTCCAGTTTCGTCGCTCGTAGAGGCCAATAGTATAGTAATAAGAATAAAGCCTTAAGCATTCACCGCCGATCATTAACCAATCCGCGCCACAAACTGAAAGAGAATGCAAATACAAAATACTACTACAATCTTTCTCTCTCTCCCTCTCTCTCTATCTCTCTCTCTGTCTCTCTATCTCTCTCTCTTTTAGTATTTTTCCAAAGGACATGTCATACTTATATTCCTCTAGAAATCCTAATATCTTGTGATGAAATTGCTGATTTTAGTGCAGAGATTAGACATTATAAAATTTAAACTTTCACTATAAACTTCAAACATTAAAGTTGCTTTAACAAATGAAACAAATTGACCAAAAGCTTGGGTGGTTTTCCATTTCTTTCAGAAAAATGTCGATTAGTACACATCCCTAACGTGAATAATTGTCTTTGTATAGAATTCAAATTTGATAGCTAACGTTTAACAATACACACGTAAATTAATACCGAATGCTATTTTCTATATTTTTACTGACGCCACCATTTTACGGCAATTCAAATCACATCACAGTTGTTTTAAATTAACGTCATTCTTCATCTATATTACAGAATATACTTAAATTTTGTTTAATTTAATCGGTTTCTAAATTAATTATTTCGTTAATTTAACCAATAATATTAACTAGGATCAGACAAACCTTGGACACTCTTGTTTGTATCTCTTTGTATCGAGGCGTATCTATAGGCCGCATCTTTAGCCGCCATGATGTCTTTATATTTTGTATATATCTCCTCTTCATTCGTGTTATTCCAATAAGCTGAAAAAATCCAATAAAATACAAAGATAATGCAATATTCTACGGTCTCTCTCGTCAGTGCACTGCCAAGTGGCAGGTTCAAGGTTCATATTCAGACTCAAAGTCTGCTTTCTCGTTCCATAAGAGCACTCCTTGGATCAACAAGTTAATCCCTTCACAAAGTCTACGCATAATGTAGCCTATAGCTTGGGCTTCTGAGATGATTTCCTGCTGTCTTCTTCTGCTCTACGATATGGGGCTATAAATCATGATGTGATTTACTGCAATAAACTATACTACAATACAGAAAAGTACAATGCAATACACATACATTTCGATACAATATAGAGTAAAAACATAACAGAATACTAAATAACGTAATTCATAGAACGCAACAGGACAACAAAATGACAACAACAACAACAACACAACATGATGCAATAAAGAATCAATATATTGAAACAATAAAATATATTTTAAAACAATGTAAAACTTAAAACATTTCCTATACCAATCAAGGAGTTCTTAAAAAATTGATTATGTTCCTGACAATTCATTGAGTACCTGATAATTCGTTGAGTTCCAAATAATTCATTGATTACCCTTACAATTCAATAAGTACCTAATAATTCATTGAGTACCTGACAATTCATTTATGTTCCAACAATTCATTGAGTATCCAGCAATTCATAGAGTACCTGACAATTCATTAAGTACCTGACAATTCATTGAATACTTAACAATTCATCGAGTACATGACAATTCATTGAGAACCTGACAATCCATTGACTACCTGACAATTCAATGATCTGCTAATCATTACCCGGATTGGCCTCGAAGGGTTGTTTGCAGATGGCGCTGGCCTCATCTATCGGGTACTCGCAGGGTATTTTCGCCCAGTTCAGGGAGGTAAATGGCTCCTTGGGCACCATGATGGTGCAAAGGGACCCAGCGTCGTTGAGTGGTTGGGGGTGGGTGAGCTGGAGCACGTCGAAGTGCTTCATGAACGGAGCCTGGAGCTCCTGCGTCCAATCAGCCTGGGGCAGGCTCCATTCGGCGTAGCTGAAATAATAAAACGATAAATAAGCTCCACTCGGCGTAGCTGAAATAATAGAACGATATATAGCTGCAGTCGACGTAGCGCTGAAATAATAGAACGATATATAAGCTCCACTCGGCGTAGTTGAAATAATAGAACGATATATAAGCTCCAGTCGGCGTAGCTGAAATAATAGAACGATAAATAAGCTCCAGTCAAGACAATTGAGTTATATTTTTGGTATTTCAGCTACGCCGACTGGAGCTTATTTATCTTTTTGTTATTTCAGCTACGCCGACAGGAGCTTATTTTTATTACTTATCGTTTAGCTTATTTATCAAGACACTCAGCGAGCTGAAATAATAAAACGATAAATGAGCTCCAGTCGGTGTAACTGAAATAAAAGAACGATAAATAGTTAGATTGATAGTTTTGATCTCGCGACCTCTAGTTCAAGAGACGAGCTCTCTACCATAGCGCCACTAGACGTTCCAAAATATTCTATTGATACTATTAATATTAAATATATTGAATAACTATCGGAGTCTGAAATGGAATTCGCTGTCGGCTATAATCCAAAGACCGTTTAAAACTAATAATAGAGTGTTTAAAATGACATAGAGCCAGCAATATAAATAAATGCATGAAGAAATAGAAAGAAGAGTGGGATTGGACATATGCTTAGTGGGGAAAGTATATTAAAAGAGCTGATAGAAGGTAGAATGGAAGGAAAAAGAGGCAGAGGCAGGCCGAGATAAGGTATGTTAGATGATTGAAGGACCCACTCATATGCGGAAATGAAGAGAAAAGCGGAAGACAGCGGAGAGTGAAGGCGTTATATATCATGGACCTGCCAGTAGGCAGTGCTCTAAGAGAGAGAGAGAGAGCCAGCAATACCTAAGCTGGGTCTTGTCGGTCCATTGATACGTTCCTGCCTTGCTCTCTAGTCCTGCATACACGTATTTGGTGGCTCCTTGAAAAGTAGAGGCTCTGTTCTTGAACCAATCGTGGCTCAGCATATACTGCAGATGAAGGTGAACACACACAATCAATCAATCAATCAACCAGTCAGTCAGTCAGTCAGTCAGTCAGTTAATCAGTCATTCAATCAAACAATTAACCAATCTGTCAATCAATCACACAATCAATCAATCAGTCAATCAATCCATTAATCAATCAATCCATAAGTGATTAAACTGTCAGCTAATACATAGCTCTATTCATAGTCCGCTGAACTCTATTCATTATCCATCTAGATATGTTTATTATTCACCTAACTCTATTCAAAATCTATCTAGTTCTATTCATACTCCACCTAACTCTATTCATAGTCCACCTAGCTCTATTCATAGTCCACCTGGCTCTATTCATACTCCACCTAGCTCTATTCATAGTCCACCAAGCTCTAGTAATTTTCCACTTATCCAAAGAGTTCAATTAAGGCTAAATATACTGTCCATATAGAATGCGCAATTATATATTGTAAAAAGTTGTGAGATATTTCCTTAAATATGCATAATATTATATATTTTAATATTATAAAATGTATGCACAAACTCTGGGAATTTTATATATTGGATCTTCCATGTAGCAGGGCAGCATACAAACGCCATGACTTACTTTGATGTAGTACGCTTCTGCCTCGTTCTCTATGAACAATATGCTGGCGTTCTCTTTCTCGCATTGCAGTTCTGTTTTCTGCCACGTCAACAAGAATGAGTAGTCAGAGAAACGTTGCTGACTTTCGTAGTTCATGAACCGATAACAGTGACCCCGGAAATATGAATCGTAAGTTCCAGAACAGAGGCCAGTACTTCCTACAGAAAAACAACAACAATATGCCTCGATAGTGCTTGAGTTCCAGAACAGAATCCAATCCTACCTGTACAACAACAACAACAACAACAACAACAACAATATGCTTCGATAGTACTTGAGTTCCATCCATTCCTTTCTGTACAATAACAACAACAACAACAACACTAGATTTGAATCCTGCAATTACTAATCCGCTGTAAAGACAACAAGCCACTGGCTCCACCCTTAACAGCAACAACAACAACATGATGGTACACGAGTTTCAGCTAAGACACTTATCCAGGTTGATTGATTAATTTATTGATTGATCGATTCAGTGACTTTGATTACCTAAGAGACGGACAGTGTGCTTGCTTGACCTCTAACCCGATATTTTGTAATGGTTGATTAAGTGATTGATTGATTGATTAATAGCTGATCTTACAGAATGATTGGCTAATTTGACTCATTGATGATTTGATTGATAGAGTGGCTGAACAACTCATTATATTTTGTCGGATTAATTAAGTAGTTAATTTGTAGTTGATCGATTTGAAGTTAAATGAATGATTGATTGATTACCGAAGAAGGGATCATCAGGTGGGCGCATGAATCTGGTGTCGTATGAAATCTTGAACTCCCATCTGCTCATGACACTTACCGTGTTCAGAACCACGGCAAATTTCTGATATGGAGGAATCTGAAGAATCCAAATCAATCAATCAATTAATTATGGAATCTTATAAAGCAATTGAATCGTGCCGACCCCGAATAGGGATTAACGCTCGCCAAAAGGAAGTTTTTTATAAAGCAATTGAATCATAAAAAAATTTGGTAAAGCTAAAGTTAACGTCAGTTTCCTCACTCGAAAGCGATGTCAGTTACGGGCGAGCCCAGGATTATAAAATACAGTAGAGAACTAGTTCGTAAATTCGATAATAGATGCGATTATTTAATATTTCTTTAAAATGCCAATATTTAATTAATTTCTTAAATAGTTTTAGTACTTTACATATTAAATATTAAATAGTTTTAGTAGTTTCGTAAAATATATCATATTGCTTCATTTTCCTAAAATATACTATAAAATATCAGAAATTATATCAAAACGTTTTTATGAAATAATTCTTCTTGAAATAATTCTTCCGTCATATATATGAAGAATAGAACAATCGTAAACTAAACGTATCGTAAAAGGTGACAGAGCATAACGTGAGAAAGACAAAGGAAAACTACCTCTGAGGCGATATTTCTCCAAACGCTTGGACTATATTAAGGTGTTTCCAAGTCATAAAATTATGAGAATATAATATTGCGTTAATCGATGGAGTGTTGTATATGGACTCAATGGAGCACGAATATCAAATAATTTTTGTTATTAATAATTATTAATAAAATATGAATAATTATGCACATCCGACCTGAGAGAGAGGATGAGAGAGAGAGAGAGAAGGAGAGAGGGCGAGAAACAGAGGGAGAGAGAGATGGTGTGAGAGAAGGTGAGAGAGAGAGAGAAGGTGAGAGAGAGAGAAAGAGAGAACGAGAGAGAGATCTGATAAAATCTAACACTGATCTTGTTGGATGGAATGAACACATCGACATCGCCACATATGTGAGCCACGGGTGATTCATCTTGAGCCAAAACCTGGGCGTCATGCGACACCTCAATTACTAAACATATCAATCAATCAATAAATCATTTATTCACTCTGATCAATCAATCTATCGACTAATTACTAACCAACGAAGTAATCGATCGATTGGCAGTTTAATGAGAAATTAATGAATCACTAAACTCTTAGTCAACCCGTCAATCTGTCAGCCAGACCATCAATAGAACAGTCAATTGATGCATCTATCTATCGTTCGATTAATTGATTGATTGTTGATTGATTAAATTATTTATAGATTGATTGATTGCTGGACGAAATGTATAACTTACCACCCAGATATTCTGGGCACCAATCTATTGTTCGATTGATTGATTGATTGTTAATTGATTAAGTTATTTCTAGATTAATTGATTGCTGGACAAAATGTATAACTTACCATCCAGATATTCTGGGCACTTGTCAAGTTTGGTGCGGGGGCCTCTAACATAGTGTATGTAGATATCGAAATGGGCCCCCTCATCTTTGCGCGGGTTAGTAATCTCCCATCTCCAGTTACTTCCCTCCATCCTACCTGGAAAATATGGAGACAGGATCACTCCGCACCCTGAGGTCATCTTTGCCTGCTTGTTCGATTCCATCTGGGACACACTACAGTTCAATCCCATGTCTGTATTCATCAATCAATCAATCAATTCAAGCAATCGATCAGTCAATTCAATCAATAAATCAAGCAATCAAGCAATCAATAAATCAAGCAATCAATCTTATCTATCAATTATTCAAACAATCAATTGATTAATAAATCATCATCATCATAATCATCGTCATCATCATCATCATCATCATCATTATCATCATCATCATCATCTTCCCTTGCATCCCAGTTTAACTTGAGTCGGGATAAATATTAATTAACAATTTAAAAATTGAAATCCTGAATAAATAATATTAGACATTCAGTGAATGGAAAAACATAAAGTAACAAGTAATATAAATAATTATAAAATTGAACAGAATACATACCAACTAGTCTCACCATAACTCTAATATCTGCGGGTGGTCTCAAATCTGGCAAAGTATCCGAGTAGAATACAACGAGTACTGTGTCAGACAGTACTGTTAGATTACTGTAAGTACCTTCAAATGCTCCGCAAAGCGGACCTGTGCAGCATTTCAATACGTAGTATAAATACGAAATAATAAATGTAACGTTCATGCGATAAGTTACCCTTACACCCTTACCATGACACCCTTTGACTAGTCCTACAGTTACACTTACTGTACACACCGGCCCGGGTTTAGGCATAAATATAGCCTCAAATTATATACTGTCAACTTCTAGGCGTATCCCTAGGTTTATCATTGAGAGTAGGGAATGCTTTAATATTATTTCATGATTTAACATGCACGTGGTAATAAAAGTGACAGATTTCAACTTAGTTATTCGTTTCACTACAATTTGTGTATTGTTATTTCAAGCATACTACTAATCTCTCTCTCTCTCTCTCTCTCTCTCTCTCTCTCTCTCTCTCTCTCTCTTAGTGCACTGTTTACTGGCAGATTCATGGTATATCTTCCGTTTTCCTATACGGGTCTACATATTATTAATAGCATTGAATTTAACTAAACCAAAGAGGGTTTGTTACTTAAAATCAAAAAGATATCACACTAGGCTGGCATAGATATGACATCGTAGCTGCAGTATGCCCTATAGGTACATAGGAAAAAATTCTCACATGTTTTGTAAGTGTATTTTTATGTTAACTAGTAACGAAATTACTAATAAGCAAACGCTAAGTGAATATAAAATAAATTTATTAACTGGCTGGAGCTAGTGGCGAAGTCAGTAAAATACTCGACAGCTGAGCAGTATGTACGGGGTTCAAATCCTCGGCTCAACCGTCACTGACGTCGCTTTTGAGTGAGGAAACTGACATTAACGTTAGCTTTACCAGGTTTAACCGAGGTAGTAAGAATTTCTACCAAGTTTCTTAGCTCTCGTGTTATTTCCCTTGTAGATGACCATCCCATCGTATTCACAGTCGTCATATTTGGGTGTGATGTAGGAGTCAAGAAACTTGAACAACACTGCTGAATTGGGACTTGACCTTATCAACCACTTGCACGTTAAGCCTGTGAACATTACATAAACTCTTAAATTCAACTGAGGGTTTCGCATCACAAATACAATAATCAAGAAGATTGATTGATTGATTTTTTCAAACCATTACTAAAATAATATTATATTGACATTGAATGTATTGATTTATTTATTTTCCAAACCATAACACGTTACAGAACTTTACTTTACAAAACAACAGAACAATAGGCAATAAACTTAAACAGTGAAAAGTGGTTTGTGGCTTCCTGAGGAGCTCTAAGGCCATCGAGCAGAACACCAACAACTTAGCGTAAGCGTATTTGAGGACTATATGAGGACTCTACATGAGGACTAACCAGGACTACATGAGGACTAACCAGGACTACATAAGGACTAACCAGGACTATAAGGACTAACCAGGACTACATGAGGACTAACCAGGACTACATAAGGACTAACCAGGGCTACATGAGGACTAACCAGGACTATAAGGACTAACCAGGACTGCATGAGGACTAACCAGGACTATAAGGACTAACCAGGACTACATGAGGACTAACCAGGACTACATGAGGACTAACCAGGACTACATTAGGACTAACCAGGACTAAATGAGGACTAACCAGGACTACATGAGGACTAACCAGGACTACATGAAGACTAACCAGGACTATAAGAGCGAGCTGTGGAGTCAGCTAGCATTTGACTGACTCTCATCATCACTGGCTCCAGTCTCGTCACTACGTTGTTCTCAGAGGAGATAGACTCGATGTTGTCATAGAAATGAGGAGAGTAGCAACCAGACTCGATAGGAATCCATTCTACAACAAAGCCAGTCAGTAAAAAGATAAAAAGTAAAGCTAATGTTAACGTCAGTTACCTCACCCGCAAGCGATGTTAGTGACTGGCGAGTGCAGGATTTGTACCCGTACATACTGATCCGCGGTCGAGTATCTTACCGACATCGCCTCTGGCTCCAGACAGTGGCCACGGATAGAGAAACGAAGTCGAATAAGAAAATGTGGATAATAAACTAAACGCCAGGAACTTGAAACACTAAACTTGACGTCTAGACGCCTTTGCACTTATTCATTTTCGAATTACAAGTACCCAGGTCCATGGTATATAACGCCTCAACTCGTCTCTATCTTCCGCTTTCCTCTTCATTTCCTCATAAAGACCCACGCATATGTGGAAATGAAGAGGAAAACGGAAGATAGAGAAGAGTGGAGGCGATATACTATGTACCTGCCAGTAGACAGTGCACTAAGAGAGAGAGAGAGAGAGAGAGAGAGAGAGAGAGAGAGTACCTATGCTTTTGTAACTGATCTCCAGACGGACTTCAGGATCCATGGAATGCTTGAGCAGAACAACCAGGACCTGGAAGTGACTGGATTGGACTCTGTCATACACAACAGGACTCGATGTTATACTGGAGTTGAAGTCCTGTAACGTAGCGGACTTGTCACTCTGTCCATCGAATATCTACAAAATTGCATTAGATCTATCTGAAAATTATCTACAAATATCATTATCTGAAAATTATCTATAAAATAGCTTTATCTAAAAATATGTACAAAATGAAAGTATGTACAAAATACTTTTATCTAAAAATATCTATAAAGCAGTTTTATATGCAAATATCAAAAAAATAGCAGTAAGCCTATCTGAAAATGGCACTTTTCTTTCATTATACAATGTTTAGAGAAATTACGGAGTTTAATGTTTAATGTTCTGTCCAGACCATTTCTGAAGAATAGAACTACTGTAAGCTGTTCCTGTCATAGGAGGCGACTATGCATTAAAACAGTGGAAGACAATGGAAAATCATCTCAGAAGTCATATTTCAGCAGCTAAGGATTTCATTTTGTTTGATAAAAACTTGATCTTTGTGGAGGCGAAAAAGTGGTGACGTTTTATTTCACAACAGTCGGTCATTTCTTCGCGATAATTTATATCAATAATTATACATAATTTATAATTATATATAATTTATTTATAAGAGAGCAAATAGAGTTTACTGAGGGACACACTCTCGGACTGGGCTACTCCCTCTCCCTCCGAGACATCTCAGTTAACTTAATAAGCCTATGACAAACACTCTTATTTACGATGAAATTGGTTAAAATTGTTTTATTTTAATTTAAATCATCATCCTCCCTTGAATCCCAGTTTAACCATGGTCGGGATACGAATAGGCTGTCTCGAATACTCTCTGTCCTACACCACACCACCACCCAATCCCCTAATTGAGACTTTTTCATTGGTTTAAATCTTTGTAGCAATTTTTGGAGACTAGGCGCTCACCAATCGAATGCCCTTTCTGATGTTGGTGTGAATCTTAGTGCTTTAGTCGCCTTCTACGACCCGCGCAGTCACCGGTTGGTCAATTCTTCAAACAACCCGGACACGACACGGGGAAAATTTTACTTAAATTTAAATAATATACATTTATTTAAATTATAGACATGCCGACCCGTAAAGTGACGGGCTCCGTCAGGTTTGAAAGTCCATTTAGGATCCAGTCCAGAGACAGCCTATCACCCACTGGGACTCTCACTATCCACTTGTGTATCTCCATTCCATGATCCAGTACATGGACTGTTTGAGGACTGGAAATGAAGTTTCCATTGAGTCCTTCAATCAACTGGGGTGGTCGAATGAATTCCCAAAATGTGCTATCTGCAAGAGTTTTAAATTAAAATTAATAATATTTTAGATATAGATGTATATGTCTCTCTCTCTCTTTCTGTCTCTCTCTCTCTCTCTATTTCACTGTCTGTCTCTCTCGGCATATCTATCTCTCCTTCTTTCTTTATGTCACTCTTTCTTTCACTCTCATATTCATTGAATGCCTTGTAGTAGCTAAATTGCATATAACGTTTCTACATAGAATTCCGTTAATTGTTGCTAATCGCAAAAATTAATTATGTACAAGCATTAAGAATTGTAATTGCAATTTGAAAGCCTCAAACAGTGACGAAGAAGTTATAATCAGCACAAATTAAACACTTTACGTGGGTCATTAATAAAAATGTAAAATGTAAAGAAAAATATCGAAGAAGAATGAATTGTTTTCTTACTGATGACATCATATGACATAATGATGTTATAGGCTCCTCGCTGACTGCCTCTTAGACCCCGGAGTTCAACAATCAACGCGCTATATTTGCTCTGAATAGACCATGGAAACCTGTGGCCACAGTATTTAGCTATCTCCGTGACAGCACTACCAGAGTCCTCTAGGATAACCAAGCTCATGGCTGAACAGTTCTGACCTGGTGAGGAAAGCAGACACACAGGATGGGCGCTCGTTTATTTTAAAGTAAACCCTGTCATTTGTTAACTTATAATCCCCTAAGCGTTGTATTGATCTAAATGAAAAGATTTCACTAATTAAAGTGAATTTGAGCGTTAAATCTTGGTATTTTATAAGTGTAGCAATATTACTGGCTGGAGACAGTCACGATGTCGGTAAGATATTCGACCGCGGATCAGTATGTGCGGGGTTCTAATCCTAGGCTCAGTTGTCGTCAATGAAAAACTTCTGCGTGAGGAAACTGACGTTAAAATAAGCTTTATCAGTTTTTTATTAGAATTATTTTTCATTCTAAGCTGTTAGCATTCGGTCTTCAAAAGTGGTCATTCAAAGTGCATAGTGTATTTATAATAAATTTCTGCTAGTTTCAAAAGACAGACAGACAGAGAGAGAGAGAGCGAGAGAGAGAGAGAGGCACGAATAAGAAAGTAAAAAATCGTGTATTGTCACTTACCGCTATCGGAAACATTAAATATTGAAAAGGTAAGATTAATCAGCAGGCCATTGTCTACCCTCATCTCCCACATGCAGACATCACGACCATCCTCTACAGACCCGACCACAATGCGGGCACAGTGGGTCGTAAAGAGCCTTCTAGTGCCGCAAAAAGATTGGTCACGTCCCAGGCCGCAATCTGTAAGCAAAATAAGATCAAAGAAATGTTTTATCACTCTCTACCAATTGAGCTAAACCCATCATTATCCTATGATATGGTATAAAACAGAGATGAGTCAAGAAGGACTAGTTGTATAACGATCCTAGTTAAACTGAGATTACAGGGAAGAAGTAGAAGAAGAAGAAGAAGATGATGATGATGATGATGATGACGATGATGATGATGATGATGATGATGATGTATATCTATATGGTGTCAAAAAGCAGTGAAAATTAGAAAAATTGAAAAGCAACTGACAAATCGTGGAATACGCAGTGCCTTTTTACTTTAATACATAGCCATTTCTGCAACAAAATCATGCATATTCTATCTTCCCAATAAACGCTTATTAAAAATCTCCAGAATAAAGTGGGGGGGGGGGGTAACAAATGGTAAAACATAATTACAGTGGAATTCAAACCTTCGCTGCGATAAGTCAAGGAAAACCCGTTAAAGTTGATTGAGTGATCCGAATTAAATCTGATGTAAACTTGACTCGATGATGATATGTAAGTTTTGCTGCAATAAAATATTTATTATCAACTTATAAATTGTAAATTAAGTTAATTTGTGTAATTTGCATGTATATTAGCAATAGTTTAATATTAATAATTTAGCAGAATTTTTAATTTCTTCACTCACAAAACAAAACAGGGACTTTATATAGACGTTTAACAATGAAACAGTCAAAACAATATGGCGTAATAATTGCCTGAAGTAACTAACGTGAGGTAGGTTGTAGTGTTTTTAACGTCAAGGTTCAGAAGCACAAGGCTTCTCTTCAAGACGACTCGACATACTCGAACTACCATCACACAGATTAATGTAACAGTGAGTCACTGTTTGTTAAACTGGTAATTTAATGGTATGTAAAATGGGTATGTAACTAACAATGTAGTAGCCCAAGGCCTTAACTAACGTGAGAATTTAGTACATGTAATATGAACCTTTATTAACCGTCATAGAAAGGTAGCAAGTAAAAACAATAGAACACAAAATAACAACGGTGCATTACAACCAATACATATGCTTTGAACATAATAAATTAAAATATTAAATATATATATCATTTTATATATCTACTAAAAGTTTAGTTAATCTTTTATATTATTTTAAATTAATTTATCTAAATTTAATTGTTTTCTTTCATACGTCTTAATAACCAAATTACTTTTTAGTTTTCTGTATCTTTTAAGTCTGCACTCCAAGCATGTTCATAGACAATGTAACATTATCTCTATCTTAAATAGCGTGGGACTAAATAATACAAAAAGTCCTGGCTATATAAATACGATGTTGTTAGGCATCACACATGAACTTTACTGAAGGAAGACATTAGGAAACTGGAAGCGTTGGAAATGTGGATTTGGAGAAGAATGGAGAGGATTAGCTGGACTCAGAAGGTTATAAATGATGAAGTTCTGGAGAGAGTTGGCACAGATAGACAGTTGATAAATGTATTAAGTAATTGGAAGAAGAGCTCAACAGAGGCAGAGGCAGGCCGAGATTAGGAATGTTGGATGATTTAAAGACACACTCATATGTGGACATGAAGAGGAAAGCGGGAGACAGAAAAGAGTAGAGGAGTTGTATACCATGGACCTGCTAGTATGCAATGCACTAAGAGAGAGTTGTTAGACATGCCAAGAGCCTCAATAACTGAAGCTAGTTCGGAATAAATGCAATTTAACATTTGATACATACTCAACGTAGACTATAGATTATTAATGCGGAGTAAAATCTATATTTTACGCCTGTAAATTAGATTTTTAATTTTACCCAGCTGCAATATTTTGTTTTTCATTCATCAACCTTTTTATTTGTTTTCAATGTCAATAATAAACAACAAATACATCATACTTAATTAGAAACTAAACAAATAATCAGGAGGAGCCTAAGATATGTGAGGTCATACAGTCAGTAACAATTACATGTATTTTATAGGTATTGACTGAAATGTGTGGTAATTAGTTACTGAACAATGCAGATAAGGCAATGTTAATTAATCAATATCAAAAGGGGACTTAGTTATAGAATTAAAAATGGCTCAATTTTTAGACTGAATCCAGTGGTTTCAGGTTTTTGGCTGGAACTAGTGGCGATGTCGGTAAGATACTCGACCGCGGAGCAGTTTTTACGGGGTTCAAATCCTGGGCTCGCCTGTTACTGACATCGCTTTCGAGTGAGGAAACTGACGCTAACATTAGCTTTATTAGCTTTACTTCTAGAAAAGAGGGTGTACAATTTGTAAAAGAATGAATGAAGCTTTTTTGCATAATACGTACAGTGAATTGTTACCACACATCGGGCCCGCCAGAGCGTCTGCGGAAGCGTTGGCCCCATCGAATATAGTGAGGAAGTCAAAGGCGCAGTCTTTGCCCATCTCAATCTGAAGGTCTTCAATGCTGCAATAACAAGCAATTAGCGTCTAAATTGCAAAATATTATAATGAAGATACAAAATTGTGGAGTCTCTCTAACTCACTCTATCTCTATCTCACTCTCGCTCTCTCTCTCTCTCTCTCTCTCTCTCTCTCTCTCTCTCTCTCTCTCTCTCTCTCTCTTACACACTACCCCACTACTGGCACTACAGCCCACTGGCACTATTGCTAATTCACAGGTCCATGGCATATGTCGCCTCCACTCATCTCTATCTTCCGTTTTCCTCTTCATGTCCACATACGAGTAGATCTTTATATCATCTATAGGATTCATTTTGATACATCATTATTCTTAGGTTATTCTGATTATGACGAGGTTGGCTCCTTGTACCTTCCTCAGCTTCGACTAACATTTTCTGGAATGGTCGTCATTCCCTAAGAAAACAACCCAAGTTTCACTGATACCTAAGTTTGAAGATAGAATGGAATATTGAAAGATGTCAGCAGTTCTGGTGAATCTGGTAAAGAGAAGTTGACTAAAGTCTGCGCCTTAATTGCTTACGTCAGAGACACAGTTTTGTCCGGATCTACTTGAATCAGCCAATCACAGCGCGTGTTAGGCGGATATGGGCGTGGATATAGAGGTGACGTAATAACTCCGCCCTCTTCAGCGTCTGTTACGTTGTCGCATAGTGTCCATATCGCTCCAGATTCGACTGCGTTAAAATGAAATGAATAAATAATTAATGTGCTTATAAGAACGTAAATTCCATTCGTTGAATCGTTGAGCGGCATGTGATTTTCTATACTCAGTTCCTATAATTATTTATTCAAGTGTTTAGTATACATGTATTTTTCACGTATCAATTTAGATTTCAATATCTTTTTATTTTATTTATCATTTATTTTATTTAGTATCTTTTTAATTTATTTATCATTTAGTTTGGTTTAGTTTATCATTTAAATACTTCTTACATAACAGCAACAGCAGAAATAAAAACAAGCAAAATTTCTGGGTTTTCATCACCAATGACAATATTCAACATCATAAAACCAAAACCCAGCCAATGAATAAATAAGGTTTTAAATTAGAGCAAATCCAATATCTAAAAATATCATTCAAGAGTTATATCATTCAATTGTAGATAAATAAATAAAGGTATCCTAGCAGATTAAAATCATTGAGCTTATATCAAAGATGGCCAAAGACTTCATTTCTAGCATATGTTCGTACTTTAATTAGCATGAATGTTCAGATAGATCAGTTCCCCGTGTTGTGTTCGGGTTGTTTTTCTCACATTTCCGCACTGGATACTCCATCGGAATAAAAAAACTCTTTCATTCCGATGGATGTTCTAGTTTTTTATTTAAATCAAAACTTTTTGCAACATTTTCAACAATGCAGTTGAGACGGATATGTTATTGCTGTAAAAAGAAAGCGTCGCTAAACAATGGCGACTAAGAATATTCTGGTGACTATGACGATTGAGGCCAATTTGATGATTGCATTGGAATTCGAAGCGATGTGCAATATCTCCTGAATAGTACCCTATTATAACGGCGACTGTTTAGAGATGCGTGTCTTATCATAATAGACTGTAATGCCCAATTACACAGCCCTCATCGATTAAATCTCAATTCGATGGACAATAAACGTGACTATAACAAAATGATACAAGGAAATCGAATACCCCATTTAACCTAGAAGGGTAGAAATGAAATCAATGCAACAAAATATTTAATTATATAAAATATAGAATTTATAATTTCTGTGACAATTTCGCTTGATACGTCGATTGTCTTTAAGTACTAGCAAAATACTGTGCTGTAAAAATCTTTCACCTCAGTCAATTTTAGCCGGTCTTGTAATACAGTATTCTGGGGTTTAGTACAATTTTCAATGAATAAGAGCATAAAGGCAGCGAAGAAACAATTTTGGAAAGCAACAAATCAGAAAAACAGAAGCAGCAATTTAGCAAAGCAGCAAAAAATAGTGACGCAGCAAAGTAGCAAACCAGTAAAGCAGCAAAATCAGCAATCCAGTAATTATAGGGTAGCACAAATATTTCGCACAGAGCAGTACGGAAAACGAGATTTATAACATTATACAGCTTCATGTATATACAGCTGGCTTCGAATGATACAAAAGAGTTTGCTCCATCCAATACAATACACAGAGATAGTGATGAATTGCATGCATATATCATATAAAAGGAACGTAGTTTAATTTTCATCTCTATAAATTAATTTGTTTTCACGATATGAAGCAGAAGGCTGAGGATATAATTGTTTGGAAGAGTTATATGCAATGGACCTGCCATTATCAGTGCACTAGAAGAAGAAGAAAAAAAGAAGAAGAAGAAGAAGAATAAGACGAAGAAGAAGAAGAAAATCGTATTCCACTGCACGATTGCATGTACAGATTGACTCTACTGTCATGTCGGATTTGATGCCTTATTCTCTTAGAATGCATATTCTTGACTGCCTCTAGATACGTAACACTGTGTAGATTAGTCAGATATAATCGATAGTTGACTTGATTGCTTCGAGGTCGAACGTTATAAAGAAGTCAGGAAATGAAATCGTAACTAGGACAGGCTTTGAATTAACCGCATTGAAGTTGCAATGTATCGTCAATCTAGAGGCATCTCAGTTCTATCGAGCAAAAATGACGGCGAATACTGAAAGTTTAAACAGTTTTAAATGCGAATTAGCGTTGCTCGTTAAATTTAGAAATGGATGTCAATATATATACTAATAGAACGTTCTTTAAAAAGTGATCTGAAAAGAATCAATCATAATGACTCAATCGTAACGCATCTGATTAATTGAAAGATATCTCACTTATAGTGGTGTAACTAATCAACTGTTTGAACGCGCGAAAACAGCTATGCATTACTTTTACACATCGATTCAAGCTTGCAGACTATCAAATTGTGACTAATCAGTAGTTTACATAACTGTTGAGGTTTAATCACTTGATTGTCTCACTAGTAAATTTGACCATAATAATGAACTAGAATAAAGATCAACAGACCCGGATACTGGCAGACATCCCCTATATATCCATCAGGACACACACAATCCTGTTCTCGCTCCTGCCCTCCATACACGCACGTGCCGTTGTGCAAACACGTGCTGTTGTCACATCTTTCTGTTCCTACAAAATTATCAAATAGATAATTCTGATAATAATATCAATAATAATAATATTAATAGATACTAATATTAGGCCTACAAGCTGTAAGATCGCTGTGGCTCTCTCTCTCTCTCTTTCTCTCTATTTCTCTCTCTTTCTCTCTCTTTCTCTCTCTTTCTCTCTCTCTCTCTCTATAACTCTATCTCTCTCGTAATGTGCTACACACTGGCAGGTCCATGGTATATAAAAGAGTTTAAGTTTACTTCAGAATCACACGCCACTATAATATTACATACAAATTATAAAAAGTCCAAAACAATATACAGCATGAATTCATATCTGAATAAATATTTCAGTCAAAAACACAACCAACGCATAATTTATAATTTGTCTATTCTATAATACACCCACTCTTCTCTGTCTTCCGTGTTCCTTATCATATCCTGATCAGCAAATCTAACAGTTATCTAACATCCATTCAAAAGCTATCACTTAATAATTGCTTTAATTTTATTAAACTTCATATAAGAAAATAATTTAATGTATAAATATGACCATAAGGTTAGTTTGAAATTGCTGATTCCAGGGATTTCAAAATTTATTTCTACTGTGCTTATTGTGAGAAGATCATACAGTATCGTTTGTACGACATGTTGAGAATGACACACCAATTATTACTTTAAAACGAACTTCAAGTATTCAATCAATCAATAAGAATTTAACTTCCGGTTGTTCGCCATAAGTCAATGTCAGGGACGTCTCTTGCAGACTCTACACAAATAGGCTCCAAAGCACTACACGATGAAGATTGAGTACACAGAGACCACAAGAGAAAGTGAGATAAAAACAGTGCGTGTCCAAGATCCAAGGCAAGCGGGTCTAACGTATTCATCAATGAACGATGAACAAAAATGCGTAAAATTATTGTTTAGCGCATCATCCTAAAGTCAATCCAAACTATTTATTTTCCTAAGTTTCTTTTAAAAATCAAATAGCAGAACACAATACAGCAGGAATGAATGAATGATCAACAGTGCAGTGACGGGTGCAGTTTTGCCACGTCAGTACTGATGAGTCTAGACGAGAGGAACTCTGGCGTAAGAAAACTAATAACATGAATCCAAAACAATTATTTGACATTAGCATATTTCTGCCATTGAATCAGCCCGATTCTCTGTAAAAGTATGACGATTCATTGTCAAGGTTGAACGATATAGCCAATTGGAAATAAGTAAACAGACACTAAAAGGTGAAGGTCGGACGCAGTTTGTAATCACTTGCCCTTACATGCATATTTACACATAAAAATTGCCATAAAAACAACGGAAATATAATTTTAAAATTTTTATCGACGGGCCTAAGGAGTGGAGCCCCCTGCCCCTGGATACGTCACAGCCTAGTGGTCTTATCAGAGGTGGAATTATATAGATTAATCTAATTTGTTTATTATAGTTTACTTTTTGAGACCAAAAGCAATGAACTGTTATTAGGGCATCTTTTCCGTAAAGGTATATGCTTCATTCTAGATTTCAATAATAAAACGAAAACCTGTATATACTCTATTTTAATACAATAATACATATTTAAATGATTTTTATAGGCCTACAGCAATAGGAGTAAAAAGCTAAAACCAAAATTAACGTCGGGATTCCTGTCTAACAGCATGCCAGTGATATTGCTAACAATAGAGCATGTATGTCAGAGTATGTCAGTGCTTTCGGATTTCAACGTTGGGTTCTCTGTTGCTTTAACTTGCTTAGCAGAGTTTAACTTTTAGGAAATAAATGTTTTCAATTCTATCCTAATGTGCTGTGCTTATCACAAAATCACACATGTCTTATACCCGCTCTTATAAACGGAAAGATATTCTCGCCGAAATCAATCTCTACCATTTGACTTTATCCTCGAGATAACTACAAATCTGCTTCTTGCATCTTATGAAACCTTTCAATTCTCAACTTTATCTTGAGCCTGTTATGTCACATTTCCAAGAATTCAAAACGTTTGCGCGGATTTCGCGCTCTCCTATTGGCTGGAGCCACCTGCGACGGTTGAAAGTCAGCCTCCTGGCGACGACTTTGTTTTAATCTAACGGTGACATAATCGGCCCGATCTCGACAAGATATAGTTGCGTCACATGTAGCTGAAATCAGCTCAGATGCCGAGCGACATCTCGTTCATAGTATGCAAAAGCGACTTTCGGCGACGATATCGTTCTGATTGAAGCTTTATAGGATTGCACATTAGACGCTAATGCGATAAATAATTATTAGACTACTAAAAGAGTCAGGTTACAAAAAGCCCATAGCCATGCACAAACACCTAAATACGACACTAATGTTTGCAGTTAAGGTAAAGGTCGTGAAATAGTTGTCTATAGAAATTAAATTACGCAATATAGGCCTACTATTTACAAGTCATTTAAACATCAAGTTAACACCTGCTATTGAAGATATTTTGAATATAGACAAGCTGCAATAATTAGCTAATAAGAATTCAAAGCATACCCTGTCAAAAATGTCAATTGAAATTGACATTTTTACGGATCCATCTATCTTTCTTAAAGCGAATGAAAGGCTCATATTTTATACAGCTGCTAAATTTAGTGGGTTTCTATTAAGATTTCCTTTAAAATAAAAATTAAATATTTATCATAAACGTATTAGGCCTACTTTAATTCAGTGACATTTCCTTTCAAATTTAAATTTGTCACAATTTAATACATTTATGAGGTAAGTTGATCTCTTTTGTTTCAGCAATTTTTCTCAAGTTTACTCGAGCAGTTAACTAAAAATTTATTAGTCAAAAATACAATGAATAAATAAAAATAAAGTAGGCATACAATGTGATCCAACTCTCACTCAGGGCACTGCCTACTTTCAGGTCCATGGTATATAACGCCTCCACTTATCTTTATCTTCCGTTTTCTTCTTCATGTCCTCATACGAGTGGATCTCTAAATCATCTAGGCTACAACATTCTTTTCGATATGCCATTACTCTTGAGGGATTTTTCTTATGACGAGGTGGGCCTCCTATGCCTTCCTCAGCCTCGACTAACATTTACTGCGCAGGGGCGTAGTAAATATTGGTCGAAGCTGCGGGAGGCATAGGGGACTGAAAGCGACCTATCACATATGGTTATAAATTTCAAAAGTAGTTAACCACATCTACAGAAATTTAATATGTAGCCTACTCTCAATTACTGCTAAGAATTATCAAAGACACTGAAATCCTCTTTTCCCAATGCTCTTTATTTTACTTTATATCCCAAATTTACTTTTAATGTTGATTTCAATTTTTTGTTTGAAAGCGGGTTCCTCTATTCCGCTGCAATTTAGATATTTTTATAGCGGAAAAATACTATTTATCGGTCTAGAATGAAACCCGGATTTTCAATATTTTAAATCAGGATGCCCGCAAGTCAATGGTTTGGTCTTTTTTCTTTTCTTAACTTTAAATAGTTTTGCAAAGTTAAGTAAAAGCGTAGTGATTTACACTTAACTTATAGCATATGACATTAAATTAAGAAAGGTATAATAAAAGGAAATAAATAATTAATTATTATTAATAAAAGCGTTTGAAACTACTTCTTGCACTTAAATAGTTCACGAAAGACTTTGAATTGCAACATTAAAAGACTTGTTTCAATATCTTTATCTGATTTATTGTAAAACATAAAGAATAACAAATACTTTTGTAAAATGTATAGGCGTACGTTTGAAAAAAGGATATCTTTTTCTTTTCTTCTTTAGTCAACCGCTGTCAGATTTTGGATTCATTCTGAAGCAATTATTTCGTTAATTGTTCACTGATGAATCAATATAAGACATTAAAAGCATCTGCACCACTTGTTATGATGTCAAGAAATCTTCTGTATACGTGGAATAAAGGGCTACAGAATTTACAATCAATCGCTTTTAATCTCACAATGGTATCAATAGTTTACTATATCGCAATGATTTCCCGTAGAAAATCTTCAATTAGAGTCTATATGATATGTCAAGCAGATCAGTCACACTTCAACAAATGGAATCGCGTAAGCAATGAATTTTTTATGCCACTTTTCAAAACCAATTTGTTTTATACTACTCTTCAAATACCATTTGTCTTATGGCGTTCTTCAAATACAATTTAGCTTTTTCACTTCCCCCAAACATTCGGTTCAATGAGTTCAGAAACTATCGGCATATTCTCGTTGATTACTGAATCTATAAATAGTTTGATATTCACAAATATTTTATTAACAAAATAAAATATTTTTAAATTTTCATTTGTTAAAATACTTATTTTTAATATTTTACTGTTATTAATTTAGTACGTAATTTTTTTTTTACTTTTATATTTTTAATTGATTGATTGCAAGGTGATCCGATCTACCCATGCATTTACCATTCAAGGCGTAACCTCGTCTAACTCGCATAGATGGGCCTACACAATATTGTTACCATCAAACCTAAAAATCCTTTTCTGAATTCTCAGGGATCTGCCAGTTGGTAAAAGCTAAAGCTAAGGTTTATGTCAGTTTCCTCACTCGAAAGCGATGTCAGTGACGATCGAGATCAGGATTTGAACCCTGCTTATACTGATCCGCGGTTGAGTATCTTACCGACATCGCTACTGGCTACAGCAAGTTGGATTAATATTCTCTGAGACCTCTCTCGTTCATCTCGGCCTCAGACATACATCACTGTCCAGAGATAAAATGGACGTTAAGCGATCATGCTTTTTTTCCTCTCCGCGTGAATATATTGCACTGTTATTGTGCTCGTATATTTATGTGTGTTTATTTGTATGAGTATCATTGTGTTTGTATATCTGTATGTCGATGCATTTTTTTCGTATATTTTACTACGATAAAGTATATTAATGCTACCACTACTAGTAGACTTAAATTCGAAGCCTTCATGGCTTCCTGAACCGGTATAATTAAGAAGAGATTAAAGCAATATGACTGCTTAATTACTGGCTAGTCAATTTGAAGTTGAGAGTCGAAATAGGTCATAAAATCCAAAAAGCGAATATGAACTAATCAAGACAATAAATACTCTTTCCATAACTTGCATTAATCAACTTATATCGAAGTACCGTAAAATTCGCCATAATAAATAAAACAATTAATAAATAATAAGGCTTGTAGCCTATAGCTCTCTATGCGCTATACTTCTTCTTATCGTGTCCTCATACAGCATTAATCCAGCATCTGACACAATTTCTCGCCCGATCATTGAACTGTCTGAGATCCTCACGCGTGACCCCATCACCGGTCAAGTTGCAGTTCATCAAATGGTCAATGTCCTCCTCTTCCAGGCCGCATTCATATACTGTAGAACCATTATAGTAACCCCATCGGCTCATTGCAACCTTTGTCCGACTGACACCTGTCCTAAATCTATTTAAGCATAGCTACGTTCGTCGATCCTCATCGCACCCACACGCTACACTGAAGTGACTCTTAAAGGATGATTAGGACTTTCTGACATAACGATATGTAAATACCACAACAAATTCAACAATACACCTTGAAAATCTAAAAGTTAAGCGGAAAATTTGCCAATAAAACTCAAACCAATCGATCGATTGTCTAATCAATTGATTTCTTGAGTGCCTACCCTCACAAATGTATCCCTGCATGGCATTGGGATTGACGTCACAGGATACATCTTTCCACTTATAGCTATCCATCTGCCTCCATGTATCCTCCTTCTGCCAGTACTTGTAGTTTGTGATGATGGAGCACCTATCCGCACTGGGGGCTCCGTCGTACCAATCCTGCCAATAAGAGCTTCCGGGCAGGGTCATGGTTGTGCCATCCGCCCAAACCCATTTACTGGCTGCACACAACAAATGTACGAGTAAATTACGAGTGTATGATTAGAGGTTTAGTTAAGATCAAGAATAAGATTTGTGAGAAGATATATTATAAAATAAATTACGTAATATACTAAGTTGAGCGTGACAGGGGAAAACCACCTAAGAGGCCATATTTTTTTCAACCCAGAGGCTGTGTACGGCATGGGTAAGGCATTGCCATTAGTGAAGGGATTAATTGGTTGATCTATGAAGTGCTCTATATGAAGCGTTAGTACAGAAAATCAGTATGAAAATAGAGAATAACCTATAGACTGGAGCAAGTGGCGATGTGGCTGGAGCCAGTGGTGATATGGCTGGAGCCAGTAGCGATGTCGGTAAGATATTCAACCGCGAATCAGTATGTGCTGGGTTCAAATCCTGGGCTCGCCCGTCACTGACATAGCTTTTGAGTGAGGAAACTGCACTATAAACATTAAACATTAGTTTTTTTCTACAGGATTTGAACCCCGCATATACTGATCCGCGGTCGAATATCTTACCGAGATCGCCACTGGCTCTGGCCAGTACAATAGATTGTATGAATCATAAATTTATAGTAATTATCAACCAATCAATCAACAATTATCGTTCGATTCCTCGCCATAAGGCAAAGTCAGGGACGTCTCTTGCAGACTCTACACAAACAGGAGCCAAAGCACCACACGATGACGACTGAGTACACAGAGACCACAAGAGAAAGCGAGATCAAAGCAGTGCAAGTAAAGCAGATAACGAAATTAATAAAATTATGAAATTAAATCAGACCGTTATCGACTTTCTCTCCCCCTATGTAGGAGCTGAGCGTTCTCTTCTTGAGCACTGATTGCTCAATGAACCTCTGCTCCGTCTCGCTGTTGATGCTCAGGAGCAGTGCTCCGTAGCTCCAGCATGAGCTCTTAGCGTCTCGAGCATTGGCGAGCAGGTTGTAGAAGAATTTGTACTTGTGACCTTCGTGATACTGCCACTCATCGCTCCACACTAGGTCAGCTGTACCACATCAATAAGTTATTCTCATCATCATCTTCTTTCCTTGAATCCCAGTTTAGCTAGGATTGTAATACGAAGAGATCTTAACTTTTCCATACGTTTTAGAGCATTTTGAATAAATTTCTGGAGCTTAGGTGCTCAACACCCGAATGGCCTTTGTGACTTTGGTTTGGATTTTAGTGCACTGATAAATACTGGAATTTTTAGAAGGTGTTCCTTAAATTGACATTAATATTGGTATTTACCCCGCAAAAGCTGATGATTACATACGGCTGCAAAGCATTTTACCATTTCGTATCTTATAATAGGAAAGAAACTCATTGAAAACGATTATTTTGTGCTTTTAAGATCAAACTGCTAGGATCAACATTCAACAATATAAAAACAGCATTTGTGTGTCAACAAACTGCGTCCGGCCTTCACCTTTTAATGTCTGTTTACTTATTTTCTATTGGAAAATAAACGAGTGGATAAACTTCAAAAACTGGAGAAAGTCTATTCGTATCCCGACCCTGGTTGGACTGGGATTTAAGGGAAGATGATGATGATGATGACTTATTTTCTATTGGCTATATCATTCAACCTTGACAATGAATCGTCACACTTTTACTAGGAATAGACGAAGATGAGGGAAAGGTAAATTTTACTTACGTTTGCATACAGGGTAGTAATCGTCGCAACAGTTCTCAAACGTTACACACGCCGAATTACAGAAGCACAAGTTTTCCGGTATGTATTCAGCATCACATCGACCCTTGCACGTCCCTTCGATTCCTTCTACATCTACAAACATAAATCAATCAGTCAGTGAAGTAATTATAAGCATACGGGAATAACTGTAAGTATCATTGAAATGACTGCGTTTTGTACTATGAACGGCGAGAACATAATCATTGCAAACTTGATAGGTAAAAGGAATGTTCTAGATTGATAAGAAATTTTGCTGACGAAAAATTAACGTAGTTACCTGTTCATGAATATTTCACTCTCACACGTGAGCAGGGAAGTAGCCTACACTGTCATCGATCAAATTCTACTAAAAATTCTTAAAACCTTCTTAAAAATTATAGCACTTGACATGGATAGCGTTTCAACCAAAGTTAACTCAGCAATATTTCTGCAAGAGCATGAACGTTTCTTAGAAAAGAATGGAGACTATTTAGTTGAGCATTATTTTCTGGAGTTAGGCTCGAATGTATGTTAAGCTGACCTACATGTAATCTATTGCATGTTCACTAGTATTCAGTCCTCTGGCATATGGCAGATCCAAGGTTCATATTTATCTCTAGTCCACTTTATCAATGCTAATGCAGATCTCTTACTAACCTAATGGCAATCTGATTACAACTTTTTAAAGTTAGCTTGAAAATTAAGATAGTGATTTAAAATTTACAAACCTGGAAATGCCAAAGAAAATAAAATCCACGGTATCCCAGCTATTTCCAGCATGCTTAAACTTGACCGTTGTATTTAGCGTAGGAATATCGTTTTCAAAATGCTGTGCAAAGTTTAATTACTCTTTCCGTTTCACACAAATATTATCAGCTCGGACTCAGATTAGGTTGGCTATCTTCCAGTGAATCAACAAAGCTTGAGCATAGAAATAAAATCGGTTCTATTTGTATAGGATTCGATTGCTACACCTTCTAGATTCATTGTCCATGCTTTTAATGTTTTTGCAGAATAAATAAAATCGATCTTTTGATGTTTTAATCCTAATAGTCAATGATGGTTGTCAGTTTAACTGAGTCACAACGCGCTAAGCGATCATGACCTATTTCTGTCAGATAACGTGATGGGAGTATAATTAAGATCTGAAACACAAGATGATGCAAATTAACATAAAATAAATGCTAATAATAATTATGCAACTTCTTTATGCAAATCATGGTGCTTTGAGTTATCAGTTTATCATCATCATCATCATCATCATCATCATCATCATCACCATCATCATCATCATCATCATCATCATCATCATCATCATCATCATCATCATCATCATCATCCTTTGAATCCCAGTTTATCTAGGGTCGGGATACGAATAGACTGTCTCAAATCCTCGCTGTTCTACACCACACCACCAACCAATCCCCTATTTGAGACTTTTCCATTCGTTGAAATTTTTGAAGCAATTTCTGGAGCCTAGGAGCTCACCAACCGAATGCCCTTTCTGACATTGGTATGGATCTTAGTGCTTTAGTCGCCTTCTACGACATGTGCAGTCACCGGTTGGTCAATTCTTCAAACAACCCGGACACAACACGGGGAATACAACACGAGTTATCAGTTTATCTGCATGGAAAATAAATAAATGCAAACGATTTTAATATCAGCTTATTGTCGAGAAAGTTTCTTAATGATGGAGTCAGCGAAGGAGTTGAATCCCATATCTACTGATCCGCAAACGAACACCTAAACGAACTTAATAGCTGTCAAATAATTGTTACGTATGGCTATGGTCAACTTTTTGAAATTAATTGAACAGAAATGAATTTATAAATTTTTAGCGAATTGAATTTAACGACAAATATTTGACAATTTTTTTTCAACCGATCATCATTTATGTTATTCGAAATATGTTGACTGCTGTGCTGTGTGATATGTGAACCAATAAACATACATGTATGTCTCTCTCTCAGCTTATGTAGCAATATGAAATATTACTAGAAATCATTTCCCTCACATATTGTATTGCCCAATGGCAAATCCGTGGCACATAACTCATCCGATCAATTCTATGCTAAGCTTTTCACCTTTATGTAATTAGAATTTTATTACATTTAGCAGCGTCTGTCATCTGTTATAAACCTCATATTATTTTCATTATTTGAATTCGAATTATTTCTTAACAAAAATTCTTTCCAGTCCACAGCCTAAATAACAATTTTTCAAATTATCGAGGTAAAATGAATATAGATCAGAATTTAGGTTTTTAAATTAAAAAATTTATGTCAGAAATATTTTAAGTTTACAGTACTTCTGAATTCAGAAGTGTCACCAATGAGAATTGTGCCGGTAGTTCCTCAATTTGACGACTTAAAATAAATAGACCGACTGTTCCATATAGATAAAAAAGAGTAAATATGACACTGCAGTAGACACTGTTGAGCATCAAGTATAGGAACATCTCGTGACTCAGTGGTAGAGAGCTCGCCTTTTGAGAGAGAGTTCGCGAATTTAAGACTGCGTTGAGAAGTAGGTTTTCTCTTCCGATGGACAAATAAAAATCTAGTGGTGTACACTTGATGGTGACAGGCCGATGGATAGCCGACCTTAATATTCAATTTCCAATCTAGTCCCCTCCATATTTACAGTTGGGCGTCAGTTGAAAGTCTAGCTTTAATTTCTGCTACATTAGCGGTTGCCGTGAGTTTTAATTCCAGCTTCACAGATTAATTAAGGCAAGACTTCTGCATGTAACTATCTTCACTCGAAAATCTTAATCCATCAAACCACAGTATCGCCTTTATGACTTAAAGGTTCACTCGTATGTGGGCATTAAGAGGAAAACAGAAGACGGAGAAGAGAGGAGGTGTTTTATACCACGGATCTGCCAGTAGGAAATGCACTAAAAGAGAGAGAGAGAGAAATAGAGAGAGAAACATAATATCTGTTTAGCTAGAAATTCATATAAGTTGTTTCAGTTGTAACTCAGGTCAACTATCATTTATCATTCACTCAATTATTATTAAGTTCGTAATACATTATTAATTATATTATGCAGAAGTAAAAGCTGGTATAAAAATGCGAATCTACGGCGACAATCAGACGCCTGACTGATAAAAATATTAAATTCTTGAAAGACAAAAAACAAGATAAACTAAGCAATGATGCAATCCATATAAATATTGAAAGTGTTTTGTAGCCACGAGATCGGATTGATTGTGAGATCAATACAGATTCAACATTCACATAACATTACATAAGTATTTTGAGATTTTGCTAGTGTGTGGAGAAATCCAAGCAAGAATAAGAATCCCAGAGAATCAGGTTGACACAATTTTAGATTACTGGATGGAGTCCTTTTAAATGATCAGTGAAGAAAAAAGATTCTTAATAATGAGTCATTTAAATGATCCTTAAATAATAACTCATTTTAAATGATTTGTGAACAGGATTAACGAATTTCCTAATTTTACTTCCTTTAAGGGAATTAAAAATTTAATTTCCTTAAATCGACTGAAATCTTGAGGACCAGATTGCTGGTAAGGAAATGCTCCAGACCGGTAAATGGATAAAGGATATGAATTAATTGTAATTAATTGATTTATTGCTTAAGTGATTGATTGACTAGGGCACGAGTCAAGCGTCTCACTATCACGTGCTGTGGGACTACATCAGGTTCACGGCTGATGAGCTTCAGATGATTTATTGATTTATTAATTGATTTATTGACTGATTGATTTATTGATTGATTGATTGACTAGGGCACGAGTCAAGCGTCTCACTATCACGTGCTGTGGGACGACAACAGGTTCACGGATGATGAGCTTCAGATGATTTTTGATTTATTAATTAAAAATGCATGATTAGGCTGCATGATGATTTAATCATGTTTCACTAAACTGCACGCTATAGTCATGGATGCTCACTGCACTATAATACGTGCTAAACTTCTAACCCATAAATTACTTTTCCCTAAAATCAATTCATTCAAACAATAGCTCTTAACTTAAAGAGTATCATGGTCTGATTTTACTGTGTTTTATGTTTGATTCTTAATTCTTATTGAACTTTGAAAATGTTTATTTAAGATCCAATGTTAAATCCTGGATTTTTGAGAATCGACCAGCCAAAAGCTACATATATTTTATACCTGTATGTTGACAAATTTAAGACATTTGCATAAGTATGGCTTTACTTTTAGCAACAAAACATTGCTCTATGGATTGCTCACTGGTTGGTCTTGTAGCAGCATATTCGTTACTGAAATGGTTAAATTAAGTTTCATTTTAGGTAGTATTTTCAATTGCAAGTTAGTCCACTTAATTAGGATTCAGATATTCCAAGCAACCCCTGCCCCCATTCGTATATCATGTATTTATTGCGCTCAAAGTCGAACAATAGCTCGCGAACTGAGAAAATAGACACAAAACTGAAAAGAAAATATTAAGTAAATATTGAAGCGAAACGAGTTTTTCTTAAAATATCACCCGACTCTCAACCATGGATTTATCCAAGAAAATCTATCGATAAGATGCACCTTTTCGTTTCAATTGATGTATCGATCTGAGAATGCGAGGTATTCAATTCCAACCTAATTTCACAAATCTAGTTTAGACATTCCATTCATGGAAACACAGGGTGACTCAATTAAAAAGCTTAGATGTTTTCTTAAGTAGTTTAAGTATTCGTTGAAACTTAAAATTAGTCAACTTAGCCTATATCATACAGTGTAGCTTTGCTTTGTGTCCGGATCATACTATAATAGACTGGGGAAATAGACTACACACAGCGAAGATTTATTAAAGAGACTACCAAACGCAAAGCTGAAAGGGGCTACTGACATCCAATCGGAACTCTACATTTATTAATAGAAATTGATATTGAGAGCTCATTTAAAGTAATGTCTGACTTGATCTATGATAACTTTGTGAATTTAGGTGTTTTTTAGACAAGCGGAAAGCAAATTCTTAGTTACTGCAACAATTAGCAAATTGGACCTGCAATTTACAGCATCGAAGAAAATATATATCAGTTTATCTAAGCAAGACATTAAAGTAATTTTTCCTCATATTTCTTATACTCTCCATTATTCATTATTAGCACATTTATTACCATTTATTATTATTATTATTAGGCCTACAATATTTTAAATAAATGTGTCATAAATTAAGATCATATAGGCCTAAATATCTGCAAAATTTTACTTTCATATGTTTTTATGTAACAATTAAATTGCAACTACGTAAGACTTTCTATTCATTATGTGACACCTCTTATATAATATTTAAACTAAATTTTGGAGAAAACTATTCCATTTCTATTTTAATAGTTTATCAAATAAAATTAATTTTTCTACCTCTTATTGTATGAATTTGCTTCACGCTTTTAACCCGGTCAAGTAAAATGTCGAAGGCATATGTTATTATCATGTCTCCGTGCTATCCATAAGATGCGCTTCTTTGAAGAACAATTTATTTTTTCGCCATGTCCAAGTGTCTTGCAGGCTGCAACGTTGGTTTAGTCGCCTCTTACGACACGAGCGGTAAATGGCTGATCTATTCAGTGGCAACTCGAGCAAAACTTTGTTGAAATATATTTCTAACCATGAGACCTCAGCCAGATCTATTCCATATCTTTTATCTATATTTTGTCTTCAGAAATGAAAGGTAATAATACTAGGCCTGAGTGGTTTTTAGTTTCCTTCTAACCACCTATAAATTATCTCAATCTTAATCATAATCTTGAATAAAATTAGAAATATTTCCTTAAATATAAATTATATCTTACAAATGCTATTAACTTCTCTTATTAGCTTCAATTTTGCATGAATTATGTTACTCTTGTTCAGCAATTAATATCTGAACCGCACTCTACACTGACTTCTCTGTAAGTCTTTCATCCAGATGAACACCCTACATGTATATCCGGTTCTCCACACACCACTCCTGGTGTATGCTTGCTTCCACCAGTCTCTTACAGGTTGCTCTCATGCAGGTAACAGAGTTAAATTAGGTGCTAAAGTTACCCGTTACTCGACAATCTGTCATAAAGCAAGACCAGTTCTTGATTACATATACGTCGATAGTAGCAGTCGTCGATGGTAGTGTACATGTATGCTTCTCATTCCCGCTCAATCTCTATCTATCTCCCTCTCTCTCTCTCTCTCTCTCTCTCTCTTTCTCTTACACACACTCACACGCAGACAGACAGACAGAGAGACAAAGAAAGAGAGAGAGATAAACAGAGAGCAAGAGAAGAAAGAGAGAGAGAGAGAGAGAGATAGTTTTAGGACTTTAATATCTCTAAAATACGAAATCTCGTTATAATTGCTTCCTCGTTATTGTTTAGGTTGTAGGCCTATAATAAAATATTATCCTATTGTACAAATATGCGAATATAATACGGGTAAGTTGCTCTTGTACAACTGTACAAGACATGTAATCATATTTGACTAGGTTTTAGGCCTGCATTGCTAACGAGTTACCTGGTAATTGAAAGCTACCTGGCGTACAAAAATGAGAGCATAATGCCATTCATTGCTTTCATTTCATTGGCATTATACCTAGTTACATGCATTATGTACTAGATTTTATTTAGTAAACTAACTCTTACAATGTTTTAACGGAGCTGTTAGCATACGTAGCTGAGAAACTGACAGGTCTCTCGTTGCCTCAGTGCACTGCCTACTGGCAGGTCCATGAGATATAACGCCTTCGCTCTTCTCTATCTTCCGTTTTCATTTTCATGTCCACATACGAGTGGATCTTTAAATCATCTAATATTCCTAATCTCGGTCTGCCTCTGCTTCTCTTTCCTTCAGTGCCACCTTTTATGACCTCCTCTAATAAACTACCTCCCCTAAGATTGAGTCCTATCCAATTATTCTTATTATATCTTAAAATATTTATCAACTGTCTATCTATACTCACGCTCTTCAAAACTTTTTAATTGACGGTTAGCGCATTGGTTTCCAGACAACTTTTTGAATTTTACGTGTATACTTGGTATGCGGAAACAGACGTAAAACTAGAGTTTTCATTTAACCTTTATTTTATTTACAAATTTTCTTGAATGAAATGACTAATATAAAACGTGTTGAAGTTATAGTCAGATGATAAACTGGACGCTAAATTGATACTAAATAATTATGACTGCTTACTAGCTTTAAGTAATTTTCCAATTTTTGGAGTTTATATATTTTGATTTTTTGCAGAAAATTAGGAAATTCCGGCGTTCATGACAGCATCGATTAAACATGTCATAGGCTCATCCCTCTTTTTTTATAAGACGGAGACTCGCTTGCTGCGGTGCCTGTTTTAAATACATGCCTCATTCCCACATCATGCAATTTGCCCTCTTTCATATCGGTTTTCTTCAGTCATTCTCGTATCTCTTTTATTTGCTTTTCTTTGTTTTCGATGTTGGCAATATTTTATAGAATTTTAAGCCTCTGATTTGTCACTCTTGGAGACGTTGATATTTAATGGAAGATTTGGAGAAGCATTGTGTTCATCTTTTTACAGGAAATGTTTTATAGTGACAGAATTGCACAGAAAAGATTTCATAATAAAAGCTTTTGGACATTTCTATCATTATCTCTCTATCTCTAGCTTTCGTTCTCATTCTCTTAATAAATGTTTGTTTAAAATTTCGCTTCTTTGTCCACTTTCTCTCTCTCTCTCTCTCTCTCTCTCTCTCTCTCTCTCTCTCTCTTTCTTCTCGAGTTTCTATCTCTTTAATCTGGCTCTCTGTCTGTCTCTCTCTCCCTTAAGTAAAGCTTAAACATAGAAGATAAAATATAACTGGGCCGTTTGAAGAATAGATCAACCGGTGACTGCATGTGTCGTAGAAGGCGATTAAGGCACTAAGATCAAAACCAGCTTCAGAAAGGGCCCTAGTTAACTGTGATTAAAGGGAAAATGCTGGTGATGGTAGATTTACGAAAGTTATAATCGATATTTCAGAATAATCTAAAGTTATCGTGATCTGATGTCATTGCTGTGTGGATCCAATATCAGATCTCCTTCTAATTTGATTTAAAAAAGCAATTCAACTGGCGTCATAAATACGGCTAAAAGTATTGATTTCTATTACGAAAAAAAAACGAAGAGGTTGCAATGCTTTCTTTGATCTAAGAGTATTAATTAAAAATCTGGACTGGTCCACAGACAGTCTGGTTTTAAGTCAATTACATAACTAAAAAGCACGAGAGTGTCAAACTAGCGATAGATTAAAGTTAGACAGAGAGAAGCTTATTTTATTTTTAAAGTCTTAATAGACCTAGAGACATACAGATTTCAGACTACTGAGTATGCTCCCGTAAAAATAACTCAGTGTGCATGTAATTTAGGTAAGGCTGGTAAAGCTAAGGTTAACGTCAGTTTCCTCATTCGAAAGCGATGTAAGTGACGGACGAGCCCAGGATTTGAATTCCGCACATACCGATCCGCGGTCGAGTGTTTTACCGAATTCGCCAATGGCTTCAGCGTCCGTGGCTACGTCGGGGATGACGTGACATTTTGCTGTTTTTGGGGCCCTGGGTTCAATTCTCAGTCGCTCAGGTCAAGGTGTAATATGTCGGACTTTCATACTAATGGTAGGCCTAACCTGAAAAACTGAGAAAACTCCCTAACAGTATTAATGGGGTATTAAAAGAGATAGCTGTCCGAGACCATTATTCATTTCATACATATGAATGATATTCTATTCAATGCTATTCGAGTGGAGTTTTTTTTACGGTTTTCAATGAATTTAACAATTTAACTCTTTATACTTAAGCTACCTGATTTATAGTAAAAGCTAATTAAGTTACATCCAGTAACAATTAACAATAACAAAAACAAACACAATCACAAATTTTTCACTTAACAATTATTTTTCACATAGGCCTACTTTCTCAAACTCCAGCTTAAATTATAGGCCTACGCATAGATTATATATACATGCACACACCAACACATACTTACACACAAAAATGCATACACACATAGTTAATAAATGCAGAGTTTCTTGGTCAGGTTTCATACGAAACCACAAACCTGATCAGATATATCGATCCCCATCAGCGACTATCCGAGGCAAAACCAAAAAATAATACTCAAAATCTAAGGACTGGGGCGAGATCGAAATGTTCTACATTGTTGGACTTTAAAGGGGTCTAGGAAAGAGGATCCGTTAGCCTTCTTCTTCTAGTGCACTGCCTAACGGCAGATTCATAGCATATAATTAACTCTTATTCCTACCAATTCTATCCTCAGCCCCCTTTTCATCTCTACATATATACATTTTTACATGTATATGAATTTTTATCAAATCATTAAACACCCGATGTCTTGGTCTTTCACTAAATTGATCCTTGCCCTTGTTTTTTTTAAAAATTCCTTCTACTACATCCTTTAGCAAACCATCCCTACTTATTGTATGTCTCATACAGCTTTCAATTTTCTATTTCTTATCATATTTATTAACGGCCTACCTGTACCGACGGTTGACAGTGAATAATTGTGATATTAAATTAGTTAGCCTATATGTATATTGGCACATACGTACGTGCATACCTTCATTCTTTCGTCATCCTTTAAATGATATTATTCGTACTGCTCCACTCGCTATCTTCTCCGTTTTCGCCCCTGGCAGGGACCGTCCTTTTATTAGACCATCATTCTCTCGCTCAAAATCTACGTTCACATCCCTAACCATTGAGACTGCAATCACCACTACATATCAATATTCCATTAGTCCTCAATGGCTCTATCTAGTAAGCTTACTTAACTGATTATATACTTATACGGAAAATTGAATTCTTTTAGCGTCATGGGAAACGTGCACGACATTTTCTTCAAAACCGGTTCCAATACCAATCATTTAGGCTTAAGACCTTTTTAATATCTCGAGAACTTCTCGAGATGAGACAAATCATACCTATGGGACAAAGTGAAGAGACGTCCATCACAGAGCGATAGCACTGCTTTACCCATAGCAACAATGGCTCAAATGCCATTAAATAACGACATCTTTTCAAGTAAAATTTTAATTTTGTAATTATCGCATAGCATTTATTATTATTTCAATATGTGAACACCTAGATAGTAGATACATCCTATCCCAAGATCATGGTATGATTCTATTACTTTATGGATAAGGAGATAATTAGAGATAATGAACATTTGAAATAGTGTCGCAGTGTTATGGTTTCATTTCCAGGATTTTGGCCTTCAAAAATCAAAACAAAAGGTATTTTAAATATTTAATTACAAATTGTTCAAGTAAAAAGTAAACAGTAAACACACATTATAGTGAAATGATCAGTTATGTTGATATCTATCACTTTCATTCAATACCACATCGTAAAACCGTTAGGCGATTTAGACCATTTTCCGTATAACCAATCCAGGTCCGAAACCTTGCAAATTCCAAAATCAGAAAACCAGTTAATGACAAAAATAACCTTAATTATATTATGCTTCTTCTTCTAATCAATAAATGCGATATAGTTTTTGCACTTTATGAAATTTACTATCGAAATATGATTGCAAACAATCTATCCGACATTTATCTACTTTATTGCAATTTGCAAAACGGACTTCTCGGATTTTAGCAGTAGAGGTTAGGAATGCTATTAACTGAGGCTATTCTTAATTACTGTGTTTAGAATTTTTTGTCATATTTTAATCATGAGCTGGGCTGTTTATAGAAATTGGATTAAAGGGTATTGCTATTTTTTAATGAGAGCTGAGGTATTAGAGATAGGAGTAAAGGGTTACCATTATTTTTATTATTGGGCATGTTTTCCCCGTGTTGTGCTCGGGTGTGGATGGACCACTGCAGAATAGGGCAACCGCAAACAATCTGCTGCGTGTACTTAAGAGGCGACTAAAGGCAGGAGCTGAGGATGGCAAGAGGGGATCCACCTCGCCATGAAATATTTTCCCCGCAGGATTATATGGTAATTAATCCATCTAACTGAGGAAGCCAATGGGAAACCACCTCAAGAGCCATACTTTTCCCAAGCTATAGGCTACATAAGATATGGATAAGGCATAGTTTTTGTGATGGGATTAAATTGTTGATCTAAGGAGTTCTCTTATGGGGCAAGAAAGCAGACTTCGAGTATGAATATATATACCTTAAACCTGCCACTTGGCAGTGCACTGAAGAAGAAGAAGAAGGCATGTTTATAGAGATAGGACTAGATGATTACTATTAGTTTTATATTAAGATATACTGTTGAAAATGTTAATAGAAAAGTTAAAATGTTCTTAGCAAATGTTTGTAGCGTAATGGTTATAGCCTGCCCGAGACATAAAATAATAAAAAATTAAAATTGTGACCAGCAACACCCAAACAGGCATATTTAAAGTTAGCCTAAATACTTTGATACCTATACTATTGCTACATCCATGGGGAGGGGATATGACGTAACGGTTAGAGTGTTCGTCTTGGATACAAGTGGCCTGGGTTAAAAGCCTAGGTCAGTCAAGTAATGATGGAAATCCCCTTGGGCCCATGGAAGGTTAATCTTGTATCGGAACTTGCTACCGATTGGTGCTATCGATAGCAAAGATGACTAACCATGGAAAGGATTAATAATAACCTGCCAGGTACCTGTAAAGCAGTCTCAAAGACCGGACACCGGCCGTGACACCACTATAGAAATTGTCGGAGGTTATTATTATTGTTCTATTATTATTACATATATTATAATTTAAAAAATATTATTATTATTATTATTTTTATTATTATCCCTGACAACACCCTCAGGTAGGATGCTACAAATATTCATTTGTCCATTCATTACAATGTCCATTCTAACTTTTCACCTCTTTCAGTGTGTACTGTATTAGTATTTCTTTGCTAAATTAAATGGTTCCAATAGTTCACAGAAATATATCTATATTAAAAATAAATAAATAAATATATATATATATGTATATATATATATATATATACATATATATATATATATATGTATATATATATATATTTATATAGTTATATATATATATATATATATATATATATATATAAATATATATATGAAAGAGAATAGGAAGTGACTGAAGAGATAGAAGACTAATTTTGAATTTGTACATGAATCAAAGAGAGTAATCAAAATCCAACAAGAATACTCAGAAGAAGGTGAAATAGAATGTGGAGTAAGACAAGGTTGTAGCATTTCGCCGCTGCTGTTTAACATTTACGCTGAGGCAATGATGGAGAAAGCCATGGAAGACTTGGAAGAAGGAATAAAAGTAGGAGGGAATTTGTTACAAAATGTATGATTTGCAGATGACCAAGGAATGGTAACGGGCAGCGAGATTAGATTTCTGAAGATAATGGATAGGCTGAATGATAGGACCCTAAGATATGGCGTGAAGATTAATATAAAAAGGACCAAGGTTATGAGAGTGTCCAATAATAAAGGGGAAGTTAATATCACAAATAAATGGTACGAAATTGGAACAGGTAAGGAGTTTCAAATATTTTGGTCATATTATAACTGATGATGGGAAATGTGAGAAGGAAATATACAGTAGAATTGCACAAGCAAAAGCGGCCTTTGGTAGTAGAAAAGAACTATTAACAAAAAGTCTAAAGAAAGACACAAAGATAAAGATAGTGAAAACTTTGGTTTGGACCACGCTATTGCATGGATGTGAAACATGGACCTTAAGGAAGGAAGATATTAGGAAACTGGAGGCATTGAAAATGTGGATTTGGAGAAGAATGGAGAGGATTAGCTGGACTCAAAAGGTTACAAATGTGGAAATTCTAGAGAGAGTTGGTACAGATAGACAGTTGATAAATGTATTAAGAAATAGGAAAAAGAGATGGATAGGACACATTCTAAGGGGGAAGGTCTATTAAAAGAGGTCATAGAAGGTAGAATGGAAGGGAATAGAAGGCATAGGCAGATCGAGGTTAGGTATGTTAGATGATTTAAAGACCCACTCATATGTGGAAATGAAGAGGAAGGCGGAAGACAGAGAAGAGTGGAGGCGTTATGTACCATGGACCTGCCACAGTAGGCAGTGCATATATAGATATATATATATATATATATATATATATATATATATATATATATATATATATATATATATATATATATATATGTAAATAAATATGTAAATTAAAATATATATATAAATTTGTATATATATTTTTATAGTTACATAGAGATATCGGCTTATATAGAACTGGTTGGGTGTTTTAATTCTAATATCTATCGCTAAAAATGACAACAAACATTCCTGCGATGCTTCACTACCCTGCAACGGAGCGTAACAAGGGCCCACTACTGGAGGTTCTCAAATCTGTTCTTCCTCTTCAGCAGAAATCTGATATCGGTGTGCTAGAGATTGCTTCAGGTTTTCTAATATTTCAATTAAAGTTAACATTTTAATTAAAAATTAAAGTTTTCTAATTTTATATGAAAGTTTGCATACTACGAAAATATATGTGCTTTTGCTGGGATTGCTGTGTGCTTGTTGGTTTTTTCTAGACCATTGTGCTCTAATAAAACTTCTAGATTTGAACTTAAATTATATTATAAAAGCTATTTTGATAACTTCTACTATCTTCTTGGACATATGAAACTGAAAATCAGCCACTGTTGTCATTAACACAATAATTAATAGTTATTGTGTTTTACTGGTGTTGTGTCGGGTTGCTGAAGAATAGACCAACGGCTGCACATGTCGTACATGGCAACAAAGCACCAAGATCCACACCAGTGGCATAAAAGGCATCTGGTTGCTGATCATCTAGGCTCCAGAAATCGCTACAAAATTTTTTTAAACGAGTTGAAAATTAGGTCTATTCGTATCTCAACCTTAGTTAAACTGGGCATCAAGCAAAGATGGGGATGATGTCATTAACATTGCAGATGTTATTATTGTCCCTGACTCACTCATAATTAAATACTCTGTGGACATTCCTATGAAATCTCTCGCGTTAAATGTTTCTAGCTGTAATGTCCATATCCTTCCTTCTACAGTCTTAAGAGGAGTTTGCTCCTTAAAATAAATGCAGTTACTTTTTTATCTGTTCTCATGACAACACGTGATGTCAAAATCCAGATGTTAGTTTCGACTCTTGATAGCATATCAGTTACTCTGTTGTTGTTTTACATGAACATAATTTATTATCACTTGTGAAATATTTGATCGATCATGGCAGGTAGTGGTCAACACGCAAGTTATTTCACATCAGTTCTAACGAACGTGACGTGGCTTCCATCGGACACAGATCCTGCTTGCCTGAGAAGGTTATCTTAGTTAACAGAACTTATAAGTCGAGCAGAATGAATCATGCTAAGCTTTGGCAGGCCTTGGTGATAGCAGATAATTTGGAAAAGTGTTTTTTTTAGGATACTATTATTATCTCTCTCTTCAGTGCACTGCCAAGTGGCACGTTCAAGGTACATAACATAATTAAAGTCTGCTCTCTCGCTCCATAAGGGCACTCCTTTGATCAATGTTAATCCTTTCACAAAGTCCATGCCTTATCCATTCATATGTACCCTATAGCTTGGGATATATACGGCTTCTGAGTTGGTTCTCATTGCCTTCCTCAGTTAGATGGATTAAATACCATTTAATCCTGGGGGAAAATACTTCACGCTGAGTTGGGTCCCCTCTTGCCATCCTCAGCGTCTGCCTTAGTCGCCTCTTACATACACGCAGCATATTGTTTGCGATTGCCCTATTCTGCAGTGGTCCAACCACACCCGAGCACAACACGAGGGAACTATTACTATATTTCTACTATAATGATTGACTGATGTGAAGTATCTCTTCACTACAAGTGACATTTCACCATGTAATCTCTGATTCTTTTTCATTAAATCAATTCCCGTTACAGTTAACGTCTGATAACCTCTAGAATTAAAATTTTATCTTAATTTGTTCGCTAGCATCTGCGTGTACGTGGCGAACGCTGGCAGATCAAATCTGCTTCAACCTGTGGAGATAGATGTGGGCGAGTTGCCTGAACGATGGGCTCACGGAACTCTAACCAGTGAGTCATACGACGCCATGTTTGCCTGTAATCTAATTCACATCTCACCTTGGAGAACTACTGTGGTTGGTAAACTTGATTCTACGTTCTCTCTCTAGCATGAATAATAATAATAATAATAAAGGTTTAACATCCGTTTCCTCATCCAGTAATGATGTCAGGGATGTCCCCAACAGCACACATCGCCACAGATCAATTCACCCAGACCAATTTGCAAAAGAAATGTGCTGAGGAGAAGTAGGGTCCTAAACGAAAGCCAGTCCGGTGATCAAAAAATGGTAAAGGTAGATTGATTATGATGCATTCTGCCAAGTGGCAGGCCCTAGGACAATATTCCTACTCGCAGTTTGCTTGCATGCTCAGTAGGACCCCAGCACGAATCAACTGGTTGATTCTATCGCAAAGGACAAACTTTTTCACATTTTATTATAGCCATTCGCTTCAGATAATATTGTTCACGAGGTGGTCCCTCATTGCCTTCCTCAGTTTCCTGCTTAACTGCCTCATAAGGTACATTCAAATTTATGATTGATCTATTCTGTAGCTTCCTGGACGTAAGAAAAAAGTTGCAATTTTCGCTACGATCCACTTTGTAAGCTTTATAGTCAGTTATTCATCCATTAACGTTATTATTCAAAAATGCATTGATTTGTGATTGTAATTTGCCATGCCAGAGTACCAATTGCTTTCGTACTTTAATAAATTCTGTAGTTTGTCAAATAGACGTTTTGAGAGAGATAGGGAAAGAGAATGACATAGATGGAAATTGAGGGAGAAGGAGGAAAAGAAAAATGGAGAGTAAGAGACAGAGAGAGAGAGAGAGAGAGAGAGAGAGAGAGAGGGTAAGAGAAAGAGTGTGAGAAAGAGAGACAGAGAGAGTAAGAGAGAGAGAGAGAGACTGAGAGAGAGGGAGAGAGAGAGGCAAAGAAAGAAAGAGAGAGAGAGTGAGAAAGTTTGCCACTGGAACAAGTTACTGATTCTAAATTATAAATTTTAATCAGGGTCTGTTCAAGGGGAGTAGTCGGTATTTGAAACCTGGTGGAATACTTCTTACCTATGGAGTAAGTACTTCTGTAGTTCTAGTTTCTCCTCTCTCTAGTGCTCTGCCAATTGGTAGGTCCAAGTTACATATGCACGTATATTCTTACTCTCAGTCCAATATAGTCCACTAATGCGCACTAACTAGTGGATTTCATCATGAAGACTCTGTGTATGCTAAGCCGGCCTTAAACCGGGGATAACTTAAACCATTGGAATAGAATTAGACCACGGAATTTAGGTACTGCAGAGATTTATAATATAAGTATTAAGTGTTATTTTTGTAATAGTCATATTTAGTTTTAATTAATAATAATTAATAGTAATATTTATTGTTAATAGTAATGTTTAGTTTAGTTTAAATTAATAATAATAACTATAATTAATAAACTTCCTGGGCACCAAAGCTTGTTACCAGATTGTCTAATCCCAATCCTAATTTATCTGGGATTCGAGGGAAGATGCTGATGCTAGTGAATTAATACTACTTGCTATTTACTTAGAATAGTAATATTAATCACTAGTAATCTTATTGATAATATTAATTTTCAATTAACAATAATAGTAATTAATTCACATGTGGTAATATTTATTTGTAGTAGTAATATACTTGTTATACATATACTATTTGTACCACTCTTAGAATGGATTCTGTTGTTTATAGCCTTACCGCATTCACGGTTCATTAACACCCGAAAGCAACGTTCAGTTTGATGAATCGCTGCGTGGCCAGTAAGTTCTTGTTTCTTGTTCTACCGAAGTGCCAATATCTGATTAGATGAAAGAATACACGTAGAAAGCGATTGCAATAGTATTTTAAAATTTGAAATATTTTCTAGTATTTATAGTTATAATATCATAGTTTTATTAGTATTATATTTATTAAAATTCAATGAAACAAATATATATTTAGTAAATTAAAAAAGCTAATGTTAGCGTCATTTTACTTACTAGAAAGCGATGTCAGTGACGGGCAAGCAAAGATTTGAACCCCATGCATACTGATCCGCAATCGAATATCTTACCGACATCGCCACTGGCTCCAGACGGTTTATATTCGTAATAATAATTAAGTTTATTGATCTCTATTTTATCATTTTGAAGTCCTGGACGTAGACTGGGCTTGGATAGAAAATTATTGAATTGTATCATAATTTCAATTCAGCGATATCATAATACTTTGAATTACTTATTGATTGACACTTGACAGATATATCATTCTCTGCCGACATAACGCAATTGTTAAAATTGTGATTTATTAGAACCTACATGATTTATACAAATATAGTGCATTGCTCAGCGTTACTGGATGATATGATGTTGATTTTTTATGGACTTGTAGGAACAGTTCTTGGGGTATTCGTGACATAGATGATCTTGATAAACTGGCCAATCATTATGGACTAAAACTTGAAAAAATGGTTTGTGCAACAATCTTGATAATGTTTGAAATTAGAGAACCTGTTCAATATTATACTAGACTTGACCTATTTTTCTGCGATATTATTGAGTACGCAGTATTATTAAGTATACATTTACTAATTATTTACGATAGATATATAAAGTAAGAAGAGAATAAAAATGAGTATTAATAATAAAATAGTTGAAAAGTGAAAGTTTTATTGTTGTTCTTTATTAGAATATTTCTGCTTCTGTTATGTTATTTATAATTACAGGACTTGACATTCAAATTATGTTTAATCCGAAGGAAAGCCATCTTTTCTGTGCTATAATAAGTTCTATAGATAATTAATTCAGAGCCTTTCTGTCTACAATTACTAATTTTTTTCATTTTAGTTTTCATGAGTAAGCATTAGTAGTTTAAAATTTAGTTGATGTTTTATCTGTTTAATGATCATAACAAATTTGTTTTATGCTGTGTGTTTTGTTTGTTTTATAGTTTGACATGCCGGCCAACAACAAGACATTATTGTTTAGAAAAGTGCAGTCTTCTAAAAGTCATAACTGAGACTTCATGCCTGAAAATCTGTATTGAATCAGCTCTACTGAGTTATTATTGACGAGTCATCTTTGCTGAGTCATTATTGCTGAATCATCATTACTGAGTCATTGTTGATGAGTCATCATGGCTGAGTCAATGTTGCTGAATCATCTTTACTGAGTCATTATTGATGAGTCATCAATATTGAGTCATTATTTATGAGTCATCATGGCTGAGTCAATGTGGCTGAATCATCTTTACTGAGTCATTATTGATGAGTCATCAATATTGAGTCATTATTTATGAGTCATCATGGCTGAGTCAATGTGGCTGAATCATCTTTACTGAGTCATTATTGATGAGTCATCATGAGCGAAATATCGTAGTTTTTTCAGTTCAACAGTTTTGAGACATGCATGATATACCGATTTTATTGTCTGTTATAAGTGTTCATGAAAACTTTGATCTCTGAGTTACCTAGGCGATTTTCTTGTTGATGCATTTTTTTCTTATTGCCTATTTATTAGCTATTATTCTATGATATATTTATCATACGATATAGTTATGCGTGCTAAGATATTAATAGTTTGGTTGTTTGGACCAAGTGACGGATAAATGGCTATTGATTGGTGCGTAGTAAGATTTAACGAGACTTTATTATTAGCAGTGATGTTCGCACTGGCTTTTTTTAGTCAAATTTTGTTAATCTTTTAACTTACAAAAGGTGGCTAAACTTTGCAAGTTAATTTTTTAAATTCAATATTATGAACGAGTACTAGTAATTATTAAGCTACTACTTATTATTACTAATCATGAAAGGGGATAGCAAAATAAAAATGCGCAACATTAAATAAAGAATTCTAATTATTTGACCTCTGAATCAACGGAAGACTCGCTTAGCATATTTTTTATAGATTTTATGGACTGACTAATTTTGCTAGAGCTTTTAATATAAAGTACATTTTTGAATTTTCTTGAATTTTGTACATTTACTACTAGTAATGCAAATGTTAGCTATCAGAAATACTTGATTAACCTTTGGAGATCAGCATTTTACAATTGCGGTACTTCACCATCTTTATAATTCTGACCTACATTTGAATCCGGATAACTTTCAACGTCTCGCACGAGACTGAACTGCTTTAATGCTGCATTACAAATGCCGTTCAGTCATTTGTTTTATTTATTGATATGGGATTGTATTTTAAAATAAATGTGTCTTATGTTGTTCACGTATATTCCGAGGTATTTACTTTTAGACGTTTTAGTCTAAAGTGTGACTCAATATGCAGCTTATATCTATCTGTCAGTTAAAACACGTAGATAATATTATGAGCCGTGTAATAACATTTAAACGCTATTGAGACGTTATATATATATATATATATATATATATATATATATATATATATATATACTGTATATATATATATATATTCATTAATATATATATATATATATATATATATATATATTTTTTTTTTTATTATTAAAGTTTTTAAAGCCTGTTCAATGAATTTAACATCTCGTGTTGTTAATTGAGAATGAATCTTTGCTTCATTTGGGTTTAGACAATTTTACATTCTGTTGTTTATTTATTTAACTCATATTTTGCTTTGTGTAATCTTTGCTTACTCTTATAGTGCGATATTAAAATGCTATAGGCCTACGAATGGCAGTGTCGACACATTGTTACATGTTTATATTATATGATGAGCTTGTACATAGGAATGACGCTACTGAGATTTGTAGTAGAAGAAACATCTAAACGACCCATGTTTCTTAGTCAACGAATACTTTTTTCTTGAAGAGGGCAATAGCAATGCATCTCTCAATAGCAATGCATCTCTCAATAGCAATGCATCTCTCAATAGCAATGCATCTCTCAATAGCAATGCATCTCTCAATAGCAATGCATCTCTCAATAGCAATGCATCTCTCAATAGCAATGCATCTCTCAATAGCAATGCATCTCTCAATAGCAATGCATCTCTCAATAGCAATGCATCTCTCAATAGCAATGCATCTCTCAATAGCAATGCAAATAGCAATGCATCTGTCAATAGCAATGCATCTCTCAATAGCAATGCATCTGTCAATAGCAATGCATCTCTCAATAGCAATGCATCTCTCAATAGCAATGCATCTCTCAATAGCAATGCATCTATCAGTAGCAATACATCGCTCAGTAGCAATGCATTTCTTAGTAGCAATGCATCTCTCTGTAACAATGCATGTCGCAATTGCAATGCAGCTCTCAATAGCAATGCACTATATTCTCTTTGGTAGCGAATAAAAATTGGATTCGGCATAAATGTGTTGTATCTTAACGGCTAAAACTTATTATAAGGTAATAATTTAAAAAGCTAATGGTAACGTTAGTTTCATTTGAAAGCGATGTCAGTGACGGGCGAACCCAGGATTTGAGCCCCTCACATACTGACCCGCCGTCGAATATCTTACCGATATCGCCACTGGCTCCAGCCAATGATTAATGATCATAGGGCAAGGTTTTAGTGATTATAAGGCAATAATTTAATGGATATGATGTGGCCTTGAGAAGAAAGCTTTTTGAAATCAGTCAGGGAGTCAGCTCTGGTCAGATCAGTTAAACCAAACAGTAGCACTGACAAGGGTGTATCTGCACCCAAGGGTATCTACACCCTTATAATTCCTATTTTTAGTGAAATGGACACTTCAGGATCTGTCTCAAGCGTTAACAGGAATGAATGAATCTCTGCAGATGAAGTTGGTGCCATTTGAATCGTTTTCATTCGGGTCATAGTAGATGCAGAGAAAGTGAGTTTCGCTGGGTATTTATGATTCACCGCTTTGCGACTGGGGCTAATCTCAAAGCATGAACCATATCGTTGAGGAGTGACCTCTAACCTGCCTACCGGGTGGACTGTCTACGCTAAGTTGCCATACAAGTGAAGCAACTACCTGGATTAACGCATACGCTAAAAAAATATAAAAGAGTCAAATCGAAAGATGGTTGAAATTTTGCCTCTAACCTAACGCTCTAATGTACTATGAAATCATGAATTGCTATCATTGGCTTAGGTATGAATTAATATTTAATAAGACTTCAGTTTTAAACTTGAATTCAATACAAGAACACTAGATAAGATCGAGATCGTTTTAGTAGCCGCATTTATGGTTGAAATAAAGTAGAACAAAATTATTTAAACAAAATTATACAATTAACGAATCCATTTCTAAAACAATCGGTCGTGCTGAGTTTTGTGTTATTTCCTGTTGATTTAATTTTGATAGAGAGATCCTTGACTGGTTGCTTGTGATATAATATAGCTTTGATTTTTAGTTCTTTCCCAAACATGCTTCGATCTCTCTCTAGTATATATCTCTCTTTTTCTCTGTCTCTCTCTCTCTCTGTCTCTGCGTTTATACTAGGCTAATTTAACGTCCTTATCGTCGCTGACACAATGATAAGAATATATAGGCTTGCTGAAATAAATATTGACAGCTCTGACGCAAGTTTTCTGTCGTACTGTCACTGGCTCTATTACTATCGAGCTCGAAACAGACGTTAAACTTTACTGTTCATTGTATGTAGTGTGACATTGTGTAAACTGCAGTTTTAAGGAAACTTCGCCCCACCGCACGCTGACTGTACAGAGTCGAGAGACTGGGAATGGGTGAGGGAGGGAGCCTTGATCTTTCTTCGATGATTCTGTAATAAAAATAAATGATAAAATATAAGAAATTCCCCGTGTTTTGTCCGGGTTGTTTGAAGAATTGACCAGCCAGTGACTTCAAGTGTCGTAGAAGGCGACTAAAGCACTAAGATGCCATTCGGATGGTGAGCGCCTAGGCTCCAGAAATTGCTTCAAAAGTTTTAACGAATGGAACAGTCTCAAATAGGGGATTAACTAATGAATGATATGGTGTGGGACAGAGAGGATTTGAGACAGTCTATTCGTATTCCGACCCTAGTTAAACTGGGATTCAAGGGAAGCAGAAGAAGAAGATGATGATGATAGAATATAAGAATTTTAAATACTATGTGAAATGGATAATGAAATATCCAGTATTGTCCAATGTAGTCCAATGCACTGTAGTTCCATGTAATCAAATATAAAGCTAAGCTTGAAGTCTGTTTTGCGTAAATTTTCAAAACATAAACACTTGAAATTTGAAATGCATAAACAGAGGCGCGAGAAAAATGATAAATTTATAAAAAGTGACTTTATTGTAAAATTAAGCGTCGATTTACTTCTCGACAATAGGCCTACGTGCGCTATCACGGCCTCAGGTTTCAAGACTCGTGGCGACATTTGCGACACTAAACCGATGAGTAGTAAATAATATAATAGGGTAAAAAGACAACAAGAGCATTAAAAGTAGAAAGAGGAGAAAATACGGAGAGAGTGAGTGAGTTAGTTAGCGAAAGAGAGACTTAGATACAGCGAGATAAGTGGAAACAGACAACAAGATAGAGACAGAGAAAGTTAGAGAGAGAGAGAGAGAGAGAGAGAGACAGACTGACAGACAGACAGACATAGAGAGAGAAGGAAAGAGAGACAAACAGATATAGGAATAGGGAGAGAGATAGATAGGGAGAGAGATAGATAGAGAGAGAGAGATAGATAAAGGAATAAAGAAATATAGAGCGAGAGATAGAGAGAGAGAGAGAGAGAGAGAGAGAGAGAGAGAGAGAGAGTAGATCACCACTAACATGTTCAATGATATCATTGACATCTGTGTAGATATTGTCCACTATATCGGTACAGGATGGGTTAATGAGGGTCTCAAGCTTTGGATCTGCTGTCTTACGTAGGACTCCATATCTCAGCTTCATGAAGCTCAGGACCTCGCCTGGTCTTAGACTTCTGTTACAATTCAATACAACTTAGTAATACTACTGTCTCCCTCTTTCTAGTTTTCTGCCTAATAGCAGGTCCATGGCACACTTTCAAACATTCATTCTAGAGAGCAATTCATATTCAGGTTATAACAATAATTTCCCATTCTCTCTCTCTCTTCAGTGCACTGCTAAGTGGCAGGTTCAAGGTACATATTCATACTCAAAGTCTGCTTTCTCGCTCCATAAGAGCACTCCTTAGATCAACACAAGTTAATCCTTTCACAAAGTCTATGCCTTTTCCATACGGATTATATATTCTATAGCTTGGGAAAATAATAGTAATAAAAAATAACACGCATTATAGTGAAATGATCAGCTATGTTGATATCTATTACTTTTAAAAACGCATGTTTACACCGTTAGGCAATTTAGTCCATTTTCCGTGTAACCAGTCCAGTGAATGTCCGAGATTTTACCCTACGACCAGCACGGCTGGGAATTGAACCTACGAGAGTTCAATTCGCTTCACGATCTATCAGTTAAAATGTCAATAATTTATAATTTCATGAAGTTACCTGAAGCCTCTAATCATGACGCAATTGGCACAATCTTGCTAAACAATTTAATATCAAAGGGAGGTTAATCAGCTAAATAAATCTTCATCGACCATAGTGAAACCTTTATATTGAAGATGAATTGTGACATCTGAGGTTGTGTTCCATTGCTCTCCTTGGTTATCGATTATATTAATATTGTACAATTTATACAGAACTTTAACCTAAAAACAGTAGAGTTTCCACTCGACCGCGGATCAGCATGTGTGGGGTTCAAATCCTGAAACTCATTGAATAAAAAATCTCATTACATTACATTGTTTCGCAGATTTTTTACTGCACTCAATGCAATATTATGTAATAATTTTGCATCGTGTAAAATTGTAATGTTCACTTGTAATGCAAAATGTTTCACTGTATTTTATTGTTTTGCATTATGTTGTGTCTTATTTTATCGTATTTTATTTTATTGCATTGTATTGTTTTGTTTGTTACGTATTTTACGTTCATAATACAGTAGTGTGTTTTAATATATTGCATTGTAGTTTATTATATTGCATTGCATTGTTTTGTATTGTAACGCAATTCTACTTTCATTATACTGTATTGTGTTGCAATACGCTGTATTATATTGCATTTTATTATAATTAGACTTGTAATACATTGTATTGTATTGTATTTTATCGCAATACCTGTGAGTTCTGAAGGCGATGAGCACACCCGCGATCACGAGGATGACGATGATGAAGAAGATGATGAGACCAGCAATTAGTCCACCTCTTGACTGACCACTGCTCAATTCTGAGGTCGATCCATCATCATCGTCATCTTTAACTGGACTGCTATCCATTCTTACATCGCAGTGCTTCCCTGACCAACCTTCCTCGCATCTAAAGATTAGAAATAGGAATTTAGATTATTTAATATTACTAAAAAGCTGGTAAAACTAATGTTAACGTCAGTTTCCTCATCCTAAAGCGATGTCAGTGACAGGCGAGCCCAGGATTTGAACCCCGCACCTACTAATCCGAGGTCGAATATATCCAACCAACATCGCCACTGGCTCCACCCATACAGATATAATTATTTCTAGATAGGGCCTATACATATAGTACGGCATGTAGGAACAGAATAGACGGGACTATGTTTAAGAACAACGTGAAATCAAATGAGTGTCAATACTTCATGATAGAATGATAATGAACAAGAGTCAGGAGTTTTGAGTTATATGTGTATCTGTGTATAAATGTGTCACTCTGTGTGAATGTGTCAGTATGTGTGAATGTGTAGCTATGTGTGAATGTGTCACTAAGTGTGAATATATCACTATGTGTGAATGTGTCGCTATGTGTGAATGTGTCGCTATGTGTGAATGTGTCGCTATGTGTGAATATGTCACTATCTATGAAGGTGTCACTATGTGTGAATGTGTCACCATGTGTGAATGTGTCACTATGTATGAATGTATTACTATGTGTGAATGTGTCACTGTGTGAATGTGTCGTTATGTGTGAATGTGTCGCTATGTATAGCATATGTATTGCATATATATAGAATGTCTTAATAGCGTAGGGGAAACGTCATGAAATTTTAAATGACAGATCCTGAGGTGAATTGAACGCTCGTGGGTTCGAATCCTGGCCGCGCTGATCTGAGAGTAAAATCTCGGACATTCACTGGACTGGCTATTTGGAAAATGGACTAATTTGGCTAACGGTTTAAACATGTGGTGTTAAAAAGTGATAGATATCAACATAGTTGATCATTTCACTATAATGCGTGCTTACTTAACTTACTTATAGCAAGTCTCTGTACTTACACACAGCTGTACTGATGATTACTGTATTCACATTTGCTGCTACGTGAGCACAGTGTGGGGGGACATCTGTAATACTTAGGGAACAGGGTTCCCCCTGCCTCTGACCATGATTTACTATCCTCCGGCACCGGATCAACGTCCACTCCACTCCATGGGACAGGCACGAACTTATCCTGGAATGATCCGGGTCCTTCCTGCCGAACGGTGGAAGCGTCCAATGTTCGATTCATTGGAGAATCCCATCGGATTGGAGGTTGAACGGGTGTGTGGTTAGGACTCGAAGGTGTATCGACGATAACATTGTTCCTGCCTTTATTGTCTTCTACAGCTGCAAAGAATAGTTAGCATTAACAGTCCAATATAAATCTATGAGTATAAATATATATATATATACGAGTCTATATCTATATATATATATATATATATATATATATATATATATATATATATATATATATAAAGTAAACACACATTATAGTGAAATGATCAACTCTGTTGATATCTAGCACTTTTTAATACCACATGTTTAAACCGTTAGGCAATTTATTACATTTTCCGTGTAACCACTACAGCGAATGTTCGAGATTTAACTCTCAGATCAGCGCGGCTGGGATTTGAACCCCACGAGGGTTCAGATCCCAGTTTTGAACCCCACGAGGGTTCAAATCACCTCAGGATCTGTCATTTAAAACTTCATGACGTTTCCCCTACGCTATTAAGACATTCTATATATATATATATATATATATATATATATATAATTTATAGTCAGTCTAGTAATAAGGCAAGTATAAAACATTAAATACTTTATGCCGTTGACACTAAAAAAAGTTAATTTAATTTAATAATCTAAATCTAATACTAGAGCATTGATTTTTGTATAAATATGTTAAGCCTAATTGTAATAAATTTATTGTATATCTCAAACCGGATGAAGAAACTATATAATTTTAAAATAAAGCTGTTTGGATAAAACTTATTTCACATTGGAAGATTATTTAGAGTTGTCAATATTTACAGTAACTTTGCAGAATATTTTCGGAATGAACCAATTTGGTTCTTGAAGAAATTTTAACTTATGCTAAAGCTTGAGACATAAAGGATCCGGGACTTACAGGTGGGAACAAGAGCGACGTTGTTCTGAGGGTTGTTGCCTTGTTGCTTGTTGCTTGGTTGCTTGTTGCTTGGTTGCTTGCAGGTTTTCTGGTTGTTGCTCAGTTGAAGCCCGGTGGGGCACTTACATACACTCTGTAGTCGACTCTTAGCGATACACAGGTGACTGCATCCTCCGTACGATACACCACTGCAGCCGTTGTTGCCTAATCAGTCAATCAATCAATAAATTAATAGAGAAATCTATCAATTTATATATTTATCAATAAATCATTCGACAAATCAATCAATTAATTACACAATCTATAAATAAATAAATTAATGCATTAATATACTAATCAGTCAATCAACCAAACAAAATGTCTTTCTCTCAATTATTTACTAATTCAATTTTCAGTAAGAAACACACCTACCAACGGCTGTTGACGTTAAATGTTTCAGCTTCAGGAAGGTGAGTGCTAAAACTTAACTGCTCAATTTCACTCAATTAAAGTAACAAATGCATTATAGTGAAAAGATCAAAGATGTCGATGGCTATCACTTTTAGTACTACATGTTTAAACCGATAGGCAAGTTAGTCCATTTTCCATATAAAAAGTCCAATGAAAAGTGTGAATGTATCACTATGTGTGAATGTATCACTATGTGTGAATGTATCACTATGTGTGAATGTATCACTATGTGTGAATGTATCACTATGTGTGAATGTATCACTATGTGTGAATGTATCACTATGTGTGAATGTATCACTATGTGTGAATGTATGACTACTACCCGATGGCTGAACGGCAGAATGAAGGGAGACCAAGTCGGTAAGAGGTTTGACATTCAGCTTGATGCGACTATCGTGGTACGAATCTTGCTTGGGCTGACGCAGCACATCAGAGTAGTGTGTGTCCAGCCAGTAGAGATCGCTACCAAACACCGTGATGGCCACCGGGATACGGCTATGTCTGGAATAATATGCATAAAATATGGGTCAAAGTTCACACCAGCTTTTCCTTCCAATATTAGGGACGTCTCTGGCAAAGCTCTCTAGCAAATGACCATCAACTGAAATCCGTTCAAGATTGATCCGTAATTACGATTATATTGTTTATAACTATTATATTAAGTAAAGCTAATGTAAACGTCAGTTTCCTCACTCCAAAGTGATGTCAGTGACGGACGAGCCCAGGATTTGAACCCGCACCTACTGATCCGCGGTCGAATATCTTACCGAGGTCGTCACTGGCTCCAGCCAGTGTCGACGTTAACTCTATCAATAATAAAAAAATTACCCATGTTATATCCGTTACACGTGTTGTTTCCTTTTTGCTGAGGAATAGACCAACCGTTGACTGCACTTGTCGCAAACTAGGATCCAAACCAATATCATAAAGGGCACTCGGATTGTGATCGCCGAGTCTCGAGAAATTGGTAAACAATTTTCAAAAACATATGGAAAAGTTTTTATTTGTATCCCGACCCTAGTTAAACTTGGATTAAGGGAAGAGAAGGAACGGCTGTATTTCGTATTTTCATACGAGACTTGATTTTAATTAATATAGTAAACTTACTAAAGTATTTTATATAATAATATTATTATTACTAATGTATTTTATATTTCAATAATATTAGTAATGCAAGTTTAACGTCCGCTTCCTCATCCTAGGACGGTGTCAGGGACGTCATGACTATGTCATGAATCAGCAATCAATCGGCTGGAGCCAGTGGCGATGTCGGTAAGATACTCGACCGCGGATAAGTATGTGCGGAGTTCAAATCCTGGGCTCGCCCATCACTGACATAGCTTTCGAGTGAGGAAACTGACTTTAACATTAGCTTTAGCCTTAGTTTTATTAAAGCTAATGTTAAAGTCAGCCTTTTAGCCTTAGTTTTATCAAGTCGTCCCACCTGATCTCGTGGGCGGAGAAGTGGTGTAGATCAGTGGTGGAGATGAGACCCAGAGTGGAGTCAGTCCAGTAGAGTTGTCGAGCTGTCTGGTCTATGAACAGGTCCGAGACGCACTTAACCGATGAGCCTAGAGACTGTATGAAGCATTTGCTGCCGTCCAGATCACAGACTCCTACGTGTGGGGCAGGTCCGCAGTCTGAATAGTAGAGCTTACTGAGTGATGATCAATCAATCAATTACTTTGTTAATCAACTGCTTGATGCGTGTTAATCAATCAATTAATTACTTTGTTGTTCAACTGATTGCTGCGTGTTAATTAATAAATGAATTACTTTGTTAATCAAATGCTAGCTGCGTGTTGATCATTCAATCAATTACTTTGTTAATCAACTGCTTGCTGCGCGTTAATCAATCAATCAATTAATTACTTTGTTAATCAACTGCTTGCTGAGTGTTAATTAATCGATCACTTTGTTAATTAACTGCTTGCTGTGTGTTAATCAATCAATCAATTAATGCCTTTGTTAATCAACTGCTTGCTGCGTGTTAATCAATCAATTAATTACTTTGTTGTTCAACTGATTGCTGCGTGTTAATTAATAAATGAATTACTTTGTTAATCAAATGCTAGCTGCGTGTTGATCATTCAATCAATTACTTTGTTAATCAACTGCTTGCTGCGCGTTAATCAATCAATCAATTAATTACTTTGTTAATCAACTGCTTGCTGAGTGTTAATTAATCGATCACTTTGTTAATTAACTGCTTGCTGTGTGTTAATCAATCAATCAATTAATGCCTTTGTTAATCAACTGCTTGCTGCGTGTTAATCAATCAATTAATTACTTTGTTGTTCAACTGATTGCTGCGTGTTAATTAATAAATGAATTACTTTGTTAATCAAATGCTAGCTGCGTGTTGATCATTCAATCAATTACTTTGTTAATTAACTGCTTGTTGCGTCTTAATCAATCAATTAATTACTTTGTTAATCAACTAAGATTAACTTTTGTTAGTCAACAAAGTCTACTGTTCTATATTTCTTGAAAGAATTAAAACAGAAATAGACAAGGAAGTTAAGAGACCACCAAGCTGGCTTCAGGAGCAATAGATCATGCAACGAACAAATTTTTAGTTTGCTTCATATCACCATTCAACAGAGGATAGAATTCCAACAATTACTGGCGTTTATTATTCTAGTTTTTGTTCGGTTTTTTATTACAATTTTAAATACTACTTTTGAGTACGACGATTATTTTTATTAAATTTTATTACGATTATTGAATTAAATTATTATTAAATATTAATTTGCGTAATTAAAATAGAATTATTACATATTTTTTATGATTATGGTTTCTGATTAAAATCATGATTGCTAATTTTGATTACGATTCTGATTATAACATTTGACTACGATTATGAATTCTTCAGTGGCCCGGCCAATTCAGGGTTTAATCTAAAATATTATAAATCCATAGGTGGTCTATATTACGATATAACCAACCCTCTTGCCTTGGATCATGGACTTGCACAGTATTTATATCACTTTCTCTTCAGTCTTTTCATACTAAGTCGTCATCGAGAGGAATCGGACGTTAAATCCTTATTAATTGATTGGTCTATTAAAAAACGAATATTTCATATCTTACCCTTCAATGGGATCGACCACGATGGCGTTTGGTTCTTGAATCTGCTCGCTATTTAATATGACTGTGCGTGACGAGCCGTCTAGTCGTGCCATCTCAATGACTCCCTGAATAAAATAAATAGCTCTGTATTTAATTTATATTAGATCTTAAACAAGTGGAACTTGGTGATTCTTTATGAGCAATTTTGGCCTTTGAGTCACTTGTGGAGTTCAAGAGACATTTATCTATGACTGTTGATTAGGAATCTATGACAGTTAATTAAGAATCAGTGACTGTTGACTAAGAATAAAACACAGTTAATTAAAAAAAGTCTTGACTGTCGTTCAGATAAAATTGAAATCTATTTAGAACATTCAAACGTCGGAACATATCTTTGACTTTCAATGAAATAATACACAGCATTTAGTTAAATTAAAACATTATGAGTAAATCTTTAAGTGGTGGATGACGACAGATCGACAGTGAGGTAGACAAATGAACATCGAGAGAGACATTTAGACATCGAGACAGACATTTAGACACCGAGACAGACATTTAGACATCGAGAGAGACAGTATACATCGAGACAGATATTAAGATATCTAGACAGATATTTAGACAACTAGATCAACATTTAGACAACTGGACAAATATTTAGACAACTAGACAGATATTTAGACATCGAGACAGACATATTAAGGTCATTTATTTAGACATCGAGACAGACATTTAGATATCTAGACAGGCATTTAAACATCTAGACAGACATTAGACATCGAGACAGACATTTAAACATCTAGACAGACATTAGACATCTAGACAGACATTTAGACATCGAGACAGACATTTAAACATCTAGACAGACATTTAAACATCTAGACAGGCGTTTAGACATCTAGACAGACATTTAAACATCTAGACAGGCATTTAAACATCTAGACAGGCATTTAAACATCTAGACAGGCATTTAGACATCTAGACAGGCATTTAAACATCTAGACAGGCATTTAAACATCTAGACAGACATATAAACATCTAGACAGACATTAGACATCTAGACAGACATTTAGACATCGAGACAGATATTTAGACATCCATATACGCAGACCTGCTGGGCATCGCACCAGTAGATGTTGCGTGAGACCCAATCCACAGAAATATCAGTGATCCACCCCACATCTTTAAACATTAGATTTCTAGTATCAATCAATCAATCAATTAATCAATCAATCAAAATACCAACGTTTTATCAATATATTAATCTAACAAACAGAAAATCAGTCTGTAAATAAAAATATAGGCCTACCATTTACTAAAAAGCAAATAATAATAATTTTTTCGCTAAAGAAAGAAGCTAAAGGCTACAGCGTAGTTTAACGTCAACTTCGTTCGTAGAAGAAGACATTTACTGATCTGCGATCGAAAACTAACCGATAATATCATCATATGAGCAGAAAAGTGATTAAACAAGCTTGTACAGAATCTGAAAAGGATACAATCATTGAGAAGCAAGGAACAAAACCATTTCAGTAAAATATCAAACTTTTACTAAATTTATACTTTTTATCTGTAATTTATTTTGGAAAAATTTAAATTTAAGCAATTTTTATTTAAATCTAAGCAGAACTTACACTTCGTTGGATTCGCTGAGACGGAATGTGTTAAGGGATGTGTAGCGGGTTTTGGACGTGATAACTGTAACGGCAAAGTAAACTGTGTGCGTAGCGTAATCGTAGGCCAGTGCGGTAACGTTGTGACCTGATGCTAGAGTTACTACGTCATGACTGACGTCACCAACTGAATCAGGCAGCACCCTTAGCAACCGGTTACCATTGGCAACCAGCAAGCTTGGCATTGTCAAGTTCCCTGTTTAAATAATCAAATATTTCAATGCAACTGTGCAACTGTCAAATATGAATTCTGAAATGGATAGCTAAAAGGATGGAATAAAATTAGCTGAAAGTGGACGTTAAGGAAAGAGGATATCAGAAAACAAGGAAGCGTTGGCAATGTGGTTTTGGAGAAAGATGGAAGGGATTAGTTGGACTCACAAAATTACAAATGAAGAAGTTCTTCCTCGAGGTCGTCTACAGACTAGAGATAAACAGCTAATGAAAAGTAAAATTTTATAGGATATAATTTTGATAAGGTCGGATAGGTTATTAAAAGATGTCATAGAAGAAAGAACGTTAGGGAAAAGAATTAGAGGAAAATCTCGACTAGATATTGATATATGGCTTGATTAATCTAGTAAATTTCGCAGCGTTACATTTCGCTCAAATGATTCAGTGTGGCTGAAATGCTCTACCATAATTAGTACATTATTAACAGCACATTTTTGAATAGTATAAGCTACAATTGTATATTATTTACAAGAGTTGTATTTAGTCAAAAAACCTTAACAATACTAGACATTATACCAGGATTGTACTGTGTAATATCAAATTACCAGCAAACGACATTTATTTATTCTTCTTTTTATATAAAATTAAATCTATTTACTTAGAATACTTATATTTTCCAGTTATAAATACATAATAAGTTGAAGCATTAGAATATTTAAATTTAACGAATCGTAATTTTGATTTATAAATCAGTGACATACGTACAGACACAGTTACGTAAACTGACATCTAGACGCTTTCCATACGGACATAGACACTTATAACTCATCCTGTCAGTTAGGACACAAAGGCCTCCCGTGCACGGCTTCCTTTCACACGGGTTCTTGTCGGCTAGAGTAACAGAAAGTCAAATTACTCAAATTAAATAAATTAGCTTGACAGGCAAACAAAAATGTATAGAGAATGTCGTTTAGGAAATTTTCGTTTAGGAAATTAGGACCTTACTTCTCCTCAACATTTGGGTGAATTGATCAGTAGTGATGTGTGCTGTGGGGACGTCCTGACATCATCCTTGGATGAGGAAACGGACGTTAAACCTTTATTCCTTTTTTAAGTCTATTTATATCACGACCCTGGTAAAACTGTGATTCAAGGGATGATGATGATGATTATTACTATTATTATTTTTATTAAAATACAATACAAATAAAATCAGAACAGAACGCACGACGTAACTCATTTCTTGAGATAAATCTCCCATCAACGCCATTCTCTAATGTGTGTAATTATTAGTTAGCGGAGGGAAAAACAATAAAAAAACTTGACAATTTTTCATGAACACAAGACAACGACGCATCAAAGTAGAAAATGATTTTAAAAGAAAAAATTTCATAAAGAGAAAAAACAATATATAATAATTAATAAAATTAATATTAATAGTGAGAAAGCTATATGCCATGGATCTGCTGATAAATGCATTATTGTGAGAACGAGATTGAGAGAGGCTCTTATAGACATTTAATAAAAATGGCTAACTTGAGAGGAACACTTACTCGGGCTTTGCGTGGCTGAATGGTATATCTGCATATCAGCCGGTATATCAGATAGCTGAAGCAGCTGACTACTGCTATCGTACTTGTACTTATTCGACACAGAGAGCAAAACTTTATCCGTCGCTTTGTCCTTGTACGCCACGTAAATCTGCTCCTCAAAAATTGCCAACTGAACTGGATTACTGATGTACTTCGATAGATACTTTCGTCGATTTGTCCTGTCAACTGCCGAAACTGACTCTAAGAGATGAATTTCAGGATCGGTCCAGTAGAGCATTTTGATGGGCAGGTCGATGTAGAGACTATTGGGACAGTACACGTCATCATGGACTAGGGTGACGGTGTTGGTGCCATCCATGCTTGAGGACTCGATCTTCTTGCTTCTTCCGCATTCACTCCAGTAGAGTTTTCCGGTGGAAGGATCGAGGGTGAGGGACCTGGGAACGTGAAGGACGTTGGATGTGAACATGGTTGCGCACAGGTGAGTGCCTACATGGCAGATGATGATGCGATGGAGCAAAGCGTCCCCGATGTAGAGGTTCTTGGCAATCCAGTCATATGACATTGTGTTAACCATTTGCAATCCTGTAACGTTTGAAATATTTTTAACAATATATAACTAATAGTCGTTATTGTCATGATAGCAATTCATTGAATTATTTGTTAACTTTATTTACATTTTCGTCGATTTGTCTCACCTACAGTAGGTGATTTTTATTTTTTGTCCTTTCAGAATTTAAAATTTGTTAAATTGGTATTCTATTTTTTTCGTTTTATAGTAATTATAATAATAATAAAGGTTTAACGTTCATTTCCTCATACAAGGATGATGTCAGGGACGTCAATAATAATAACAATAATAATAATAACAATGATAATACTAATAATAATTAGACGTATCCCTACGATAAACCCGAATTTAAAACATATATTATTCCACTATAAATTGTCTAGCGTCTTCGTACCATTTTGAACAATCCTCTGAACGGTGTTCTTGTTGAAATCCTCACTGAATCCTATCGCCTTTATCTCGTGATCCTCTGCGCTGAACCAGAAGATTCTTTCTTCCACGGTGTCGAGTGCTATGGAGAAGATAGGAGCCCTCTCGTGGTAGATCACCGTAGGGCTGGAAGCGGCTGCCCCATGACCCACGTTCAGCATAAGGATGCTTGACTCCTGAGTGTAGATGAGAACAGCCTTACCGGGCTGGGAGGGCGAAGCGTAGCAGTGGATCTGATCGTCATGGAGTTGGTACCCAGGGGCGCACTTACACGCGTACCAGCCGTCAGTGTTCTCACACAACTGATCACAAACAGGCGGCCATAAATGACATTCGTCGATGTCTGTCAAAATAAGAAAAGCTAATTGATTAAATCAGCATTCACCTAATCAGCAATCAATTAATACAATCATTTAAATGATTTTATCTTTTTCAGATATGTACAAACTTGTTTAATCATTTGTCTGCGCATATGATGATATTATCGGTTAGATTTCAATCGTAGATCAGCCTTCTTCTACGGACCAAGTTGACGTTAAACTACGCTGTAAAAGCAAATGCTGGAAAAGCTAATGTTAACGCCAGTTTTTTCACTCGAAAACGATGTCAGTGATGGACGAGCCCGGGATTTGAACCCCGCACATGCTGATCCGCAGTCAAATATCGTATCGATATCGCTACTGGCTCCAGCCATTAATGTAATGTTTTAATTATTGTTAATTGGAAAATATGATGTGATATTAGACGTGGATATCTATCACAATTAATTTTACTATTTTAATTAATAAAATACAATACTCGAATAAGGGCATGTCAGTACTCCAAGAACACTGACTGAGAAAATCAGTTTAAAACCTTAACCTTGATTTATAGTTGGACCTTGGAGGTTGGAATGGAGTCGATGTTGATGCCTTAGGAAGTTAACGCTGACATGAATTTAAAATTCAGCCTTAAATCAATAGCTGTATGTGTGTTAGTTGACTATTCCCGAGTAAGCTGCTCAGTAAGAAGAATTCAGATATTCACGGGACCGGTAATATTGATAATTGTCTAAATTGCCTCAATATGTGACTGTATAAATCATACATATCATCATGCAAGTTCACCGTATTAAAATACATTAAACTCTACCTATTTTACGTTACCTATATTATGGGTAACAGGACTGTATGAGTAAACAGGATTGTGTTCTCAGGAAATGTCGCCCCTGTCCAGTAAATGTTAGTCAAAGCTGAAGAAGGCATAGGGGCCCAGGTCATCATACTAAGCAGAATCCCCTAAGAATAATGGTATATCATATTAGATGATCCACTCGTATGTGGACATGAAGAGAAAAGGGAAGACAGAGAAGAGTGGAGGCGTTATATACCATGGACCTGACAGTAGGCAGTACACTAAGAGAGAGAAATATGACACCCAATACCAAACTTACCAACGCATGTGATATTATCGCGGAAAAGTTTTCTCCCGGGGGGACAGAGACAGTACGGGCCCTGGGGGGTGGAGTGGCACTTGCCCCCGCACATCGCTTCCGTACACTTCACTCCACATCTCCCGGTCTCGTCGCTGTTGTCCTGGCAATCCTTGATCCCATCACACACGTGATTGAGGTGGAGGCACTTGGAGTGGTCGGCGCAGGTGAAGAACCCCTCGGCTAGCAGGCAGGTATCACTCTGTCGCTCAGTGGGCAGCGCCGGCTCGTTAGGGACGTCGTGTCCTAGGCATAAAATAACGGTCAATTAAATTTAAATTTTTTGGAATTAAAATATTATTTTCAGTATTAAAATATTATTTTCATTATTAAAATATTATTTTCATTATTAAAATATTATTTTCATTATTAAAATATTATTTTCATTATTAAAATATTATTTTCAGCATTAAAATATTATTTTCAGTATTAGAATATTAATACTCACTATAGTGAAATCACTTTTAAATATCATATGTATTAAAAAAGTGATTTCACTTTTTTCTATTTTCTTTTTTTGTGATTTCAGTGAATGTTAATGATTTTCAGTATTAAAATATTATTTAAAATATAGTATTTTCCCCGTGTTGTGTCCGGGTTGTTTGAAGAATTGACAAACCGGTGACTGCACGTGTCGTAGAAGGCGACTAAAGCACTAAGATCCATGCCTACATGCCTACGCCAGAAGGGGAATTCGATTGGTTAGCGTCTAGGCTCTAGAAATTTCTACAAAAATTTAAACGATTGGAAAAGTCTCAAATAGAGGATTGGTTGATGGTATGATGTAGGACAGAGAGAATTTGAAACAGTCTGTTCGAATCCCGACCCTGGTTGAACTGGGATTCAAGGGAATAAGAAGATGATGATGATGTTCAGTATAAAATTGAAATAACAATAAAGGTTAACAATAAAGGCTTCCCCATGCGAGGTTATTTTTGGATTGCGTACCGTTTGTGGACGTTCTGCTTGATCGCCGACTTGGATTTGTCTAAGTAGCGCTCGATTTTGTCATTGACGACTGTAGTACCCTAATTGTTGTTATGTTATGTTATTGTTGTTAGCTTGAGACTGACAGTTATTAACTTTCTTAAAGTTGACACTATCACAGACATGCTTCTGACTCTTAATTTACGTCCTATAAGTTAAAGACTACACACAAAAGTGACAAAATATAAAAGAAATTATTATTTTTTATTAATGTAATTAAAGCTAAGAGGCTGTTGTTGATATTTACGAACAAATACTTTATTTTTATTGCCATTTATAATTGTTTAATTTCTGGCCCAAGCTTCGAGAAATTATCAGGTAATAATGTTGTTCAACGTTTTCAAAATATTATTTATACTTTAAAGTATTTTGTTCTGTATAAAATACTTCGGAATGAACACAAAAGTTTGGACTTGTTAAAAATTGCG